>JASJUZ010000283.1:600000-1069434 GCA_037159825.1 Tupiocoris notatus
TGGTTGTAATATGTAAATTATGTACCTAACTGTTCAAGGAGTCAAACAAAATAACAGGGAAACCGCAGCTATCCTTAACATTTAGGACAATTGGATGTTTTAAGTTGATATTTTGCTTGAAATACTTTCTTGTGTGAGGCGATAATTAAGGGGTACTTAAAAGCTATAAATGTTGTAGGAATTGTTTTTGTAGTAAGCGTGTAAACTATTAACCCTAATTCCTCTGAACCATCACAATTTCATTAGAATGTTTGTACACGAATGCATGAAGTTCAGACAGATTGCGAGGTGTTTCTCAAGTCGTTCTTTCAATAGAAAATATGAAGAGGAATTTTGAAAAAGTCATGAAGACTTCCTCTTAATTTAGTGTTTGTCAGAGAAGCAAAAAAAAAGAAAAATCGAAAGGAAACATTTTGACAGGCGGATAAGTATTTATGAACATCTTTACCAACTGCTTTAATTAATTCTTGAGAAGTTGATGAGTTCGACCGATGAATGGAATATAAATCGCGAGAGTGATATCTTTTGGAATCATTTTCTCTGAGCCCCGTGGGAAAATGGTGTCATTAAAACTTACCATCTTTCCGATTTTCAGGAGGCTGCAAAAAATAATGAAAAACATCTAGTCATTCGGCATGGATTAAAAGAGCGAATTTTCATAGAACTTACAGCAGAAGAGTGTTTCCCCAATATTCCCACGAAAGAAAGAATAATAAAAAGAAATACATAAAAAAAAGGCGTCAAAAAAACACGTCATTTAGTGTTATTCAAATTTGGGATGTTAACCTTAAGTTAAAGCCTGTAGTTATGTCATGGTCACGAATATTATTCTGTTGATTGACGGGTTGAGAAGGAGAACGATTAGGTGACCGTTTAACCGCCATTTTTCCTCTAGTACCCCAAGCGCTTTCACTCATTTGGTCATCTTCAGGGCACAACGTTCGAGTGGTACCCATGACCGTGTGGTCATAATAGGTACCACCTTGTGGAATGCCCTTACTTCGCGGAAGTGCTTGGTATCATAGAGTGAAAATGAATAAGTAACAGTCGCCCAATATTTCTCTCCCTCAACGCGAATGCGAAATGGAAAAAGCTGATGAAAGGTGGAAACTATATACTTTTAGATCTGAGGTGCCGAAATAATTTCTTGTGGCCACTGTCGAGTATCACCTTCTCTCTAGTGTTCCAATCATGGGTTGATTTTTGTCCACAATAAATAGCCGAAGACAATTCTCTTTTTCAATGATCTTTTCACTTATAAATTGACGAATATGGGAGCAGCGTCGGGTCGTGATTTGATTGCATGACTCAGATTGATTGACATTGCGTTTTGAAGTTGTAAGCGTCACTAGTTTTTCGCCCGTCAACACAGAAAAAATCGATCGGAACTTACGTGGCGTGAACTTTTGGCACTCTTACTCTTTTGCATCACACTTACCGTTTCTTTGTCGCAGAAATAAGTTGGCGAAATTCGATCCCGAAAAGATGCAAACAAATTTGATAACAATGCGAAAATCATATTCAATCATTCACTGCGTCTTGTCTAAAGAGGTGAATTGATGAGATTTTTTGAAAAATGATTCCAAGTACCTACCTACCTGAAAATGGAACATGATTTTTGCATTGTTTTTCTCGGGGAGCGAGTATTGTAATATAAGTGTAAATGTTTGCATGTCTACGTGTGCCATTACGTTTGTATAATATGTAAGATCTGTTGTGCTCGTAACGGATGCTAATCATGAATTTCCCAGAGCAAAATATTTATCATGAACCTTCAACTTGCTTCAAGATTTTACAGATTTGTCGAATAATGCTGTCGAAAATTGAGTAATTCATCACATAGCTGTTATCAAGTTGTTGCACCTCAAAAAACAATACGCTATCGGTTGAGAAAATTGATCGAGTTTTTCGAAACTAAATCAAAAGTCGGGGAGATTGGAATTATAAAAATTGTCAAGGAACATAAACATTGAAATGTTACGTTTTAACCTTGACCAGGTCAGTGAAGAGGGAACAACATTGAAAAAAATGTTAACACGAAAATATTATGTTACTACAAGCGTTCAATAAAACCTAATAACGTCTGATTTCTTTCAAACTCTGAGTGAGTAGAAGCGTCTGAAAATTATTTCGAATTTAATCGGTTTTTCGCAGACATAATTTACACTACTCTAGCCACTTTCTGAGAGCTGACCAACGGCAAAACCGACTAACGCACTGACACACGTTCTGAAAAATTTTCTGGGTATGGTACTGTGAAAATGATTTCCTAATTTACCTCCGATCCGAGTTCGACATCTAAGGACTACCAAAATATCTCTATTAACCACATAAACATAAAAGTGCATAGGAGGCTTCAAAAATAGGACGTAAAAGTCACTCGACGTCGCTGTTAAGAAGTATGAGTATGGTACCTTCAATTCGACCATCAATTTGATCCCAATGTCGGACGTTCTGGCGAGAGTGAGCGCGTTTATATCAAAAGAAAGGTATAACACAAATTACAGTTGTCCTTGTTACTCGTGCAACGATAGCTCAATAGGTTTTATTTTCCCCAGCTTATTCGAAGAAAACCGAATTTCACGAATGGAAACTTCCCACCTTTTTTCAACTGCTCAGGAATGGGTGAAGCCAGAAATCTCAGTTGGATCTTGATTTATGGACATGTAAATACTAGTACTTATTCTATTGCGGTTCAAAGAATCGATCGATGTTTAGGTGTGTACACACACTAGAACGCCTCCCTGGCGTACGTTCAGTCATAGCCAACTGACGCAAAAAATTAACGTTCTATTTTCTCATATTCTCAGACCTTTCATCATTTCCTTAATCTGGATTTTTTGGGTGAACACAATTACTCTGATTTAAGGACCTCATTAGTCCTGATTGAACTCGGCGGTTATAAATGACTACCTAGAAAATTCGAAAATTTGGAAGTGGGTAATGTAACCGGCAATTCAATCCATGGGGTAATTCTGAAGGAAGCGTTTCCAAGTCTAGTCTCTGTATTCGCTGTTGTTGGTTTTTCGTTCCTCTTTTTGGTTTAAACTTTTGCATTGTTTCTACTTCAAAATGAGTTGGAAAAGTGAAAAATTGGAATATTATCGAGTTAAATATCATGGCGTGAGGAGGAAAAAGCAAGAGGTATCATAACAAATTGTAAACTAATGAAGATATCTATGTTTGAATCGCTCAAAATTTTGCAAACGTACGCCCAGGTTCGGTCGACATGCTTTGTTGTTGGGTGTATCACACCTTATGGATGTTGCCGTATCTTCTTCCCGTTCAAATATAGTCGTGACGTAATTACATGTGATGTTGAGCACGATTTTAAGCTGCTGACTTAGGTCAGTTGTAGTCAAGTGGTACGTAACGTAACTGTGTTGAAAATACTACTTTAACCTATACAAACAGAATAATTCCCACAGTATCAGTAATTACAACCGCCAACCTACCTCACTATGATATAGGCATACAAATATATGTTCATTTTCATTCGCGTGGTAGCGTTAATTTAAAATTATTCGTTGCCAGAGACGACAGTATTGTTGGCAAACTACACGTTCAGATGGCTGTGAAAATTCGTCTTTGTATGCACATATTTGATGTCAACTGTCAAGAAAAATTGATGTTTCCATTCATCCCTAACCACGTTAAGTTGTACTATAACCTAAAAAGTCCGCGCATGATCTTCCATGATTACCTCCTTTATTTTCCCTGTCAAGATTACCTGAATGTACCTGTTCCAAACTCCATCGATGTTCACATATTGTATAGACGTTTAAATGTTAAATTCGACAACTATTTGAGTTTTGCCAATCTAATTCTGAATCAAGTTCCAACGCTTTCCATTCCAAAAGACGTCCCAATTAAGGCATTGTACATGACAGGAAATAATAGGAAACGTTTAGTTGAGTCCGAACTAACTAGGTTGTCTCCTAGCTTTGATTCTGAAACCATCAGCTGGTGATAATCTAGTCGCATAACTATAATGTTGACAAGTAGCCTTCATATACACCGAAGATTCATTCAATATGTTACTGCCACCAATTACTTCAGAGAGAAATTATGCCTTAACAATATTCAACGAATGTAGTCCAACTGCTAAGGACGACCTAGCTTGAAGTTGTAAGCCTCGCTGGAATTGTTGGGTTGAATTGGTGTTTGGTTTAGGTTAACATTTTTACTTCGAGGTTGACGTTGTAGGTAGGCGGAAGTTTTTTACTCTCCATTCTCCAAGTAGAATAGGATTGAGAAAAATTTCACCAGGAACGTGCCAACCACAAAGCAGCGGAATACAACTAATGAGTGTATAACAACAAAAACTCACGTCTCTGTAAATTGTGCCAAACCAAATACTGAATGTTTTGGACGCGCCCTAGCCTGCTCAATTAAAACATTCGTAGTGACTTGGGATAGTAACTGATGAAGAAATCAAGCGTCTCGCCAAGTAGCGCTGAAGTTGCCTACGCGAAGACAACAATACAATCATTGTGTACTTGTGTCTACTAGGTGTAGGTGCAAGATGATGATTTTAGTAACAGATCTTTCCGACTTTTTGATGATTCTCTATAAATAACTTTCCTCATTTAGTCTGACCAAATCGATCATACTTCAAGCCATACCATACATAAACTGAGCAATCGAGAGCTCGAAACAACGAATAACAGCTATTTCTTACCATGACAGAACAGACTTACCGTTGAAGGAAAACCGAGGTACAACAATTTCTACGAAGTACGAAATACAGCCTCTTTTTCGCGTTTGTACTATGAGGTATTTATCAGACGATCTGTGAAAGTTAAAATCGATCGAGGGTATCATGATAACAATGTTTTGCTGTCGGATATTTTTGAGAAAATTGGTGTTATTCGTGTTAGTAATAATTCAATTTATCTGATTGTTGATTATTGTGCTACAGTTAATCATTTGAATTGAAAAATTCTTAATCCAGTTTCAAAGAATGTTGATCGTTTCAATGTTTTTACAGGTTTGAAATGTATGTTCTACGGTAAAACTCTGAGAACGTTCATTGAAATCCTACAAGCGTCAAAGTTTCTAAATACAAATTGCTCGTACACAAACGGCAGAATATATGTAAGCATCTACGTGTTCGCCACAACTACCTCACATAAATTGATATTGTTGTAATTTTTTCGTCATTCGGCATTGCCTGAATGGTTTTACATTTCATCGCGAATCATGAACGCGTTAAATTTTCTGAGAACATACAGACTGTATAGTTTCGGATCCTCTTGACAGAAGCGGGGTTCACAGGCGTCCGTCAATGCGTCATGCGTTGATGCGTTCAGCATTCTGATTGGCTGGCCGTCGCGGGAATTGCTTCACTGTGATTGGCTGCTGAATGAAAAACGCATCAAAGCAAACGCAATGACGGATGCTTGTGATCCTAGCTCAAGGAGTCGAAATATTTGAGTTCTTCTGAAACGAATGTAAACCACGCATCATACGAGCAACTTCTTTGATGAAGAAAACATCAAGCGAGTCTCTCATTGGTTCAAAATTATGGCATTAATTTTATCTATGTTAGATTAACGTAGACGTAAGCTGTGCGTACGATTACGTATTGAGGGGAAAATTAACTGCTTCCAAGATCTTGTATCAAACACAAGGAACTGTGCGCGTAAATGCGACCACCAGGTGATGATGTTTCAATACAGAACATCTACAAAATATGGTTCACTTTACTTCTGTAATAAACCAATTATAAACGATGACCGAGTATTTGGTTTATTATTCAAGGATATACCGCTGTATGGTCCAAGAATAATTTATTCTACGTTATCGAATCATATGACTTTAAATTAAGTGATCAGGAAAAATAAAAATATTACAAAATTTTGATTTTCACCCAGGAATTTGCTTTTAGTTACCAATATGCTGTTAGGTGAAAACGTTCACAAGAGTTTGCATCGGTTACGAAACATTTTGGAATAATAACATCTGAGTATCTAAGAATAATGAAAAATCATCGATGCATTACAGTCCCTATGAAAAAAGAAGAATCTCTGATTCAGGAAGGACGAAAAAAATCAATTATCTCCAGCAATGATTTTGTTAGTCAAAATATATAATCGAAACACATCCACAATGCTACCAGTTGTATTTATACCAATTGTGTTAAATAGGTTTTAATGAGTGAAATAGGATTAGTGAACGACAACTGATGTCATTATTCTGAACTTGAATTAAACTGCTACATTTATGCAAACACTTGAATAACGTGCTCTCTTGACGTGTGAACAGATTTAATTAATTTTCTGGTCGTATAGAAACAAGTTTGTCGTGTTATCAACGTTCGATGTGAATTATAATTGTTGGTCAGTACCTAGTCGTTTATAATTTCTGCTCTATCGTATCTAAATGTTGAAATTAAATGGATGTTAGAAGTATAATCGCTGTTCGATGTTTTCAATTCCATGGCCAGTTCGTGTTTGGTGGCTGACTAAGAAAGACGGTGTTAACGGTCAATGTTAATCAATGTTATCTGGTTCTTAAAATATAATTATATTGTCAGTAGAAAATAAAAATACTCTCGAAAAACCTACTTCGATGTTTTGAGCTATATCTATCCAGTCGTATTGGTTGTTATGGTCGGTGTTCTGTGTAGAAATACTGAATGTGCTGTTGTGTATTACGAGCAATCGAATATTTTGTACTTACATACTTCATGTTATTGTCTGTAGAACCTGTGATGTTACGTGTAAGAAGAGTTACATTTAATAATCTAAAAACAATATGTTCACTACTTGCCATTTTTCTGTCCGCCGAACTCAATGAAGAACATGCGAGTTAGGTAACGTGAAAATCGTTTTTAAAAACTATTTTAAATTCACAAGGAAAGTAGTACAGCTTTAAGCTATGTGGAAGATGTTACAATTTAATGCGTGGAGAAGGCGAGACTGAACTGTTATTGCAGACGGCGAGTGATTTTCAATATGACGTTTCAATAAGGAATGCTGTATAAGATGTTTCCCAGGAGAGGCCGGAGCGCAGATTGAGCTGAGGGGATGATCGTTTGACAAGGGAGCAGTTGTCGGGACAAGTGTCTAGTCTTTTGGTTTATTATTCAATAATAAACCTTTGTAATCACCCACAGAAAAAAAAATTATAACCCCCCCTGAAAATTTGATACTTTACGTTTCAAGGCATTTAGAATCCGAGTATCCAATAAAAAAAAATTCTGTCCGTCGGCCGTTAGCAGTTTTCCGGCCAAACTATAATAGCTACATTCTTGAAATTTTCACCAAAAATTAATCTCGGTCCTACGACGGCCCAATCAAATGTGTTCCGTCAAATGTGTCTGCGTTGCTGAGTTCTGTACTTTGATTGACTGCCGTCTTTGATTGACGGAAGTCTGTGACCCTGCGTAAGTGTCGCGTAAATTTTAATTCCAAGGTTTGGAATTCTGAATGATGTTTGAAAACAATTATATTTTTGTTTCAAAACATAACATTGTTTTAGGGCTTATGAAGTATTGCTCCGTTACGTTTTCTAATTTTCTCTGAGGGTATTCACCCCTAATTCCTGCTTGCTCAATGTTGAATATTTTGTCGAGTTTCACTTGGTTCGAGTTACTCTCGTACTTTAATAATCAGTTGGCTATTGCTATAGTTTATGCATAGTTTTTTATCGGCTTTAATGGTGTCTATTTTGCTTCTTTGAGTGAACCGTTTCACAATCAGTTTCTTTGTGATTAACGTTAACAAAGAGAGTAGCAGAGGGTCCTCACGCTCTGAGGGGATTGACTGCGAGAAACGGTTGGTGCCGGCAACGTGAGGGCGGAGAATCACGGAGTCCTCTATTCTCTCTCCGGGTGTTTGCCTTGCGTCTTACCTAGTAATGATTTCACCGATCTCTTGCAATAGTCGTTGACTCGTTGCACGCCGTCATGAGTTGATAGCTCGTTTTACTTACAGAAAGAGGAGGTGCATCGTCAGACGATCTGCAAGTCGGTCAGATTGGTTTTGAGTCTGCCAGATGCCGAGTTCTGTGATAAATCCTGTTTGTGCAGGAAAAAACTATATTTGATTCTGATACAGCTTTACACTACCGTTAAAGTACGTGATAGACGTTGCAATACAACTCATAAAAGGACCAGGTTTTATGGTAATCGCTGACGGCGATTGATTTTATATTTCTATAGACGAGACGAACTGTTTCCCGAGAGTGACCGACGCGCAGAAAGTGTTGAGGCTATAGATTGTTTCACTAGAGGGCTGTTGTCTAGAGAATGGTAACTATCTTGAAAAATATTAGTTTTTGGGCCCGAATTTGGTTTTTTAAGGTTCACAAATGGCAGTTGACAGAGGAAATTTACATTCAACGAGTTGTACGTTAATTATGGAACATTAAGTGGGGAAAATGGCGTGAAGTCACCCCGGGCCCGGTGCTTCACGATGAACACTACCATTTTACCGTTCTCATACAGAGAGAGTTATAACTCTCTATAAGATTTGAACAATCGAATTGAAATCAACGTCCTTGTGCAACTTACGTACTATTTTCACTGTTATAAAATTTTTGAATTTTGAAGAACAACATTCGGGCCAAAAAGAACTAATATTTTTTATTACGCATTTCCCTATTGAAAACTAGTCGAATCATAAGTTTATACTCTGTAGAAATAGTGACACTACGATTATATTTGGTCAATGGATAACTGTATGGCTCAATATTTTTGCTGGTAAGTGACCGTCGACTGAGACGATTGATGTATTTCTGCTGCATTTGAATGTAAATAAAATTCCTTTCGTAAATGAGCCCCCCTAGGTAAGTAAAAATAGATTAAAATTTTTGTGTGATCTTGTTGGAAAAAATAATGTCTGTTGAGTACCATATTATCAATGTTCGGTGTTAATTCAATGTTAATTATTGTTGAGCAAAAGAATTTTAACTTCTAGTTGTGGAAAGAATATACTTGAGCAAAATGCTCGCATTGTATATTAAAAAGAATCCAGGTGCTCATCAACTTTCTTGAATTGAAGTATCATCGATGTGATTGAATTGTTCATAGGATAAAGGAGTTAGTCCTTAACGATGTTTGCTCTTTTATATCTAAATGTTCGAATTAAATGGATATTAAATGTATCGCTGTTACGTTCTCAATTCAAAAACCAGCTAATAATAAGTGGTTGAGTAAGTCATAACATATCAACTGTTAGGGCAATGGAGCACTGAGAAACGAGGATGGCATAGCATTATACTCGTAGTAAAGCTCAGAGAGCCGTTAAGAAGAGGGGATGGCTGAGGAACTTGGATGTTTCGGCTTCTCGAATGTAAGGTCCTCATTTCATTCATGAATTCCTTCTTCCGTAGCTCGAATACGTTATAATGTGCAGTGCGCATTACTTACGTTGCAGTATTGGAGCGCTTGATTTTCGACTTCTGACACCTTTTGAATTTGACGTATACGAAAAATAAAATTCCAACATTTCGAGCTGAATTCAATGAGGCTCCATGAGGCCTCTCCAAGTCGCCAGAACCAACTGTCTCTAAGTTAGAGGGTGTAATCGTTTAAGAAAAATTATTCATTTTCATTATATGCAATGCCAATTCCAAAAAACAAGGTGGATATTTCAACAGAACAACAGAAGTTGAGAAAACCTATTTTTTTAAAACTTTACTTCTACTCGTGGTAGCAGCGAATCTGTTTCATTTTCGTAATGAACAAATATTGGCGCTAGAAATACGAAGGTCAACGATTTCGAACTGACAGACTTAGACTCGACAGAAACGAAGATTGGTAAGGACATTAATACGGCTACAACGTGCACAGCTGAGCCCTTACATGCGCCTCCTGTTTTACTAGACAAGTGATTCTAAATTATTCCCAAGCTCATTGTATTGAAATGAAATATCGTTTATTGTATAACCGTAAGGTATTACAAAGGTAGCTCATTGTATTCTTGGATCGATGTCAAAATAATCCGAACGATTCGCTTCAAAAACCAAAATCCAGGATAAATGTGAGTTATTATTCCACTTATTACGGGCCGGTTTCTCGAACCACGATCAACATTGACGACGGTGTTTGTTGGTTGACAACAGCTCAGAAAACGCGATTCTTGACCCTATGATAGCGATTGATCACAGGTTAATTGGCCTCAACTGTTATCGGTCACGGTCCCCCAATTTGCACTCTGACGAGGCCGCTCACTGGTTCGTTGGTAAATATTTTTACATTAAAAAAATTTTTAAAAAAGTATAATTATTCTTCTTCGGCGTGAAGGACTCACTATTATATTTTAAAACTCCTGAGGAGACTTATTCAGGGGATGGATAAATGTATTTCATGTTGACACAATTCTCATTAAGCGAAAACATACCTTGGCGAAAAGTTCCCTACTTTTCGGCAATTTTTAAACATCTTTTCGCGATTTACTCAACACATTAACACAAAATTGGGAAACAAAGTTTAACTGTTCAGCTGAATTGTTAGAATTTTATCGTAAAAGCGATAGTCATACTTTTAAGGCCGTTGCTAGGTAATTGAGTTGTGATCATAAAACGCTTTCCATGTCATCGGTGTCAACCAGCTTTAACACGAAGTTAGCTAACCGCATGATTAGCGATTGTTCGAGAAACAGGCCCTACTTTTTGTACGATGGTAAAAAATTATTCTCCGCAACTACCAGTTACCATTGTCACTTTTTATTTGTTCTCGTTCGCATTAAAAACGCATGAATACAGCAATTAACAATAGAGAATGTCGTAGCGCGGATTGTCCTTGTTCTAACGTCACCTGAAATTCCCTCGCCAATCATTAGGTACATTCTATATTTCGTTTCAAATTTGAGCCACTGTATATGTTAAAACGTCTTGATAGCAGAAATTCATTATGAAGACGTACATTTTTTTCGAAACTGCCATCAACATGACGTTTCCGCATTTAGTTGGCCGTAATTCTGCCACTGAATTCACTGTTACGTCGAAACGCTGCTGTCACGCGACTCATGACATTCTTACGATGTTTTCACAATTAATAATTCATAATTGGTTCAAAGTTTTAGATTGCCGCTTTGGTTTTTTTTTTTTTTTACCAACGGTTTTAAGAGCACAAATTGAAACCCCATTAAAATTAAAAACCGAAAAAAATCAACTCCTTGAAAGTAATTAATAACAAAAACAGTCACATTTTTTATGCAAAAGTTAGCTTAACATTATACTGATATTTATATACCTTATATTAGGAGTACGAAAGTGACGAATTTTCCAAGTCCCGGAGAAACCAGCGTTTTATATTGTAAGGAAAAGAGCGTGTTCCGCCGTCAAAAACTCCAATGACTAATTCAATCGAAGGTTATGCCTACTGAAAATGCCTGCAGTTATTTCAATAACAACGTCTAAAAGGATGACAAAGTTAATAACGGCGTTGGAACGAAGAGGGGATTTTTGGAAATGTTTGAAAGATAATTATTCTGTGCGGCTGTACATCTCTCTGATCTTGCCTATATCGTGACGAAATTAATTTGCAGTTGGAATCGTTCACTCAACCGATTCAATTTTCGATTGAAATAGTCAGTAGAATTTTCGATACGGTGTTATTTTTGACATAACAATTACTATCTGGCTCGTTAAAAAACGAGCCTCGGCCGTTTTTGAAGCCATTATTTTTCCACGAAGTTATACGCGCCTATTATGTAACATGATAAAATTGAATAAATCCATTCGAATAATCAATGACGGGGGTGTGTTGAAATTCCTAATTGTTAATTTGTAAACCCTTGGTGATACAGTTGGCTGTGGCTTTACACCTGCCTTCTTACCTTCCATGTCGTTGTATGTGCGGATTATTGTACGTGTAATACATCGTTGCTGTTTTTTCGCCAACCAGTAAATTCTAATAAAAAATGTCTACTGCTTAATTTATTGCCTTATATCAACCTCACCCTTCCCTAGCTTATGTAATCAGTGTTCATCGTGATCCAAGTTAAAGAGTGGATGCTTTCAGTTTCAACTGTTTTGATATCGCTCGTCAAGTGTGACAAAAAAAGTATTTTCGAGAGACTCGACTTTGAAAATGTTCATATTTCAAATGTTGGGTGGGGGGGATTCTATTCCTTAAGCCTTTTGTGGAGCATAGTTGTTGAATATTTCTTTCAAATTCCCCACCGTTTCGAATTGAGCTTTTTATATCAACACTTCCATTTACCACGAAGAACTTGGAAGTGAAAACACTCGAACTATAATAAAAATAAAAACAGAGAAAAAAACACGCGGAAAATGAGTGCATGTGATACAACAATAATAATCAATCCACATCCGATGATGGCAACCGCTTGAGAGTACTGGCTATGGATTATTGCTAAATAAAATGGCTAGATCCGTTTCTAGTACCGAATCAGTCTGCTGAAACGGTTGCTGTAGGCCTTGTGCAGCATGTGATCTCACCATTTGGAATTCTTACCTTATTCTTACTTCGCCGTTACATATTTATACACTTGATGAAAATTTTTCCACGCGTGTTTTTTTGCTCTAGTAGTCGCGAGTTCCGTCGAATGCCATTGAAATTTATGGCGGAACAAGCAATTTCATATTGAAAGCAATTTCATGATAAATTTACATGGCTCAAGCAAAAAACATTAGTGAATCGAGATGAAGAACACCGCTAGATACCTGTAGTATTATCAATAATTCAATTGATCAAGTCAAAGGTTGGAACCAGAATGAATTTTATTATTTACAATAACTGTATTTTTAAACCGCGTAGAAACAGTTAGGTATCTACAATACCATAATACCTATGGTCAATTTGAACTCAATTCAATTTTAGTTCATTTTCAAATTCAATTTCAGTTCAATTTCAGAGCATGACATAATCGGTGCATTCTACAGTGGCTCTCTATCAAGCCACTGTAGTGCATTCGTGTATTCGTGCTAACTCTGCTGTCATGCGGCTAGCCAAAGAACTATTCGTTTCATTCCTGCCCCGCTAAAACGCGCAGTCATCGATATTTCGCTTCGTTCTGATCGTTCTACGGTTGAAAAGGGTTGATATGCAGAGGTATAATAGAGTGATTCTGTAGCAACGTTTTTTTCAAATTATGAAAATATTGACCAAATCAATGCGCCGTTGGTACTCTTCGTTCAGTTCTTTAGAATGAGACTATAATATGAAACCTTGCAACGCGTTTTCGTCCACCGAACTGCTATCCATCAGTTTTCCTTCGTTTTCAATTATTGTTTAATCCCGAAATGCACGAAATCGTTTATAGTATATAGTATAGTATATAGTATATAGTATAATATATAGTATAGTATATAGTATAGGTATTGGTAGGTAGTAGTAGTTATTATGTGTGTATGGAGAGTGGGAACATATAGTAGTAGTTTCTATAATTTGGTATGAAGGTGGTGGGGATTGTATCGTACTTAGTATCATAAAGTATTGTGTTTTTCAACTGGAGCAAAGTAGGAGCAAAATTAGACATAATAACTGTAAGTATTCCAAGATTTGTAACTCGCACAGTGGACAACTCAAACAAAAGGTCGCCAATTCAAATGATTGAATATATCAAAAGATAGGTAATTTAATTGCCCACATTTTCCTAATGTAATGTACCTATCCATTTTTCAACCGTTTTTGTGTTATTCAACAATATTGGTAGACTATACGCGAAAATATGACAATTTTCAACTTTAAACGTTCTTTTCATCTATTAAGCGCGAAAGAAACAAACAATGAACCATATATTATTGATATACACATCATCAACTATCATTATGCTGAATTTGAGCCAAATCTATTTCAAAAAATTTTTCGCGAAAAATCCAAGGGGAACCCCTGCGATTTTTTTCAACCGATCAGTTAACGAATTTTTACTCGCCTCTCAATACAGATAAAAATCTGAAATTTTCAGGAAAGTTGTGTCTCACCATGATGTATTTTTGTGATTTTTTTTATTTCTCGGAAAAATCTGCAAGTGGTCCAAAAAAATCGGTTTTTGAAAGCTCAGAAATTGGACTTTAACGGTGATTTTAGGGGTCAAAATTAATGTTAATCAATTGTTTTATTATGCAGAAGTCTTCATTTGAACGCCTTACACACGTACATTGCAAAAAATTTGGTGAAAAAAATTTAAACAGAGCCAGAGAAATTATTTTCCGTAAATCGACTTTTTCGCCGGCCGAAATTCCGAGCTCGGTGATAGTGAAAAATTAAATTTTCGTTTTAAAGCGATTTTGAAAGCTATTCTTATAGGAAATTTAATGCTGAATCCGAATATGACGTCAAAACGGCGGAAATTTCACGACAACTATCAGTTTTTCCAGGTTTAATACTACGCCACTCCTACGTTAATCCGTTGTAAAACTTACTGTACTGTTCAAATTTGATTAACTAATGATTCTTACAGGAAATTAGACGTAGAATTCGAATTTGAAGTGAAAATAATCAAATTCGAACAATTGATTATATTTTTCGAATTTTTTACGATTTTCATACTTTTGAAGTTTCAACTTTGGGATTTTTTTTCGTCACGTTTCCGAAATGGGAACGATTAGGTGCTATGGACGAAAATGAAGGAAATTTAATGTAGAATCCATTAAAAATGAGAAAATGGCTAGCGTATACGATAGCTCTCGAGATATATTCCACTTCATATCAAAAAACGTGTTTTGACTTTCCTTCAAGCGCGAATAGCTACGCGGGGACATAACATAAAAATATAATTAAATACACCACATTGTGGGATTTCGATAGCTCTTTCTCGCCTCTGAGTAATATACCTATGTAAAAGTGGTCGGTTCAAAAGTTAATCGCGAAAAACAGGCGAAAAAACGCGAAAAACAGGGTAATAAAATTTCAAAATGCAATAAAATCAGATGGTTACCTAACGGATTAATTTTTATTGGTCCAGAAGTTCTTTGCTAAACTGGACACTTTCGCGAAGTTTCGCCGAAGAGCGATGTGAAAAATCAATCTAATAATAACCAGGATTTGAAATAATCCACACCTAATCCATCTCGACTAACCATCCTGATCAATTATCAATAGAGTATCGTATTTCTCTTCGAACGGTATGGGCGCAAAATTCAAAAAGTTATTGAGGAACTGTTAGCCGTCATTTCACCTCAAAAAACTCTGTGTTTAGTAAAATAATCGGTGAAAAATAGTTGCAAAATTCATTTTGCGGTTGCTGTGCTGGTCTCGACCGGCACCGCGACAACAAGTCGCCTCGAATCTTCCTAACCACCAACAACTGATGCTTTGGGAGGCTAAACCTAATGCGATTCAATCATTCATACTCAATTTTATAATCGTGGTGAGCTACATAATCATTGGCGTAAGAACTTCTTCAACCATAAATCAACTCGTTACTTTGCGCACAACTTGTAATTCCAAAATAAGAGTTAATTCATTTAATAGAACAAAAGGAAAATATAAATAAATAAAATGAAAAAATAAAGAAAATAAAAAAATAAAGATAGAAATATAAAGAAAAATATAAAGAAAATATAAAGAAAAATAAAGAAAGAAAAAAAACTACGCAAGTCAACCACAGTAACCTCCTTCTTTTGAAGTCGGTTAAAAATTAGAACAATTTTCCAAACAGGATACCCGAAAAAGAAGAAAAAAAAATACAAACGCAGGATTTGAAAAAAAATGAACGCTTATAACACGGATCCGTGTTGCAGTCCGAAAGCAGTGTGTTCACTGCAAGTACTCTCTGAAAATTGCATTGCATATAAGGGAGATTTAGCATTCCAAATTTGATTGGGTTTTCACGGAGATATGATAATGTTTGCCAATCTTGACTACACACACTTGTTCAGAATTTGTATATCCAGTATAAAATTAAGTAGGCACTCTGAATTTGTTCCAAATTCTCCTCCGTTCGAAATTCAACTTTTTGGATGATGTAGTACCTACTTGAATACGGAACGTAAACATGGAAGTATTATATCTATCAATGTTGCTCAAATTTTGCTCTGAAGTTTGACGAGCGATCTGACAAGATTTCAACATCAACTGACCATTCGCTTGACCGAGAGTCGTTAACAAACAGAATGGCAGAAAAACTTACGAACATCCCTAGCCCTAGGATAATTTGCAGAAAGATGCACCATTGTACAGTAATTCGCAGCGTTTCAAATTTCGATTTCTTCAGCCTCCTAACATAACTGTTATGCATTACTGATAGAACATCATGAAGAGGCCATTCTGAGAGAGTAAAGGGATTTACCAACCAAGGCAAATGGAAGGTGCGAAGATGTGGCATGAGAAGAGGAGGGAGAATGTACGCTGTAAGATAGAAGGTGTGGGAGAGGGCGCAATATTGTCGGACGGAAAGGAGGTAGTGATCGAGTGGCTGGGGGTGGTGGTACAGTGGCCCCCTCTAATGTGTATCGATTCAGCAACGGTTGCTCTGCTGTGAGCGAGCACGGTATACGAGGGTCCACCGCGTCGGCGCTCGCGCGCATGTGGTCGCTGTTGCCTGCGATTTTCAGGGAGCAGGACTCGGAAGAATCTTACGGATGAACAGTGAGAAGGGACTATAGAATTTATGACAGTTCGAGTCTTCCCGAAATTGAAGAGATCTGTTGACTTCTCAAGGAGCCGAGATAGATGTATCTCGAGTAAGGTTCAAACCTTTTTTTCAATCCAGTTTCGGTTTATTTTTCGAATAATAAAATATTGTAATCGCCCAACGGAAAATAATTTCTAACCTTCCCCCTCAAAACCTTCACCCTGTTGAATCTTCATACTAAATTTTTGAGATATTCGCCAAGAATTAATTTTTGTCTGACAGTGGCTCAATTATAAAACCAAATCGCTACCTCAATTTTTTAGGGTATTTTTCGGGGGTTTTGAGGAAGAGAAAATTCGTATTTTCCAACGATGTTCAGACAAAGGTGTATTTGGTATCAATTTCTATGGATTCTTGGACGCTGGATCGAATTCGACCATAGCGGGATCGATAGCTTCAATCGTTCACGAGTTATCTCAGCTTTCGTGTCGAATTTTTGAGATTGTCAGAAATCCGGCATTACTCGAGATTTTTCGGAGCTGTAAAAATCGTTCTGTGCTCGTTGGTTAGTTGTAAAACACTATATTCAGCTCTGTTGTTAAGTGAATAATATAACTTTTAAGTAGATAATTGAGAAAAATAAAAATAATTAAAATTACCATCGCTGCTAAGGAGTTTGTTTCCATCAATCTGTTTTAGGTGGAAACGTTCAGTTACTTTCACAAATAGATGGTCTTCTCAAATCATAATTAAAGTAATACATGCAGCGTTTTTAAATAACATTAGAGACATTTTTTTTAAATTCATTGGGAGAATGGGCAACGACAAAAGCGATCACCCTGTTTCAAGTTGGAAAATTCGCCTCATAGGGAAGAGTCGTCTTAATCTGCGAGGCATTGTTACCTAAATAATCAAATAGATGAAATTCCCTTCAACTATTTCACCTTTAGGTATTTTAATCGAGAATCAAATGCCACTCCTAATCATTTATGTTACGCACTTATTGATGTGTATTTTAAAAGCTTTAGTGCTGTCCGCAATTTTCATTTCGATAGAGGGGGAGGATTTTTGGCATAAAAATATTTTACTCAGTTTTAAGAAAAGCAATGTCGCTCTTTAGCTGTTAGACTGAACGAGAGGTTAAGAATAACGTAATGTTGACTTGCCTCGTCGTCTTGCATTATCAGGCAATGAGGCAACAGCAGATCTCATACAGTTGGACTTGATCGGTGCTACTGCCAAGTGCGCGTTCGTCACCAAGTGATACAATCATACTCTTCTCAGGTGTTTTTGATTCCGAGCTTTTGACGATGATCTACATTTCACGATGATGATTTTCGGAATTGAAAGAAAAACACATTTTCCTTCACTGCATGCCCGAATAAAATGTCGTTTCCCGTATTTCGGGTCTCTCGGGGCGGCGAAACCATTGAAAAATTTGCCCCGATGCTCCCGATGTTGTTGTTGTCTTCCCGAAGTGCTGATGGAAATTTGGGAAAGAAACAGAAAAACGCTTAGTAACAGCTGAATATCGCTTTTTTCCGGGTTTGACAGATTACAATCCTCAAGGAGTCTGTTCTTAGTCACCAATTTGTTGTGTGGGGAAAACAATCACTATACTCTTTGCAACCAGTTCTGAGAATACTGAGTAATTACCGACCAGTTAATACGATTTGGATCTTCGTTTTTCATCTTATGAAACCATACATTAGGTCTGAAGTTACAATAATTTGCAGCTTTATGTTCATTCGTTACCTCAGCAATCTCAACTTCTCGTACTCGACACGTAGCTCAAATACTCATTATTTTAATTTATTTATTTCCTATCAGCGATTGCCTCCGTGCATGTGGCGAGGAAGCACGTTCTTAATTCGACATGGGGTTGAGGTAGAGACATTGAATGCGACGTTATCTCATATTTTGTTTTTATATCTCTTCCAGCGCTTTCGCCGCTCTGGGCCTCTTCAGGAAACATCTGTCAATTAATAGCTATTATCGATATTTTTTATAAACTGAGACAGCACACTATGATCACATTCGCAGTTAGGAGTCAATAAGTAATGTGTTGAGTATAAATATTGTTCTATATAAAAGTTTAAAAAAATAAGGCCCAGTAATAGCTTCACAGGGTTGGGATTGTCATGAATCTAAAACGTTTAAAAAGTTAACAGTTAAGCATTTAGATCATGTTTCTACCTCAACCCCATGTCGAATCTGATGGATACGCGACAAACCACAACGTTCTTATTTAATGTTCTCATCTTGAGACAATGTGGAGCATCCAACTTCCAGGTGTTTCACGCAAATGCCCATGTTCTGTAGTCGGCCAGCCGCATACATTACACTTGCGTACACTTTCCTGTTGACTAGATTTGTGTTGGAGATTTGGATACGAGCCGGAGGAGAAACGACAGACGCTGCTTGATATTGTTAGTTCGGTTGGCTGTGGTAGTTCTGCAGTAGTGGGAGTGACCGAAAGGTTCAGAGTGGGAGGGATAAATGTCCTCGGAGTGGGGGTATCAAAGCGTGTAGTGAGAGGTCGGTCGGCCGATGTTCAGGGGTGGGGTTTGCAGCGATAGCAGCTGGTGGGGGACGCCCTTCTTCTCACAATCGTCAGTCGGTCCGCTCTGCTCTGCTTAGCTTTCGGGGCCCCCTTGTGTTGTTTTGGCGGACGCCGTGTGCCGCTTCGGTGTTTCGAAGGACTCAGGGCATCTGTAGTCGATCGTTGAGCATCGCCGCGCCAAGAACATTTTTGAATTGGTGGGTGGTGTAAATCGGCGGTGCCTCGAGAATCTCACGAGTGCCATCACTGGCAACGAAGGTGCTATCATGCATCACAGGGTCGTCCCTTCCCTCGTGGTCAATCATCGAGCTTTGTCCATCTCACCCGTCAAACCCGAACTCCACGACATGGGTGACCAAAGCCATAGTAAGTACCTCATCAAAGGACCATGTTATTCGACACTTCCAATCACAGCTCGTATATAATTATTTCTTGTTTTTCGATTTTGACCGTTTTATTGGTTGGTTTTTTCAGTCTTGTTTCTATTTGCCGAAAAGCTTCTGCAGCTTACTCTAATTTCTCGCTTATTCCTTGCCTTGAGGGACTGAAATTTGGGGACGCAATTTATATTTACGAAAATATCACAATGGCGGATTGACTGATTTGGAAAATGAATTAGGTCGATTATTATTATATCTATCTAACAGTTTAATTAGAAACCGTAAAATAGAATTGTATAGGAAATTGCACAGTTCGATTTTCTTTTTAGAAAAAATGTCGAATACGAAATACCAAAAAAACTCTTCGGCCACCTTCAAACTGTCTTCTAACAATATAAAAATCCCCGTTTTGCTGTACATCCATTACGATAGATTTTATGTAGTTCGAATTGAGTGAACAATTATTTTTCATATTTTCATCGCGGTTTTCCTATATTTTCTTTTTTTCGGTATAGCATCGATTCGCCCACAATTAATGTCAAAATGTCCTAAGACAAACCTTGTTCGTTGATTGCTTCAAATCATAATTGAATCCGATCAAGTTGCTCTCAGATCAGACCAGCTAAGCGAACCTGCTGGACCAGCTGGTAATAATTTTTCACGAACTTGTAACATTCTATATTCAACTGTAGCGTGACTACAACTAAAATCCGCGCGATCAGATTTGAAAACCGATTTACGTACTTGCCATCAATATTTCGACGCTCTGGGATATCATTAGCTTGCCTCAGAATGTCGAAAATATTTGCCAGTGGCTGTTTGCGTCAACTGCGTTGATTCATAGATCGAAAATAGATAATAATTTGCTTGGTAATATAACTATACTTAATTGGTCGCGATCGAAAATAATATTATATTTAGCCATTTTCCTGACATGAAGGATTACTCAATTGAATACTATAGATGCTAATTTACGCGAATTCAGCGCATTCAGTTTTGATGAAAATGATAACGGTTTATTATTTAAAACTAGACCAAACTTTTTTCACTTTTCCTTAATTTATTCTAACCGCTCTTTTTTTTTTTTATCAACGAATGGTTTTTCTCTCTCTAGTGGGACTAACTTAAAAAATGAGTAGAAGAAATAGAATATCAAATTTGTTGTGGTATCTATTCATTTTCATATTCAGGTGCTTGCTCGATCGAATCACCAACTAACGTGTGATGAGCAAGGTTCCGAAAAACCCGAAATTATTTCCACACCTAAGTGTATTATAGTTCAGTTTTTGGAATGTTGCTTATCGTTACATGAAATACGAAATCAAGAACTATTGTGATTCGTGAATACTGGTACTATTTACCCACACATTCCCCTTTCTCAGGAAATTAAATTGTTTTATTTGGGTAGATAGACCAGTTCAGATAATTCTAGCTGATTTCAACTGCCGACGGCAAACGGATTCCGCGCTCCATTCGCATTGAATTTTAAATTATTCGTCCGTCTGTTATCCATTGGTTGACCGAAAATCATAGTACCTATAAAGACAAGGACGATAAAAATAAAATTAATCCCAATCACTGATTATAGCTATGATATATTTGTCTATGATAAATTTCTATCGAGAAAAATGCTTGAAGGTGCTGGTAATTTTTATAGGCTATAGTAACTAATTGGTAATCTCACGATAGTTATTATGACGTTTCTTCCTTTTATACGGTCTATTCACATTTTGCCCTTCTCATGGTTTCCATTCCGATTCAAATCTTGTGTTTCTGTGAGTAATTTGATTAGTTTTTCTTCAATTAATTTTCTCTTAGCCGGCTGCTGGTCATTCGTTCATTTCATTATGGCTCTAACATACATTTTTTGCCATGCATCATACACCTGAAGCGGGAAATAAACTAAAAACGACCGTTCGGCAAAAATATTGTTTTTCTTAAAATGTCGACTTACTGTTCGCTCAGACATTTTAACCGTAGTATCAACTACAATTTATAATCATATTCTTTGACATGAATCAGGGTTCAATAATGAGGAGAGCAAAATTAAAATCGGTTTGGTATGGCATTTTTTCTGGTAAAATTAAACAATTTTCAACTCCCCTCAGTACGAATACCGTTCTTAAAGTTGTTACGCCTTTGATTATGAATGAACTAATAGCTTAGAAATTTGTTCCATCGCCTGAAAACCAGGATCTTAACGACAGATCTAACGTTTTTATTAAAAAGTCCTCTCAACATCTGAGCAGGCATGAGTTTTTTTCCACGCGAGGCCATGCGTCAAGCTTCAGTAGATGAAAACCTTCTAGCTGTCAGTCAACCTTTCTTTGAGAGGTTTTTGTGAGTCCTGGCTAATCTCGGAAGGGACTAATAGCAGGTTATTGTCTGAGTTATGGTCCCTAGTGCGGAACGGGTCTGTATTTCGTTGTCGTTCAGGGCGTGATAATTTATATCATATAAGTACTTGAGTATCGATTATTGAATAGTGCTGAATACAATTTAAATTATTACTTACAGATCATACTAATATCTGCATAGATGTCACAAATCGTGGTAGTAATTTCTGACGTTCAGTTTTTGTTGAGTCTTGCTATTTTACACAGTGATTTGATGGACTTGGGTCTTTTAATTAATTTTTCCTCGCAAATGAAGCTGATTTTCATATAGTGAACTCGTACATAAGAGTAAATGAGTAAACATATTGGTTCATTATTCAATAAAAAAAAAGCCATTGTACTCGCCCAAGAAAAAAAATTTTCAACGCCCCTCAAAATTTGATGTTTTAGGTTTCAAGGCATGTAGAATCCGAATATCAAAAAAAAAAATTCTGTCCGTCCGCCGTACGCCGTTAGATGTTTTCCGGCCAAGCTATAATAGCTAAATTCTTGAAATTTTCACCAAAAATCAATCTCGGTTCTACTTCTATTCTTGAACCAACTTGCTAGCTCAATTTTAAGGGTATTTTTTGGGGGTTTTGAGGGGAGAAAATTCATGTTTTCGAATGTTGTTCAGACTGAGGTGTGTTTGGTATCTATTCCTATAAATTTTTAGACGCTGAATCGAATGAGACCATCGCGGGGTCGATAGCTTTATTGGTTCTCGAGTTATCGCAGCTTTTGTATCGAATTTGGGAGATTTTCAGAAATTTGACATGACCGTATAACTCGAGAGTTCTTCGAGCTATAAAAATGGTTCTATACTTATTGGAAAGGTTGTCAAACACTCTCTCCAGCTGAACGGTATGCAAAAACTACGCTCCGGAGTTTTTCCTTATAGTTACCGATCTGTTTTTCGGTTGGAACGTTCTCACTTGGTCGGAATAATTATTACTATCAGAAATGGATAGTCCTCTTAAATCATTATTGAAGCGAAGGAATAATAAACCACTGTACGATCATTTGCAGCGTTTTTTTAGATGTATGAATATAATTTTATTAAATTAATTAATACAGCGTCATTGCTCCCTGTTTGAGGAGCACTTGGTTATTTTTCCAAATGTTTGGTATTTCACAGTTGGCCAATCGTATGAAAAAAATTTATAAATCCATAGGTTCATGATAACGCTTCATCTTGAAGTTTTAAATTAATTTGAGTACCTATGAATAAGGTAATAATTTCCAGCTAAATAAAGGCAAACGCGATGCCTCGTTCGTATTAAATTGGTACACAAAACGCAAGGGAAATTATGCTTCTTTCAATAATCAAAGTAAATTGTTGCCGATGAAATCAAGTACTTCCATGTTTCAGTCCGCAAACCCTGAAATTTATCAGTGATTTTCACTATATGTTCATGAATTAGGTTTCATGAAGTTAGAGTTTATTTTTACTATTTTCAATTTTTAATTTATTTTTATTTATTTTATTTTTTCTTGCCGAAGAGCAATACTTTGCGTTACTGGAACCTCCATAGTGGATCTCTTATGGCATATTGAAGTGAATATGTCGTTATTCAAAGCATAATAAATTCTGATCGGTTCATGCTGAAAAATCCTGAATATTATCTGCTAAAACTGTCTACCTTATTGGTTGAAGATTTCAAATCGATAAATATTGATTGTCATCTACATTCCATACCTAACAAATATACATGCCACAAAAAGTATTTGCAGACCTAGAACAAAAACGATTTTCGTGGCCACAGACAAAAAATAGAACAAACGTTAAACGCTTCTTGAAAAGAAGTTCTGTGCCTCATTTAAACCTTAATGATGACTGGAGCTGTGACTTGTCCCAATAACGTTCAACATAATTGCAGTTTCAATTTTATACAACAAATACTCAGCGGATATTCAATGAATAAGTTTAAAAAAAAAATAGTTTTTTACTAATAGTCCAACTTTCCCTTATCGAACTTTTCAAACCACATTTCCATACTTTGATACCAAACATTGAGTATCGCTCCTATGAGATTTCTCGAGATTATTCAAGCTGCTTGATTGCTATTCAGAAAAATTGTAACGTGCAAAACCGGCTAGCATTGCAATAATTGAATGAGTTCGAGTTTCTTGTTCATCGCAAAGTTGAGTGACACCACAGGCCTCCCTTGGGAACGAGGACAGACAACATTGTCTACCGCTTACTATTCGTTGAAGTCACTAGTTCGGGCTGGCGCCGGTCTCTATTGTAACTCGAAGACCTTCTCAAAATCTCAGGTGTCCCCTCCGAATCCAGACTACCTACCTGTGCAGTGCGTCTCTAACTCGACCAAATCCTTTTCTTTCTCTTACTTCCAAGGTGATAATGTAAATAAACCAGTTGGGCTGTTGATAACACCCTCGCGTCCTCGTTTAGGTGGAAAATAAAACGCGACTGTAGAAAACCTGAAATCGTGATTAATGATTATGTTGAGGGGGAGATTAAGAGGAGCAATTTTGGTTGCACATGAACCTGCAGTTCCGATGAAGCCCTAATGGGTGAAAGCGATTGGCTTAATAAATGGAAAGGTATGAGAAAATGGCGATTCATCAATCCGATGTAATAATACCTGAAGAAATGCGGAAACCAGAGGTAGAAGTTGAATTACGACCATTACACAGGTCTGCGACATAAAAATTGTTTAAAATTGAATAAGTGATTTTTATAGTATTTTCAACGCTAATTTCGGGAGAAATAGTGAACAAATTCCATCACGTACAGTTATTCCACAAACTGCTTGTCTATTTTTAGCTTTTTTCGATATTTTATACATATTTCCGTACTCTAGTGAGTTTTTCCTGGTTTATCCGAGGCAAAACTAAAGGAAGGAGTCTTTGTCGGACCAGACATTAGAAAACTGATGAGAGATCCCAATTTTGGTGATACTGTAAGGACTTATGAGCTTAAAGAGAAATGTAAGTGTACTAGATATATGTAGTTTATAACATGTATTATACATGAAATAAAATCCTTTAACTTAAGAAAAAAATTGAAAATTGCTAAAAAAAATTTATTATACCAAAAAGTAATTCCTTGTTTGTGAGAAAACCTTACGTGATAGAAAAAAATGGATTGCATTTTTGCAATCAGCGCTAAAAAATACATAAAAATCAGTTATCAAATTCCAAACAATTTAAAAAAAGATTTTTTTTTTTGTAAACCTGTGTTATTATTAAGAGGAATATTAACAACAGATCATAATAGGATTACCTATGCCGGATTATTAAGTGAACAAAAATAAACAATTGACGATCACTCCTGTCAGCAAACAGTCAACCTCGTAATTGAAACTGTAATAACTTCCGGTTTTGCGTGAATACATTGAATGACTATTGCGCTAACTGTTACTCATCGTGGCCAACTTGAAAAGTACCCTCAGGATGGGACGTCTGAGGAAAATCTGCTCATGAAGAGGCCAGTTGTAGTTAGACAAAACATAACTTAACTAATCCGTAGGCATTGGGCGTCAACTACTCGTCGTAACGAATATTCCGAGACCATAGCACTCAAATCTTTCTATTTGGCGGCCTGTAGAAATCAAAATTGAAGAAATTGCGAATTTGGACTTAATGTGTGGCATGGTAAGTCCAATAAAGTTGGATTTCGCAAATTTACTGGTTGAATACGTTCTGATAATTATATCAAGGCTGATCGATCATTCGTATAGCTGTAACGACGCTTGTCAATATGTGGCCCCGGACAGACAGACACGCAGACTTCAGAAGGTGTCTCCGAGTTTGGAAGTTAAAAATATTTTTTAAATTTAAAATTTTACGACGGTTGCACATCTTCACAGCACGTTCACTTCTGTTACACGTAAACATAAAGGTAATTACTAACAAACTGCAATTAATCATGATATATTAAAATGTCGTTACGGTCGCAATCGAATCACTGTTGAACGATTCCTGTTGTTCTGTGTTTGAAGTCTGTCTTTCGTTGTTAATCAACCTGAACAGCAGTATTTTCGTCAAGTATAAAAAATATCATCTGGGAAATGGACCTAAATCGGTGAACGGCTGGAAACAAAATATTATCAGAATTTCGAAAAAAACGTCAATTCAATAATGAGTTCATATTTCAGTCTCATTCACCTACATCTTCAACCGAAAATCAATAAACTCTTACTAAGAGTTGACAAAGTGAAAACGAAGGACCGGTACTATAGAGATAAGGACGGTGCACTTTTCAGGGAAACGGAGAGGTCGATTAATATTCTCAAAAGATATTTAGCGGCGTAGAGTGTAAATATGGAAGGCATAGGGAATGCAAAGCAGGCGGCACGGCTTCGCCGCTCTCTCAGTCGTCGGCACCGGTCTCAGCCCCGTAATTAATTTACAAATGTACACAATCTCCTCTCGTTCGCTTCGGGACCTCAAACAGAAGCGTCGTAAATATACGAGAAAGAGACGGAGCGTTCCTCCTCCCACGAATATGCGGGTGACGTATTTTTTAACATTTGTTTGAGAGGAAATATTTACATTAGTTTCGGTTGATCCGAACGATGCGGTAAAATTATTCGGATTCGCCGTTACGCTCTTGGTCTAAAAAAGTAACGATGGTGTACGTATCGAACGTTTTTGCAGCTCCATGATATTGGAGTAAATGTTCTAGTATCTAGTCTTTACTCGCCAGCCTCCATGAGATAGTGATAGTAGATGTATTTTCCCCCCTTTGTGTGTATAGGAAAATTGGAGTGTATAGAACACACAGTACTTCAATTTTTTGGACGGCAGACAGGTTTTTTTTTCATATATTTATTAAATTACAAGACAGTAAAACTAACAAATTACAATGACAATATGCTCTCCTAGGTATCACTCATGTTACAATCAAGAAGTGTATAAAAATACCACACTGGAAGCGTTAATGAACATTTCAAGCGATCCTCTTTCCTAACAATATTTCTGCTTCAAACTAGCATAGTACAGTTTCAATCGAAGGTGTCGGGTAAATACATTAGAAGGCTATGAGAGATAAATTTATTCATCGTCCTGGACTTACGTATCCACGCGATTGGAAGTGTTGGCGTGACTCAAAGAACGAAATAGGTTAAGTACGACGAAGTACGGTATAAGACGAGTTTTGTGAAGTGGGATCATTTTTAAAGCAAGGAGACTCAAAAATAAGAAAATGCTCGACTAAAATAGCGAAAGATGCAAATTACGAGTTGTACACCAACAATAAAATAAATATTGAGCTTCATTCCTCTGCCGTAAGAAAAATATCTAGTCCCTTAGTGTTAAAATATATATCAATCAATTTTCCCAGCCTGTCAAAATCAAAATACAATCAATATGGAAATAACGCGAAAGTACGCTATGCGACCCTAGCGATAGAATCAGGCGTCATTCACTCGCTGTAAAGAATACTCCAAGACCATGATCTTGTAAATTATAATCATTTTCACTGCCAGTGAAAATCGAAATGAAAATAAGCTGTTGAAATTGCGAAAAAATGGACGTAACGTGGAATTACGGTGCGTGAGCCGAACGATAAAAATCAAGTTTCATCTGCTTGCCATTATGTACATTTCAAGATCTTGACTGTTCAAATGTTTTATTTTTATGCCCTGCAAAAATCAAAATATGAAAAACTTTGAACGTTTATGCCTTTGAACGAGGTAATGTGTGTTTCCGAAATTCAATTACGGCCAGTTTGGCAGATTTACTGGAACAACGTTTGCTGAAAATTCGTCGAAGTTTATTGATTTTCCTGGGAGATATGACGACTTTTGTCATTTCTTGGACACGTACGTTTAGTACGACGATTTTGTTTCTCTGAACTTCACTTATCGGGGGATAATAATTTTTCCCTTTACTACGTGAACATGGAAGTAAGAAGTTTCGCATTTTTCAAACAAGGCTTCAATAGCCCCAACCCTCAAATGACGCTGTGACGACAAACGAAGTCCCACCTTGAAGGTACATATCAGTCCGAAACAGTAAAACGCTGCAAAAGACTGCACTGTGGTTTATTATTCCTTCGCTTCGAAAATGATTCAAGAAGACTATCCATTTGTGATAGTAATTATTCCATTTGTGAACGTTCCCAACGAAAAACAGATTGGTAACTATAGGGGAAAGCAACCATTGTAATTTTAATCATTTTTGGTTTTCTTAATTTCCAAATTAAAAGCTAAATGTTAAGCCTATCGGTGCAGTTGAAGAGAGTGTTTGACGACCATTCCAACGAGTATAGAACGATTTTTATAGCTCCAAGAATTCTCGAGTTATACCCTCATGCCAAATTTGTGAAAATCTCCCGAACGATACAAAAGCCGCGATAACTTGTGAACCAATTAAGCTATCGTCCCCGCGATGGTCTCGTATTCGATTCAGCGTCCAAAAATCTATTAGCGCAATATACACCTTATTCTGGAAAACGTTGGAAAATACGAATTTCTCCTGCTCAAACCCCCTCAGAGATACTCATAAGATACCCATAAAATTGAGGTAGCGATTTGTCAAAGGAATTGAGCCATTGGACCAAGATCGATTTTTGGTGAAAATTTCAAAAATTTAGCTTTTATAGTTTCGTCAGAAAAATGTTGACGGCGTACGGCGGACGGACAGAATTTTTTTATTGGATATTTGGATTCTACATGCCTTTAAACGTGAAACATCACATTTTGAGAGGGTTAGAAAATTTTTTTCTTGGACGATTACAATGGTTATTATTGAATAATAAACCAAAAGTAGACGTTATCCTCATGACCTTTTCAGGGATCTTCACAACTCATACTTCAATGATAGTCGACCGATTAGAGAGTGGACTTAGGGTTATAAAAATTTCTTGATTACTGATCATACCCGTTTTTCAGCATCATCGGATCAGCAATTATCTCTGTGCATGTAACCTCATTAACATCTCAATAATCGCGACCAAGTCGTCAGCATTAACTCAACTCAATAGCTGGAACGCATTGTTGAGATGGAAAATTTTACCACGATCAAAACGAATATAAAACTCAAAACGGTTGCTTGTGACAAGCATAACGTCTATAATTTGGATCCGAATTTGAATTAAATTTTCAGGAATTGTACGGATTGTATTTATGTACACTTATAATTTCATTATGATCAGATCATCGGTTACCTCTGTGCTAAACTTGCTCATGATTTTTGCCGCATGCCTTTGGTGGGGCCTTTTTTTATTTCAATCTCTAAAAGACTCGTTTTGGGATATTGGTTGGCGTCGCGATGGTCGAGTTTCACCCCCTATCGGATCTAGGAAGTGATGTCACCGTCGGAATGAATTGCACAGCCCTTGAGCTTTTTTAATCTATCAGAATGATGAGGGTCGTCCATTCGGTTTGATAAGAGTTTCCTGATATCCCAATATCGTATACAATAGAAGCGGATGTGGAGGCGGTGGAAGAGACAGGATTCAAAAATACAGGGCGGATAAAAAGAGGAAGAGGCAGTGGAGGTATGTTGTTATTTGTCTGGCGGGCCCCTGGCGCCCGCGTTATCTCAGGTTGACGCCTAATTAGGAAACCCAGGAGATTCTAAGTGGAGCTATCTCGTGGTCCCGTCTTTTTGTCACCCCCTGATCTTTCAGCCTCGAGAAGGAGTAGTCCATTCCCCATCCTACCCGTATGCCGAGCTGTTAGTCTTCATCCTATCTATCCTCATCCTCTTCTACCTATTCCTCGCAATAGGCGTTCGACCGCATCTCACCCTGGACACGGTTTCCAACTCATCTGCTAAACCAGTTTTCGGAGCGCGCGTCCGTTCTTCCCCAGAAAGAGGCCTATCTAGCGCCACTTTTGCTCTCGGAGTTAGCTCAGGGATCATTTCATTCTGAACGTGAATTACTTCGTCGGAAAGGAGGATCGTTGTAAGGGCTCAGGGAGTTTTTTTCCCTTTTGTTTTACTTCAACCTTTGAAGTAGATTGAAATCGCCCTGAAAGTCGAATTTCTATCATCATATTGCGATTGCAAATATTTACAACAAATAAATAAATAAACAATAATAATATTTACAAAAAAAAAAAAAATGGTTACGAGTATAATCGTATCATCAATCACTGACAGGGAGTTCGTCCCTAATGCGTACTTCTACTACGCTTATGAGCAACGATCCTACTTGGGCGATTTGGGCTACAATCAATCGCCGAAAGTTGCCGATGATAAATCATCCCGCTCATGTATTTTCTCTTTTGAATAACGTTCATACATCCTGTACTTAGCAAAGCATAACTAATGAACAGCCGCTAGCTTCGTCCGCCTGGTGTAACGAGTTTCGTTAGTTTCGTTTTGTTAAACCTACTGTAAACTAACCCAGTGACTCTTGTGACTAGACTGCAGCCACCCTTGAGGTTCCACATTACCAATTAAGTTATGTTACTCCTCTTTTTACAAGGGATCATGTCGAACGATTTAAATTTTTCTTTTCGCAGTCGTCCCATATTTAATCCCTAATCATCCCGAGGATGCCTACAGGGGCGAAAGTACTTGGCCAGGCCGTCATAAAAAATTGCGGTATGAGTGACCTCTACAAGACCAAAACATGAATTCAAAATTTTCATCAGCTTACAAATAACCAAAATCAATGGATCATAGCAAACAGTAATCATTTCTCTTCTTGCACAACGAATAAAAGGACAAAGCGATCCTCGTAAGAATTCGGGATCAGGAACTAACATTATAATCTCATTACGCTTCATCTAAACCACAACTGATGATGATAACGGTTAAAATCAAGTCACAAATAGATCAAGACTTTACCACGTCCCAGCTGTGGACCACAGATATGATAAACTGAGGGAGTCCATCGTAAAAGCAGGTTCCAATTTTCTACACCTCCTCTAAAATACTTCTTTTTTTTCAAAAATCACGTAACCAATGCAGGAAATACGATTGAGCGAAAATTCCTTATCTTTCATAAAAGCTGTGTCCGGAAAAGTATGAAATTAAAACAGCGAACAGTAATTCTTTCGACCCTAAAAAACGGCAATTGTTGAAATCATAATGATCTAGTATTGGCTATTTTCCAATCGAGGAAGTAGGAAACAATGGTATTTATTTACTCAACATTTTTTCATCTTTCTATCATGATGAAAAAACGCTGCAAATGATTGTACAGTGGTTTATTATTATTTCGCTTCAATATTCATTTAAGGAGACTATCCATTTGTCATTTTAAATATTCCGAACATTTGTGAACGTTCCCACCGAAAAACAGATGGTAACTATAGGGGAAAACTCCGTAGCTACTATTGTAATTTTAATCATTTTTATTTTTCTTAATTTCCTAGTTAAAAGCTAAACTTATTGCCTAACGATACAGCTGGAGAGAGTGTTTGACAACCATTCCAATGAGTATAGAACGATTTTTATAGCTCCAAGAACTCTCGAGTTATACCCTCATGTCAAATTTCTGAAAATCTCCCAAATTCGACACAAAAGCTGCGATAACTCGAGAACCAATTAAGCTATCGACACGGCGATGGTCTCATTCGATTCAGCGTCCAAAAATCTATATGATTTGACACCAAATACACATTTTTCTGAAAAACCTTGGAAAATATGAATTTTCTCCCCTTCAAGACCCCCCAAAAATTCCCCTAAAATTGAGCTAGCAAGTTGGTTCAAGAATTGGGCCGTCGTAGGACTGAGATTGATTTTTGGTGAAAATTTCAAATTTTTAGCTCTTACAGTTTGGATTTTTTTTTTTTTTTTTTGGATATTCGGATTCTACATGCCTTGAAACGTAAAACATCAAATTTTGAGGGGGGTTAGAATTTTTTTTTTCTTGGGCGATTACAATGGTTTATTATTGAATAATAAACCAAAATGGAGATTGGTGTTGACGATAAGAATATAAAAGTTATCGACTGAGTTACCATTTCCCCATACGCCCAAGAGCCAAAATTAAATCTCTGTGAGCAGGTATTTCAAGTCATTCACAACCTCTCAAAAAACGATCTTCTTCTTCGGGCCGTAATTATGAATGAGCTATATTTTACTTCCATTATAAAAGTGGATAAGTGGCAGTTCGTAAGTCATCCGTTTAATTAGGTGACCGATGAGACAAATTTGGTGGCGCTGGTCGGGAGGGTACAGGTACCGGCCTCCTTGGTAGTATCGGTCCTCTTCCGCTTTCGAGAGCTCATTCAGAAAAAAAGATTGGGCTCTTCAGCTGGATGAAGAGTCCCACTGGAGTGGCTTGCCTCGTAGCATCACACTCCTTGTCGTGGGAGCAGAGCGGCGAAAAAAAAGGAAGTAGTAGATGAAAAAAGCCCCAGGAAGGCGCCGGACTTTTATATAGTTCTAATTACTCTTCTTTTTTATAAAAGGGTATAAACAACGTGTCATTTGTCCTTACGATCTTCCAGTCTGACAGTTTTGCAGTGGCGTCATCTTGAACGACAGTCCTATTCTGTACCATCCCGTTTCAAGAAAACCTGTGGGCTGTTTCGGTAGTAAGCAATAACTCCTGTCACTCACAGAGCTAGTTGTGTTCCATTCCAGCTGAACTGCTGGTCTTCCGTCGTTTTATCAGGGCTGGTAGTATGTACCGACTTGCGGTTCAAAAGCTGACATCACTGCTCTTGTTCTAAGACAGAGGAAAAATATTGCTATTCCTTTTACGCTTAGTGGTTTCTCAAAGTTGATAATTTACTGTTGAAATTATGAAGAAATGTGACCGATAATGTATCTGGGTCGTCGCAGTACTAAGATAGCAAGTTTTAGCATCTTCTTTCGAAAAACAAAAATAGTGTTGAGGTTTTATAGCTACCTCGGCTTTCACTGAAGCCTAACTCTTGACGTTGACCTTATCGTTCGGTTCTTGTGGTTTCAAGCAAGTCAGGAGATTTATGTCTTCATTCTAGGAATAATTGCTAATTTTCCTTCGCTGAAAAATAAACGATACCTTGTGCGCACAATTTTTTATCCCAACGACAAATTAAATTGGCTTGGAATTGATTGAAAAGCTCTGAAAACAGTTGAATAATTGAGTTTCGAAAAAATATTAACAAGACTTAAAATATTATTCGTCCGGAATTCATCGAAGTCTTCAAATAATTTATTTCAATAGATTTAGATTAAATTTCAATAACTCAGTTCTTTTTTACATTCAAACAATTTATTTAAAAAATACGTATACAGTTTTTTTACGTTGTGGACCGATTTGCATTCTTACATGAGCTTGAATTTGCTATGAAAGTAAGCCGCGTTTCACGTATTGTCGACCCGTGCTGAGAACCCTGTAGAGCTCGGAGGAGTCAACACTAGCCTAACGGGCTGGTGTTTCGCTGGCTGGCAGTCTCCATTAAGTCTTGGTCCTCCTCCGTCGTACTCATGCGCCAACACATTGATTGAAGTCTCTCTCTTACTCACTGCCGATGACAAACATTCCATCTCTTTCACCTCGTTCTTATCTTCTACAGCTGGAACTACTTGGTTGTATGGGAAATGTGTGCTGGTTTTCATGAATCCACTGCTCTCCGACCCTGCTTCCAATATCGAAACTTTTCGTGTCCATTACGCGGAACTGAGATCATAATTTTTTTTAGAACTTGAACAAAAAAATGTATTAAAAAATTAGGACTACCTACTGAAAAGCAAAACTGTATTCGATGGATGAATCGAAAAGTGTGACCCGATTGTATGGTTGGGTTTATTTCTAGAAACGTTTTTAACAATGATAATGACATTTAATTGGGAATAATAATGATGATATGATGTTGTCTCGCGCAGTATTAAAGCAATTCTAATCTTTTTATCTTACGAGTAGTTGAAATATATATCGAACGCTCTCCGTCGATTGGAGGTAAAGCTTACTACAAATTAGTTGTCACGATGAGGGAGAGATCGAGATTGCGATTCTGCAGGTTGAGGGGGAGAATAACGAGACGACCTCTTATCCATTTTTTTCCTTTTATTACGCCGAGTACTTTCGCCCGTTCGGGCTTCTTCAGGGCATTATAGGACCCCCTCAACCTGCAGAAAGAAATAATACGACCACCTGGAGAAGTAAAAGATTAGTTTTATAACAGTATTGGTTTATTATTAATAATAAACCATTGTAATCGCCCAAGAAAAAAAATTTTATAACCCCCCCTCAAAATTTGATGTTTTACGTTTCAAGGCATGTAGAATCCGAACATCCAATTAAAAAAAATTCTGTCTGTCCGCCGTACGCAGTCAACACTTTTCCGGCCAAACCAAAATAGCTACATTCTTGAAATTTTCACCAAAAATCAATCTCGGTCCTACGACGACCCAATTCTTGAACCAACTTGCTAGCTCAATTTTAAGGGTATTTTTGGGGGGTTTTGAGGGGGAGAAAATTCATATTTTCCAAGGTTTTTCAGATAAATGTGTACGTGGTATCAAATTATATAGATTTTTGGACGCTGAATCGAATGAGACCATCGCGGGGTCGATAGCTCCATTGGTTCTCGAGTTATCACAGCTTTTGTATCGAATTTGGGAGATTTTCAGAAATTTGACATGAGGGTATAACTCGAGAGTTATTGGAGCTATAAAAATCGTTCTATACTCATTGGAATGGTCGTCAAACACTCTCTTCAGCTGTACCGTTAGGCAAAAAAATTAGTTTTTAATTAGGAATTCAAGAAAAATAAAATTGATTAAAATTACAATAGTTGCTACGGAATTTTCCCCGATAGTTACCGATCTGTTTTTCGGTTGAAACGTTTACACATGTTCTGAATAATTACTATCATAAATGGATAGTATTCTGAAATTATTATTGAAGTGAAGGAATAATAAACCACTGTACAATCATTTGCAGCGTTTTCATTTCGTACCGTATTGACAGTCATTTGTCGATGCATATTTTTATCGATATCGACTCATATTGAACTGCGACGGAACTTCTTTAATAGTCAAGTGTTCGGATGTTCCTTCCGTTCTCGGTCATTGCTGAGTTGGAGTTCCTAGCTTGTAAATGGGAGAGCTCTGCTCCTTGTCAACAGATATCACCCAGACCAGCCAGGCCCAGGACTGACGAGCTCAGCTTAGACCCTGTGTCAGTTCGGTGGCGCGGGGGCGACTGGACGGTCGCCGTGAAGTGCCGGTCGGCGCCTGCCTCATCCCCATAAAACTGAGCTGGCCACTCTTCTAATGCCTTCGTTTCCGCTCTGTGCTATACCACCCTGTTTGCCTTCTCCAGCCGTTGCCCAAATTTGATGGCCAGTTAGAACTGCTACCTGGCGAGTAGTCAATGACCTCTTTCAATCGGCGATTCGATGGTTAAAAATGTACCCGTTCCATGTTCGTTATGATGGATGGAGATCGAGACTGATGAATGGCTAGTACATGATAATTATGCGATCAACAATGTACAGGCCTACTTGAGGGTAGCTGTGAAGTTGAAATAATTGCGATAAAGTACTAGGTAGTACGTACTGTAAGTGAAAACAGAACCTTTCGCAATATTATTGAACTCCTCCGAGTTCTCGCATAACTAGGACTTGAGTGCGTTGAGTAAAAATTGCACTTGCTTGCCTATAGATGACGTCTCATAAGCGAAGTATCATTGATACAATAATTTTCCTCATTTTTCGAAGAGGAAACATCATTATGGATGTGTATGAAACATCAGATATTTTTAACTTGAATCGTTGTCATCGAGGCTGGTTCAGTCGATTAATTTTTCTACTAAGGTTACTATTAAATTGCATTTAAACTTGTCCATATCCATGTAGGTGTTTAGCAGTTATAATAAAGATTGTTTGATGATAATTATAATTTGATGGGGATGATAGTGTGGAAAGAACGTGTTATTGTCTATTATTCTTTCATTATTCTCTTTTTTATTCTTTCTTCTTCATAAGAGTCGTCGTTTTCTTAAGAACAATTCTAATTGCCTTAGCATTCTAAAGGCCTGCGTTATTGAGACATTGCCAAAAAATAGTAACAGTCGTCTTACAGCCGCTAACACTCTCTTTCTTATACGTCTGTATTTTGTTCAGAAATAAGCTATTAATATTTAGTGTACTTAAACATTTAAAAAAAATAAAATAATAACACAGTGCACTGTGCTTACAGTTTCACATTTCTTAGACACAGTAGCTGTACTATTCTTAGTTTTCCTTTTTCGGACATTTAAGTGTTTTTAGTACGCGTCAGTTTCTACACTGCAATCTTCGTCTGCGTGGCGTAAGTTCTCAAAACCAACTATAAACGGGTCCTCGAGAAATCATGTGGAAACCGAACTTTTTCGACCCGAGTCAATCGCTGTACCGTAATTTAATCATGTGGTTTCGCTTTGATCCACGTAATGCAAACAAGGATTTCATTACTTGGCGAATCTTTTTGAAGTGAACGAATCTAGACGAGCGGGGTGCAATGAACGACTTTCCTTTGTTCGAGTCGATCCCCTCCTTTTATTTCCATGCCTACCGATTTGAACCCGTCACCCTATTTTCTCCCAGAAAACTAACATTCTGTTTGAACAAAACTCGCGTAATTTATTTAATCATTAGTATGGTCGGAATGAAGTCGTCAAGGGAGTTAGCGGATGTTGCGAAGGGAAGCGCAAAGCCGAGAGGGCGGCCTTGCCAAGCCCACTCTAATGATGTTAAATAATGTGGTATTGATCCCTCGTGTGCACACATCTGTCCGTCATTCGGAGGTTAAACTCAGCTTATTGTTACCCCGGCCAGACGCTCCCCCGCTCATCCCGAGAGTGTATTGGCCTCGTCGTCCTCACCAACATTTCAACCCTGCGCTTCTCAAACATTTACTATACGGCCCGCTTTGCCGATCTGATCTACCGTTAGCAGTGAATGCTTCACCGCATCATCTCTCCGGGGCAGCGTCCCGTTAGCGTTACGTCTCCAGCTAAACCGACCACCCTGCTAATAATTCTCAATAAGACATTACTTCTGCACTTCGAGCGTCACTCCCTTTCGAACAGTAGCAGCGAAAGAGTATTATAAATCACTTGTCGTCCTTTCTAACTCCCTCGATGTTTCTGTGTATACTTGTTCGTATGTATATACTATGGTATAATGCCTTTGTGTCTTGCTACAAGCCGCGCCTAGAACGCCTCTCTCTGATTCGATCATGACTGCATTAGCGCGTATGACTTCCCGCTATAACGGAGCCCTTCTGCTCCACCGCATATGTCGCCTTCGGCTATTGTCTGTGAGCCATACCTATCCACCTATTTTATACTATGAATGGCCAACTGCCTATAAAAAAGTAATCTCTCTATAAGAAATGAGATGTAATCGGCAAAGTAATGGATGAAATGATTAGTGCGTCGACAACTGAAGTTATAGCCATCTCACGTACACGTGGAAACCACGAGCACATTTTACAAATTCAAACACACACACACACACACACACACACACACACACACACACACACACACACACACGGTTACATTATACTAATTTCTAGAGACTAACTGTGTGATCTATTTACTCTATCGATACTTTTCCGATCTCATCGTGTTCAACAATCAACATATTGAATAAAATTCCCTGATCCACATTAATAGGATTCCAGCTCGGGAATAAATCAAGTTTAATTGCATCTACCATGAAGGCTTTATTTTATTTCTTACCCTGATAATGATGGAAATATACGAATCTTCTTCTCTCCTATAAAACGCAACCGGTATCTGTCTATTTATATAAAATGCAAGGGATCGTCTAGCCGTTTGTATAATAATCATGGAAGAATGATGTTGAAATTTTACCTCGTAGCGTAGTTTCTGGCGATTTTTTGCCATTCTGCTCTTTCGGAAAAATTGCTCGTTTGATATAAACGGTTATTTTTTAGCCGATTTCTATTTGTTTTGCTGCTTAGTATTCGAAACGAACGAATTCCGAAGGGACGTAAACGTAATATGAATAAGCTTCAGAACATCTACATGTAGATAATATAGTCAAAAGCATAATTATGTTGCGAATTATTCGTGTTTTGGCAATCTAGTTATGCTACAATTCATCTATCCCTCGAATAATGGGGGTGAAAAATTAAGGTTGACGCTGTGCTTAATTTTTTTCAGCAAAAATACAAAAATATCAAAAAAGCACAAACGTGCGCTACTGATATTAACGTTTTTCAAATTGGAACCCTCCATCCTTTCTATTTCTACGCAACCTTCTTTGAATCGCAGGTTAAATGCTTCTAGAAACGCAAATTGTTGATAGGGGCAAAGTTTTTTAACGATTTACCACTTCAAGTTCGAGCACTGACAGTAAACTTGTTCAAAGTCGCTAAGAAGTTTTTGTCAAGAGTCGTTTTTGTTAAGAAGTACTGCTTCGACTAATATTAGTAATATTGGTCATCTGCATTTTGATATCCCTGTCACTTATGTAAAATTTATTGGTTTTTTATTAGCTGAGGAAATTTATAATCGAGCAATTTATATCAAGCAGCTTTATGATAGCTGGTTTTTTCATATTTTTTTATATCAAGTCTGTCTTATTTTTTACCTGTTGCTAAGAAGTTTTTTTTTTTGTACGTGGCAAATAAAAGAAAATAAAGAAATGTAAGGCTGTTATGATTGAATAACATCTGTTCAATCATTTGCAGCGATTTTCTGTTATTTCTGTTGTTACTCGTATTTAAAGCTTAATTAGTAAATCATTCTTCCTTTCCATAAGCCTTTTGGCAATTGAAGTACGCCAGTGCCTAGATTAAAATGACAATACCTTTGCGACTAACAGGGTTCAAATTCCTGCTAAACCATCTCTACAAAAGGTGTGATTCACATTCGCCACCTACTTGAAGTCGTTATGTTTTATAGTTTTCGCTAGATCTTTCAAAGGCGGCTCTTTTGTATTTTCCTGGTTGGCGCCTGCTCAGGGGACATTGTAGCTGCGACCTCGGTTCGCTTTTATGTAGATGTACGAACTGCCAAGACTACTCCTTGTTTGACCGGTTACCTGAGCTGTGCGAAAAGATATAATCAACAGTCAAGTACAAGTACGTTCAGTTCTGTTGTCTACTGTTAACTACTGCTCAAAATGTTGGACATTAGTAATGCAGGGTTCACAAGCTTCCGTAAATGCGTTTTGCATTCTGGTTGGCCAGGTGATAGCACTCCCGTGTCAGGTAGTCAATCAAAATACAGATCTCAGCAACGCATCTGACGGATTCATGTGTGAACACTAAAAGATAATAATAAGATCGGTGAAAAAAAATATACGTACATAAATAAAATAATAATTCTAACGCCCTCTTCTACCTTTTTTTGTTCCCCTCTCATACGAATGCACGCGAACATAATCAAATATAATCAATACCTACTTCTTATCACGCAACTCGCATTCTGGGTCCATTGGTGTATCGGCTGATTCATGATTGTTTTTATTAAAAATTCATTCCGAATTTGTTCGGTACTTGGTCAAAGAACAGTAAAATCAGGGAAAAGCGGATTTCATCGTAAACTATGGTAATGTTGAAAAAGTGTTTAGGGTGCGTAAAGGAGCCGGCGGATGGACGCATCGTACCGGCCGGACAGAACCAAACCGGTATAATATCACTTGTGTAGTGTTCTCTCAGCGCCTAAGTCTCTGTCTCAGTTCTGGTCTCTGTCTCGTCTGGGCATCTTGTCCTCGTAAGAACACACCTTCCCAGTTAGTTTACCTGTCTTGGTTTCGTCGCAGCGTTAGAAATCGAGACGAAAAATAACCTTAAGACGTCATTGGAGCCCGTTAAAAGAGGCGCCACTTAGTCGAGGATATGCGCATCTAGACATCAAATTTGAAAACCTTACCGCTAATTATCAGTTGATATCGTAGACAATAATGAATGGTCCGATAAAATCATGATTTATTGTACAGAAAAATTATTAACCGGATTCGAATATCTTTTTCACATTTATTGTTCGCTTTTTAAAATTATTTTTTCGCCTCATTTTGTTTTTGTTTACAATTTTGATTTCCAAAAATGCGTTATATATGTTTATAAGATTTTATAGTAAGTGTGTCAGAAAAACTTGCCCACTGTAACTTCGCTCAATACGATAGAAATAATCATCATCATCACCGATTTGTGAAGCCATCGCACCAAATAAAAACATCTTTCTTGTTTTCGATTGGATGCCGATGAATTTTATATTAACTTACAATGTTGTATTTGGCCGAATTTTTACAAGGTTTGTGTTAATCAGGCACTTGAGCGAAATTGCCTTTCGAATTTGATTGAGAATTTAACAGCCCAACTAACGACTCAGATTGAATTCATCGTCGGTGTGACCCCTCACATCCCTCCTAATAAACAAAATTAATCGTATACTATAACTCCAAAATTCCGAACTGTAATTACAGTCTAATGGGTGTATGAAGAAATCCTCTTTCATGATAAAAAAAGAAAAACTGAATGAAGAAAGAACTTCTATCTACATTTTTTATGTTTCTTTAGGAAAAGTTTAAAGATGTTCAGAACTGATTACGAATGTATTATTTTGAAAAATGTATAGGCGTTTAAATTTGTTAAAAAATAATTTTCTATTCGAATCAGTGACCGGTTGACCTGGACCACGGTTTGGCATAAAAAATGCTCAATATTAGCCTTGTATTTTGGTCAGACAGGAGATTATTCCAATGGTCTTGATATTAACTTTTCTGACGAAACTACGGAAGCTAAATTCTTGAAGTTTTGACCAAAAATCAATCTTGGCCTGTCAGCGGCTCAATTCATTTAAGAGGGAGAAAATTAGTATTTTCCAACGTTTTTTAGAAAAAGATGTCTATTGGACCAATGAAATTTTGGACGCTGAATCGAATGAGACCATCGCGGAGTCGATAGCTAAATTAGTTCTCGAGTTATCGCAGCTTTTGTGATGAATTTTTGAGATTTTCTGAATAGGCATAAGGGTATAACTCGAGAGTTTTTGGAGCTATAAAAATCGTTCTGTATTTGTTGGTAAAACATTCTCGTAAGTGCCGTTTGGTGAAAAATTTAGCTTTTAATCTGGAAATTAAGAAAAATAAAAACGATTAAAATTGCTTTAGTTGCCACGGAGTTTGCCCTTACCAATATGTTTTTTTTTTTGTGGGAACTTTCATAAATGTCAAAATAGTTACTATCACAAATGGATAGTGTTCTTAAATCACAATTGAAGTGAAGGAATAACAAACCACTGTACAATCATTCGCAGCTTTTTTTCCACCGTTTCAAACTACAGTGCTGGGAAAAACAATAGGTAATTGACGCAATTTACGGCGTTTCAAAGGAAGCGAGAAATTCAGGTGGGAATTATACAAAGAAGAAGAAAATAATGGATTAAATTACTATAAAGTGAAATATACGCAAGATACATTTATCATAGCGGAGTCCGCTAGCGATAATGGTCGACCGCCCCTCGTATTACGCTTGATTATTCCCATGACCAAGTATTGATGAGTTATAAAATAATTTTGCGGCTTCAATTAATTGCTGACGGCCACATCTTGAAGGACGGTAGGTTGTCGCAAGCTGAAGGTGTCATCTGCCAAGTAACCTTTATCGGTTAGTGCTAATGGAACAGCTGCACAAGCTGCTTTGTCCCTCTGTGATCTATCCACCGTTGTTGCGGTGTATAATATGGCCCTGGTGTCAACTTGATCTTAAAAAACCTGCATCCAGGGCTTGCATTCTTTTTCGGATTCAAGTTTTCAAAAAGTGACCCCATTTTCAAAGATGGAGCGTCAACTGTTCTTAGTCTTGTCCTCCAACTACACTGAGCAATCTTTGCAAGCTGCAGTTAATAAAAAGCGTTTAAAACTGTTTTCGATTTCGAAAACTTACGTGAAACTGATCGTCGTTAATGTAAAAACGGCGGTCAGTTTGAAATTGACGACCATAGTGTTTACAACTGAGTTCTAATTGAAATCCATTTTTGTCTGTCAATGCAGTAAAAGACTCTCCAGTACAGTACAGTTTTCTGATGAGAAACGAAGTCCAATTTATGATAATGCACTTGTTTAAAAAACTGATTCCTTCTTTTTTTTATAAACTAGAGGGAATGAAAATTGAAATGATCTCCACGATCAGCTTCGAATTGTACACCGCTGCAGTTTTTTCGGGAATTAAAAACAATTCCAGCTATAGTGCCTGTTCTGATATCTAAAACCTGATGCTCGGAGATCTTCGAATAGAATAGCACGCACTGCCTACATAACAGACAATACTGTACGATATCAAAATCTATTTGGATATTTTCTACTCAATACCTTCCTACCGAAAACTGCAACTTATAACTATGACCGGTGCTGTCGCTGACTGATTAAAAGCTGAGTGCGAATACATTTCTGAAAATTATATCCCCGTAGGTGATTGCAGCCAGTATTAGCCGATTAATTCTAATCCATTCGTAATAAGGTTCGTATTCATCGGTTCCTAATTCGTTATCGAACCGCAGAACGTTAATAGTAGTATTCCATATCGTGATCCAAAGGCACCGGTTAACTGATTGTTTACATCTATTCATCAATTCAACCTATCAATGATAAAATATCCCACTTTATTTCAGCTGTTGTGAGGCTGCCGACATATCGCACAATTTTGGTTTATTATTCAATAATAAACCATTGTAATCGCCCAAGAAAAAAAAATTTATAACCCCCCTCAAAATTTGATGTTTTACGTTTCAAGGCATGTAGAATCCGAATATCCAATAAAAAAAATTCTGTCCGTCCGCCGTACGCCGTACGCCGTACGCCGTTAGCAGTTTTCCGGCCAAACTGTAAGAGCTAAAAATTCGAAATTTTCACCAAAAATCAATCTCGGTCCTACGACGGCCCAATTCTTGAACCAACTTGCTAGCTCCATTTTAACGGTATTTTTGGGGGGTTTTGAGGGGAGAAAATTCATATTTTCCAAGGTTTTTCAGAAAAATGTGTACGTGGTATCAAATTATATAGATTTTTGGACGCTGAATCGAATGAGACCATCGTGGGGTCGATAGCTCTATTGGTTCTCGAGTTATCGCAGCTTTTGTTTCGAGTTTGGGAGATTTTCAGAAATTTGACATGAGGGTATAACTCGAGAGTTCTTGGAGCTATAAAAATCGTTCTATACTCATTGGAAAGGTCTTCAAACACTCTCTCCAGCTGTATCGTTAGGCAATAAGTTTAGCTTTTAATTAGGAAATTAAGAAAAATAAAAATGATTAAAATTACAATAGTTGCTACGGAGTTTTCCCCCATAGTTACCATCTGTTTTTTGGTGGGAATGTTCAAAAATGTTCGGAATATTTAAAATGACAAATGGATAGTCTTCTTAAATCAATATTGAAGCGAAATAATAATAAACCACTGTACAATCATTTGCAGCGTTTTTGCATACACAAGTTTATCTCACATCTGACCATGCTATTATGAAGATATTATGAAAATCATTAAAATATCGAGAGTGACGCCAAAGCCCATGATACCACTAATATGGACGGAAATAACCCGTCCTATTATTGAATAAATAACCAATCGGTATTGACCTAGATGCTTTCAAGAAGTCAGTATTTTCGACTATTCTTAGCCACTAGGGTCTGTTTCATGAATTACACTATCTCGAAATCGTGGAGCATTTTGAGGCGAGATAGTTTTCAAGAAGTGCACGGTTTTCACTAATATGTTTTTTTTTCTGTAAATACAACTATTGTAATCGTCGTAAATGTCTGATAGAAACATATTCGGACAAGGACAATCAGACAAGCAATGTTCAGACAATCTCTATCTGACTGTTTGTCACTGTAAAATTTACTTCACCGTCTCAATATGTCTACAGTTGACGATGATATAAATCATATTCATATAAATCATCTTTTATAAGCGCATCAAAAAGACAGTGAACATTTCCCCATTCATTTTTGGTTGATAAATGTGTACTCTTTTTTTTTCTTCTTTTTCTTTTGCATTGTTTTTACCTTCATGTTATGGATAACCTCCATAGTAATGTAATTGGGCTTGCCCGTTAATATACAAATAAACAAACCTTAAATTTCTAACACGTTTTTGGAAATGTCCACCTGGTGCGTGTACATGATTTCCATACCCCAAATTTCGATAAGACGCGCTGTGTTTCCCATTACGTGAGCCCACAATGTTATTATTTTTATTCTGTCTGTTAGATAGTTGCCAATCATTTAAATGGTGTGTAGAAGAAGCAGGATTTTCGTCTGATTTCAGATTGTGTTTCGTTAATATAATCAGTTCTTTCTTCATTTTTGCCTGTTAGACTAGTTACACTAAGCTTAAAAACATCATTAGATACGAAATTACTCATGAAATGGTTTTTTTCTTCAGTTTACAATACCTAGGTGTCTTGGCATATCAATTGGCACTGGTCGTTGGGCCTCTGGCGATGAAGATGAGAACGTTTCAGCCAATAGACCTTCCCTCCTTATAATTCCTTTCCATTTTATGCCGCCAAGCAATACATTTCCGTATGGAAACATGCAAGAATTAATTCTAACATGTGAACATTCGATAAGCGTCTCTTGGTCGCGCTGTTCCCCTCATCGCATCCTCCTGACAACCGGCGTTCGTGGAGAAGGGGTGGGCAACCGCCGGACCAGACTGGGATCCTCAGCCGAGCCGCGATTCAGTCTCAGGGAGGAGGGAAGGTCGCTCCACCAATCCGCTGCCAGCAGGCCACTCCTTTCTGCCATTTTGTTGTTCGAATCTCGAACCTACGCTCGGCTTGTCGCTTCTGTATCGCATCTGCCATACGACTTCACGAACCGCCGACTGCACAATGTCGTGGTTTTATTTTTAATCCCATCCCTTCCAAAATTCCCGGCAGCCTTTCATGTTCCTCGCCTTCCCCTCGCCACTTTGTACAGCTAGTTCAAAAGTTGTACCTGTCGTACCTTGTGAGAGAATCCAATATCGCGGAGCAGCCATCGCTCCACCCTACCCATCTTGACTAGGTGCATTCATTAGCATTGCAGAAATGATCGAATCCTGACATTTACATTTCAAATGATCAAAGCGAGACAGTGTCACAGTTAGACATTTCACTCACTTCAAATTTGCGATCATGTGCCATCAATGACACTACAACACCTTATCGAAACGGAGAAAATCCAAGTGTATGTAATGAACCTCGTAAAATTCAACGTTAAAATCTAATTGAAAAATTCCTATTACAATTTCCTAAATTTATTGGTATACCGAGCATTTGGTACGAAAGTAATATTAAACATCAATAAAATCGCCAAAGAATAAACTATAAACTACTACTACGGTGCTTTATTATTCCGTGATATATTATTCGTAGCAATTTTCTTTTTGAAACCTTTTGAGAACAAATTCAATATTACGGTAGTGATCTGGCTAAATAATTGAGGCTCAAAAATCATTTCCGACGAGGGTTTCTTACTTGTTCTTCGGATAGTACCTAAACGGCATATAAAAGACGGATGAAAATTTTTATATTAATATTTGAAATTTTACATTCCTTGAAATATCAAATTATGAAGGATTACATTCCTCGATAATCTAGTCCGATAATGGAGAAAAACCAGGAGACTCATTCTCCGATTCTTAATTCGCTGGCCGAGCACTTTTGCCCGTACGGCATCCTCATGGCGACGTGGTGCCATAGGGTCCAAAGCTTGTGGACCCTATGGCACGGACATCAACAAATGCGTCGACAAGGAAAAGAAAAAAAATATGGTTAGTGTTGGATTTTTTTTTTTTTCTCTTTATTGTTAGATACGCCGAGCGTGTTGCTCATAAGTAACATTCTTTTGACCTTAAATACTAACACAAACCAACAAAACGTGTACATAGACTAGGTTTGTTTTTCTTTCATGGATAGTGTTGGAATAATCGATCTATTTTTCAACTGGTAAAAATTTCTAAAATCAATAGGATATTACGGATTTTATGGTCCTCGCTTCTAGTCACTAAAGCTCCACCGAAAACCGCTTGAATTTGCCCATCAAATTCTTTTTTGTTAAGGAATTCAACCAACTTCAAAACGGTGTAGCGAAGTGGGAAAAATACAAAAAATGTGGTTTATAAAGTTTGAAGGAATGAACCCACCTTCCCCAGAAAAAATATGAGTCCTAGAAAAAGTAAGAGTGCATCCCAGTTTTGAACCTAACTTAGAAAAACGGCGCAAAGTTAATTTTCTCATTTCACAATATTGCTCTTTAAGCAAAATTTCAAAGTTCTAACATCGATAAAATTTTTTTAAAAATTCACCAAATTTTACTAGTATTTTAAGATTCATAACTGTATCGAAAACTGTACTTGCCCTGCGGACGCTCGATGGCCATTCGGTTATCGAATCATTTCTTCAAACGAATGTACATTTTGTGAATTTTTATATTATCCTATCACAACCAAACGTCCACAGGCTGTTCCTTACATATTTACTGACTTATTGACATACCCAAAATAAATAAACAGCCTTAAAAAAGTAAAAAATTCACTAGTTTCGAACATTTTTGATACGCTATATCGCTGCTCTAGGTTGCAACCAGTATTGGAGAGTTTTAGTGACTTTCGCGTTTTTTGAAAACTTGGGAGATTTGGTTACTTTGTTAAATCATATGTCTCTAATGGTCACAACAATCCGCCATCCACAAGGCGGTAACCATAAGAAACGTATGATTTAATGAAGTAACCAATACTCCTACGTTTAAGTTTTCAAAAATGCAAAGTGCACTAAAACTCTTCATTGTCGTGAATGACGTGCGGTATTGCCCCTTTCGCTAAAGGTTAGAACATGTATCAGCTGCAAAATAAATATTTTAAAAAAAATCAAGAAATTAGGCCAGACTGCTTTTCTCCTTGTAACGTGTCATTTAGAGAAGGAAGAAAGGATACAAAAAAGAACGTTATAGATTATTCAAATCATGACCAATTCCGCTTTATGCAATTTTGGAAGGTTAGTATGTAACGCACAGTGAATTGGTGTTGGTTACTTTATGAACTTCGGCTCCTGAAATCACGTTGAGCCATTTTCACTACTTATGGGTTCATGTTTTCTTCAGAACTATCAACGTATTACGTTAGATCATTCAAGACGGCGTTCCGTTTGTCGTGTGTTTGCTGAGTTCCTCTCTTGGATAGGAATTAACTCGAAAGCGACGTCACGTGCTGAAGATTACGCAGCAGCGATTTCCAATTACTTTGCTGGCTCGTGCGTTCGTAGAGCTGGCTTGCAGCACCTCCCGCAGAGATCTCGTTATATTCTTGTATTTTAAATCCTCGACGTCTCATTGCAAATCAATGTTTCAATTTCTCATACTTCTAGCACTTAACGCGGTGATCGTTTCGTTCCTACAGCGCTTCTAATTTGAGTTTCCACCTTTCAAAACTATGAGGTTGCGAATAACAAGAATATCCAAATATTTACCGTTTAAAGCACGATCTTGCCTGAAAAACATAGTTTGTCAAACGCGCTTGTTAAACTTTATTTGATATGGACTACGCGTTCATACAAGATAATAAACGCTGCAAATGATTGCGCAGTGTTTAAGAAGACCATCCACTTGTGACGGTTCATATCTCGATCATTTTTTGGATGGTTCGTCTAACGATACAGCTTAAGAGTTATAATATTCTGAGCATCGCATCACGTATAGAACGATTTTTATAGCTCCATAAATTATCCAATTATACCATCATGGCAAATTTTCAAAATCGCGAAAAGTTCACTCTAAAGCTGTGCTAACACGAGAACCATTAAAGCTATCGACACCGTTATGATCTCATTCGATTCAGCGTCCAAAAATCTGGAGAACTTGATATAAAAAACACCTATGTTTAAACACCTCTTAAAACCTCCAAAAATACTCTTAATATTGAGATAGCGATTTTGGTACATTGAGCCATTGACCAAGAATGATTTTTCGAAATATTTAAGAATTTAGCTATTGAAGTTTTCTCGAAACTAAACATCTGTCCAACAGGACTCAAGTTTCTGATAGAATGTTGTTCCATCGAGTTCTGAATTCAAGCACATCACCTATTAAGCATCCGATGCTTTAGTTTTATTTCGTACGCTGTATGTTCGTTTAAGTTTTTAATTCGTACGGCAAGGAGTTGAACGAATTGATACTGCGGGATAAGAAAGATTTTGAAAATAGTAGTACTACATAATGGCCAAATTAACTTTAAAGGCCTATTTTTAGTGTTCAGAGGTATAGCATGAAATGGATCCTCGAGGAATACACTCCGCGAATCTCTCGAATCTTGAGTGATTCGATACTACCAATAACCCAGGGAATTACGCTCCGTGATTCACAGAAAATCGGAAGTTAGACGAATTTATGCCAATACACACAATCAAACTTGGCTGGTAAACATCACGTTGGCAAATACGATTTCTTGCAGAGCACGAAAACCTACGAACCCGCTCTCAAACCTTCAAGCATGACCCTCCTCCCCCTCGATAGGATTCGTATGACATATGAGCGTTCGACAAACCATGTTTGCCAAGAAAATTTGATCGTCTGGTTTGATCGGCTTTCAAAGGCCATACACACACGAATTAGAGTTAATTAAGCAGTCGAGTTTGAACTGAAAATTGTTTATTTTTGACGTCTTCCAATCATTGTTCAGTCTTTTATAATGAATGCAGTTCATTAATTTCTTGCTTGTGTTATAAGTATAACAACTAATCCATCACTTTTTCTTATTTTTTGTTGCAGAGAAAAGGAGACTGTCCCTGTGCGTGGGTTGTGGTTCACAAATCCACGACCAGTACATTCTTCGGGTGGCACCTGACCTCGAGTGGCACGCGGCCTGCCTGAAATGCGCCGAATGCCATCAGTTCCTTGACGAAACGTGTACGTGTTTTGTCCGGGAAGGGAAGACGTACTGCAAGAGAGATTATGTTAGGTAAGTTCATCGTTTATGTTTGCATTGCAGGTCATCGTTTCGATCGGACCGTTGCGTTATATTGGCAAATTCTACTGCTTCATATTCACAAATTTTAGAGTTATTTTAGTTCCACTCGGTTGTCTCATCTTCCCTAAATTTAAAATGAGGTTGACTTCTTGCTGTAACACTGTCTTTTCGTTAGGTCGCGGTTTAACCTTCGTTGTTGTTACTTGTCAAAGCTTCCGAGTTTTTGTCTACTTGGACCTATGGGCTTTAGGGCTGCCTATGATGGACCTTTCTCGATTCTCCACCTTTTTCTTCCTCCTGTGCGTTAATATTTTCACCGCAGCTTCCACGGCCTACCCTTTGTTTATTATTTCTGTTTTGCTATATTTAGACAAATATTAGCCTGGGATGGGGTGTTTGCCCTTATGTGGGTGGTCTTTCCTTCCAACCCGACCTTCTTTCCCGGCTGTTTGGACAGTCTTGTGTTACCGACTTTCTGATGGGTATCATTTGGCCGACATCCGCCAGACCTCAATGCCTTCACCATCGCAATGTCCCCCATATCTGATCACGTCTATCCCAGAACGATTCCGGATCCAACTGTGGGATTTACAGTTGGACTACGGATTGGGTACTCAAAAGATGGGTATACTGTGGCTGTTAAAACAAAATACACATGATAAAGTGGCTACTCGGTACGAAGAATTTCCAAAACCTAACTCTAGGCTAACTCTAACAACGAATACAACGATAATTCATTTCTAAAGTGTTTCAAGTATTTTCTCTTTTGTTTCAGACTGTTCGGGACCAAATGTGAAAAGTGCAGTTTATCGTTTAGTAAAAACGATTTTGTGATGAGAGCGAAAACGAAAATTTATCACATCGACTGTTTTCGGTGTTCGGCCTGCGAAAGGCAATTAATTCCCGGTGATGAGTTCGCGTTACGCGAGGACGGTTTATTTTGTAAAGAAGATCATGAAGTGCTCGAAAAAGCGACCAACGGAGAGAATAATAATAACAACACGAATATATCTAACAACAATAGTTTACTGCACAACGAAGGCTCCAATTCTGGTGAGTTATTCAAATTTGTACTTTACTTTCTTATCCCATGAGTTCCGCAGACGTCAGATAGTCCGAAAGAATAGAAAAATTCCAACAATTGTAGATAAGTATTTTAATTTCCTTTTATACAACTGAATTTTTAGTATCCAGTATCTTTTACGATCAAAATAGTCGAGACACCCTCAAAGAGGTTGTCAAAATTTTTGGATAATGAGTTGAACTCTTCTTTTTATCTTCGGCTACTACTTCGTCTACTATCTCTTTACCTAGACGGTCGATGCAGAGTATTCTAACTAAGACCCCGAATTTCGCTAAAATTTCATTCTTCTTGCTGTCGCAGCAATTTTTGTATTGGCGTGTCCAATTATTCTTCCAGCTTTTATTGGTAACTGGACGAATACTTTGATTTCACTCCTTCGAGGATCATATGGCATAGTAGCACAACGGACTTTGTAGTACGTTTTTCAAGAAATTAAATTAAATGCATCTTGTAAAAATTGTATCAAAGGTGGAAACTGCCCATGAATTTAATCGTTACTTGATAATTTTTCATCAAAAGCTTACCTAAGTATTGTTTGTATTTTCTTATTCACTTTTGGTTTATTATTCAATAACAAACCGTTGTAATCGCCAAAGAAAAAAATGTCTAACCCTTCCTCAAAATTTGATGTTTTCGTTTCAAGAGTTGTGGAATCCAAATATCCAATAAAAAATTCCGTTTGCCGTACTCCGTCAACACTTTTCTGACGAAACTATAAAAGCTAAATTCTTGAACTTTTCACCAAAAATCAATCTTGGCCTGGCAATGACTCAATTCTTTAGCCAAATCGCTACCTCAATTTTATGGGTATTTTTAAGGGAGTTTGAGGGGAGTTTGGGATGCTGAATCAAATAAAACCATCGTGGGGTCGATCGCTATAATGGTTCTCAAGCTAGCGCAGCTTTCGTGTTGAATTTTCGAGATTTTATTCAGATATTATTGGCATGAGGGGGAATGGTTGTCTAACTCTCTTTTCAGCTGTACCTTTAGGCGAATAATTTAGCTTTTAATGAGAAAATCTAAGAAAAAGAAAAATGACTAATGACCATAGTTGCTACGTAGTTTTCCCTTATAGTTACCAAACTGTTCATGTTTTGAGACGTTCACAACTATTTGGGCTTGTCACAAATGGATAGCTTTCTTGAATCATAATTGAAGCAAAAGAATCATAAACCACTGTACAATCATTGGCTGCGTTATTGTGATTGGTTTTCTGTCGGCTCAAACATGAAACGTCATCGAGTTTGAAATCGTTTTGTCACTATTTGTAGTTCTATTTCAAAACGCAGGCCAATGTTGTAGTACATTAGTTTGCCAATGAAATCACTAGATTCGACTTTGGTCGCATCGATTAATTTGAAGTCCAATAATTTGCCATCGTTTGGAAGTCATTGTTAGAATTCTTTCTTGCTTGATACGCCACATTAATTATTTTAATTTCGATTTCGGTTTGACGATTCTGTTGATTCAAGTAGCCCGGAAAAAACGAGAATAATTATGACGTAGGTATGGGGCGCATGAGATCTAAAACCGTATACGGAGACGTTTTTATCAACCAAATAGGGATATCAGGGTAAATATTAGACTGTCTCTTAGGCAAATAGGGCAGATAACTGGTCAAGTGGCAAACAAACAACAATAAAAGCGGTTCACAACAATCTGTGGCGAGTATTCGTTGAGGCTCACCGCCACTTCGCTATCACAGAACGGTTTCATTCATGATTTCTCAATCCAAATAAATATATCCGATTTTGAGGAAGTTCGAGGAAAACCGCGCATTACATAGTAAAAACCTAGTTTCAACTTATTTCCAAGTCATTACCCAGTTTTATCAAGTCTCATCAGCTTGAAAAATCGTAGGGCGTAGGAACGTTGGGTCACTCAATTCAGAGGAGGCCATGAGCACCATCTTTTGCTTTGCCCGTGGAAGAATAGATCATTCTCCCTTCTAGTTAGCTTAACCCAAACGTAAGGGTTAAGACTAACTAGATCTGGAGTTGTCAAAAAAAAGAAGACGTTTTTCCTGCTTTCAGTTAATAGTCCAGTCAGCAGGTAGTTTACCCGAGAAAAAATTCCAAAGTTAATGAAATTTTAGTATGTTGTTAGGACCGGTATAGTGATGTTAAATCCAAGTTTGCGTATTCCGGGAGGCTGTGGAAAATTTTTGGTGGCCGAAAAACCTCGAAATTTTCGGAATTCCGCCGGTTTTTCACTTATAGCTCGGACACCGTTGACCCTACGTAAATAGTCACTATATAACAAAGTGAGGGTATTGAATTCCCCAGCGATCAAAAAAAAAAAAAATTTTTTTGAAATCAGTCCAATAGGAGAGCTGTTGCAGCCGATCAAATTTTGACAATTTTTTGCGATTTCCTGAAAAACTACCATATCCCCATTTTAAAAGTATCAGCAATCTTAAAATATCCATTTTATCACCTAACCCCTCCCCAAAAGTTGTAGAGCATTTATCGGAGAGTTCAAAAAACCCAAGAAATTTGAAATTGGGCCAATTTTGCAATTCTTATGTACTTTTTTCCCAAAATTGGTGTTTCTTGAAAATGCTCACAACGCTCTTTTCGAGGCCTTACTGTCCTTCAATCGACACTGAAACCATTCTGTGTCAACTCTCGCGAACTTTTTTCAAGGCTCGTGAGAATACAGCAATTCAGCATCCATCGTTAAATATATGGTTTTCCTACCATAAAGCCATGACCGATTGTCTCTTTTCCGGTCCATCGTCTTTAGACCCTTTTCGCTGCCAAAATGTCATTATATGTACGAGAACGGGAGTTTCATGGACCAGTTCGCTCAGTTACTGGTGTAGCTCCATCACCGAGTTATATGTGGATTTCTTGACTTAGCATCTTCTCAACTAAGCTCTACCTTGCATTGAAGATGAATAATAAAACTTTGGAATAGCTCTGAAAGCAGCCCATTGACAAGCATTTTCTTATCAATAGTAGAAAATATAGTTGCCGTAATTTTCTGAGAAAATAAATCATCGAAAAAATACCAACCTATAACAAGATATAATTACTTTTAAAACTATTGATCCGAAAACGTGGCGATAATGGAGGCCTCGACATCTAGGTTTTCACCCATCATCACTCGAACATTTTATGGTAAGTTGGTTAATCCTTCTTGCTAAGAGACTCAAAAACAGAAAAACGCGATAAAACTCAAGATGCACATAAACGCATAAAAATCAAGCGCCATTCATCTACCATTACTGAAATTTTTAATTTCAAATTTCAAAGGAAATTTCAATACTATAAGCGTTTGAAACGTTTAAATACGTTTAAGCGTTTACAATTTCAATTGAAATTTCAGTACTTAAATTGTTCATATGTACTATTCTTGTGCCCCGTAAAAAGAAAAATTGAAAAATTGGGGAAGTTCTGTGTATCACCGAAAATTAATTCACGGCTAATTTTTCACGTTCAAACGGAGACCATTTTCTGACGATTTCATCGAATCCGATTGGTTTTTATAGAGATATGATAACTTACGTCACTTTTTGACCACAAGCACTTGTTCAGAAAGTGTTTCTGAGTAATATTACCATAATGAAAATGTAGTATACGTTCCGAATTCCATTTTCCGATCTCAATAGTTCCATTCGCTACGTAAATATGGAAGAATCAAATTACATAGTAAGCTGGAGTATTGGAATACGAAGTTTGATTGAAAGAAAATGCGCTGCGGTAGTTGGTAGATGTCTCCCTGATGTAGCTGGAGTTTCAATAATTTGCCAGGGATTAGAGAGAAAAATCAACGATATCGCGTCTCTTCTTTTAGTTGTTAGAGCTTTTTTTCAATCGTTCTCTGCCCCACGTGTTTGGAATAATTTGATAAGTCCGAATAAATAAATTGACGTGCGTTGAGGGAAGCGGGAGGCCATGAGTTCGATAGGAGTGTTGCGGAAGTGGGGAACTGGCTGGCGCTTCGTTGCGGATCGATGAGAGTTAATCAGGGTGAAAGCCTCCTTGGGGGCGGCGATGGTGATGTAGCAGAAATGGTGAGGAGATCGAGGAGACGATGATGGTGATGATGATGAGAAGAGGAAGCAGGAGAGTGAATGGAATGGGAAGTTAGGAAGGGTCGGGTGCCGAGCTCTAAACAGCAGCAGCGAGAAGAGCCCACCTGGTCCCAGGATCATCAATAATGCCCTCCTCAACGACAAACTCGCGCAGCCGACAAGAACAGAGACTACCAACGGAAAAGAGTTGAAGAATAATTATGCTCCGAGTGTAGTACCCATTCTAAGATTCAGCCTAGTAATCCATAGCATTCGTTGATATGGAGATCACTGCACGTTTCCTCCAAAGTCACTGTACCCCTGCACTTGCTGTCCTGTTGCACTTGTACTTTCAAGTTCACGCAGTAACAGAGAAATATTGAGATCTTCCTGGAACTTGAACAACATTCTGAACAAGCGTTTGTCAATTTGTGACGTCAGTGAGGATAACAGCACCGTAAAAAATCAATCTAATTAAACAACCGCTGCAAATGGGTGTCCAGGTGAGGTGGACAATTTCTGTCAAAAGCATCGTCGCTCCTTTGCCTCACTCAATGCTATAATAATCGAGCCTAAGTCGCTGGGAAGTCCACTCATGGGCGACAGTGTAAGCCCTGGCTATCAGAGCGCTCGAGGAGACCAACAAGACCCGACTTTAAATCCCCGAAATAAATTAATTTACCGAGTGACTGTCAGAATAAGTCTCTCGCCCTAAACCAAACCGTAATTTGGGAGAAACAGAAGTAACGACTCATTGGACGTACGAAAATTGGATCACAGAAAATTCCCCACTTCAAAATTGTGGAGTCGAAGAAGATGTATGGATGTTGGAAAACTCTGGAATAAGGCACCATCATCAAATTGTAATCGAGCCAGAAAACATCATTTTCTGCGAAAAAAAGGGCCGGTGAACTCTTAAATTTCACACCTCGTTAACATAGAAGGTGTTCTTAATCGGGAACACGTTGATCAACTAAGAAGGCGCTGACGTAACGCACCATTGTCGTTTTCTCAATTTTAAAAATACGAAATATGGGATACGAACTTTTCTATTTACCTTGGAAAAACCAGCCACAGGTTTAGATAACCTTGCAGAATGACTGCATATCAACTAACTTTCCGACGACTAAGAGGGTGTTATTTTAATCATGGCTCACAGTAGAAGTCAAATTATTATGGCATGAAAAACATGTTTCCTAACGTACATAATACAGTGTCTTGTTGTGCCTTTTTTGTCGAATAAGTTAACCACTATACAAAAAAAAATGTTTGCGCTCCTCAAGATTTAGGGAGCTGTGGGAGCAGATTTAGAGAACAGTGACAGAAAGTGCTTCTTTTAATTTTCTAAAGATTTCTCACAAATCATACGGTTTCGGCCCCGATTTTGACGTGCATTGACGAACGGATATTTTTATCCTGGCTCGGTTCGACTAGCAGATGGTTGCTCCAAGTTCGGCGTTCGAATCAGATTTTATCTTGTTAGTGAGTATAGGCACGTTTATCTAATCGCCACCTGGTCTGAATGGTAATGTCTGGATGCTCCTGTCGTTTGTGATCTAGGGCATATCCGACACGAATTAAGGATTGCATTGAGAGTTCACCTTCGCAGAAATGACATTCTCGAGCAATGTGAAAGGGAATACTCTACAAACTATTGTTCCCTGGTTTAGTATTCCGAACAGCCACTGTTAAGTAACATTTCGGAGGATCAGTACATATTAGTATTATTTGTAGTATTAGGATTAGTATTAGACAATGTTATTGGTTGCAAAAGCAAACAGTTGAGAATCGTTCACCTAACGAAATCGCTCCTCGCGGAGATAATGAGGAGTTTGGCTCATATCTCATTGCCAATAAATGACATTAATTTGCAAAATGGCATGATGTTTAGCCTAATTAATCTCTTATCAAAATAGAAGAAGGGAGTGTTAGAGTTCCAACAAGTACAGAACGATCATCGAATAATGTTATTCGTCAAGTTTTTTATCAAGTTGTGATACTTGACAAAACGCAAATCTGGCTCACTGAAACAATCAATTTAGAACTGATCTATTAATTTGGAACTGGTAATGCTGTCAACTTCGCAATAAATCGATACCGAACATGTGCTTCGTTGCCAGCGTTTTGAAAACTTACAATTTTAGCCCGATTTGCCTCTCCAAAATCCCTCCATGTACGATTTCGGATTAGAATTCATTATTTGGTTGAATTTCTTTGGCTTTGTTGAATTCTCTGAGAGTAAAAAGTCAACTTCAAATTTATTTTGTAAATTATGGGAGTAATGTGTGCCACTATGTGTTTTGTTGAGTGGATATCGTAGGTTTTGCGTGAAAAATACCATCCCCATGTCATGGAAGGATAATTCCTCACCCAAAAATCCTCAATAAACACTTTTCTTCTGCATTTGAACGCATATCCCCCTCCCACATTGATTATACCGTTGAGAGGCTGAGAATTATGAAGAAGAATGCTTAGAATATGGGAAATATGTGAAAACTTCTTAAGAACGCTAAAAAAAATGAAAATGAGCGTGTTAGATGTTTGAAACCAGAAGAACGCGAGCATTGATTCCTGAAGTTTGGTCGTATCTTCCCCGGGAAACGTGTCTTGGGAGTACTCAGACCTAAAGATCGGTAAAGCGAATAAAAGCCTTTTTTTCATCTTGACGCGGTTAATTTTTTATTCAGAGAAATAATGCGCGTACTGAAGTAAGCAATGCTAAAATATGATTCATCTATAAAACGGCAAGTTTTGCTTTGGTCAAGTCTCGTTTTATGTAAATAACAAGCGATCAAGTATCAACCAGATATTGCGATAATCTCGACCGATGGTCAATTTCTCTGCAGTAATGCCAACGCATCGGGACGTTAAGCGTCCCTCTTCTTTGAATTATTAGTTAAGCGAGCGCAGACAATGTTGTATAATTATTCCCTATTACCAAGGGAACGTGGTGTTTTGCTCTAGGTGAGAACTAATCCGTTTTTAGGAAGCAAACGAGGAGGATGGCCAGCCGGTGCGTTCTTCCCAGTGGCCATAAGGCTTAAGTTTGTAATCAACTAATGGACATACTAGCCCCTCATGCATAATCATCAGCGGCAAGGAACTCTCTGATCTCACGCTCATCCGTTCCGTACCCTCTTCTCCTCGGTCGCCTATAGTTTGACGAGTCTTACTCACCCGCACATTTGTGTTCCGTCTGTACACACTACGATCCGTATAGTTCTAGAACTATGCATTCACTTTTTACTACGAAATGTTCACATTATACAATAACTAGCCCAATCATCGATTTTCCAATTAAAAAAAATTCCGAGCACACTACCCTTTTCTTTGACTAATACTCCCTAGCTTCTTGCGAAAATGTTGATTTGATTGACGACCATTCGCAAAAATCTTCTCAAAACTAAACGGTGCGCCTATTTAAAGTCGGAACGGTGTAGAATTTTCTAAAAATGTCATAGAACAATACTCAGTATCTGAAGTAAAAAGTCGTCGTATTACCTCCGTGAAAAACTAATCAAGCTCGATGGAATATCGAGACATTGATCTACAGTGAATGTGAACAACTAGTTTTTGAATCAATTTTCGAACTTCCGGAATATAGGCGTTCAACGTTTTTTCCAACTTTGATTTCTACATGACTCAATATATGTTTTTGAACCCTTAAAGCATTAAAAGGAGCCTTATTCGCTATTTCCCTCTTGCGTTTTTATTTTTCAATTATTTTTTTTTTTTACTAGCTGTTTACGTAAGCGTTTGTAGTTACTTCGTTCAATTTTCAAAATATTTGCGTTGTACCAATAAATATTCCATTTCTCACCAGCCCACCAATTTTGATTTTGAGGTTGAACTGCCCGTGAAATGGAGTCCTTTTATTACATTATAACCAACTAACAAGGTGTTATGTAGGGAGTTATCGTAGTTAGCATATTGACTAGAATTGAGGTCATCGTTGGAGTAACCCCTCACTCCCTCCTCTAATTGAGCATAGTCAATGTCACGTTATTACGATTATAGACTTGAATATAAATTATCGGTAGCTATATAGAAATGAGGAACGTTTCTCTCCATTGTTTAGTAACCGTAACGGTAGCTAGTTTGCCAATCTTGGTAATACCTATCTCAAACATGTAAATAATATTGATGTACGATATACACAGCGCCCCCTACGACTGTTGAAACCCCGAAATTCATTGGAAAAAAGTTCCTAGTTATGAACTTTATTTATCAGTTTTGATGCACTCTATTTAGGTTTGAAACCAAGGGGAGTAAACGCTACGAATGATTGTACAGTGGTTGTACCTTTGCTTCAATTATGAATTAAGATGACCATTCACTCGCGATAGTTCTCTATCCCGAAAATTTGAGAATGTTTTCAGCTAACGACATGTTGATTACTAACTGTACAGGAAAACACCGAAACAACTACCTCAATTTTAATGATTTTTATTTTTCATATTTATCGAAATTTAAATTTGAATTATTTGTCAATCGATACAGCACAAGAGATTGTTTTATTAACATTCCATCAAGTATAGAACGATTTTTATAGCTCCATATATTTTAACATCATGGCAAAATTTTCAAAATCTCGAAATGCTCACACAATAGCTGCGTTAACTCGAGAACCCTTGAATCTTTAACCATTAAATCAGTTATCGAATTCAATTAAATCTCATTCAATTAAGCGTAAAACAAATCTATACAAATTGACAATTTCCTTAGAAAAGTGTTGACCGCGGACGGCGTATGGACAGAATTTTCTATTGGATATTTGGATTCTACGTGGCTGAAAACATCAAAAACGTAAAATATCAACTATTAAGGAATGTTAGAAACGAATTACAAAAGATCAATTATTGAATAACAAACCAAAAACTGAAAGGTGTTTCCCATTATGGCAGTAATAATTGTACGTATGTATATTTACGGTAGAACGACTTTTCAATGAACACCCATGTACATACTTTATGGTACAATTATCCCACTCTCAGCAATCTGCTGCGCGGTTTTTGTTGCTATATGTGCAAAAAAACTAGGCTAAACAACATTGGCTTTACAAATGGAACACATAATGGCATTAGACGAAATAATTTCTAGCACTCCAATTTCTTGATGGCAGTTTTATGAATCTTCGTAGTTGGTAACATCGAATTATACACTTATTGTTCAATCATAGTGGTTCTTATAATGTCATTCATTAAACGAAAACTCCAATTATTCTACGAGTTAGCAAAATGTATATTGATGCTCTGTATCTTCTCGAGTTCAATTCAGACGCTGGAAAATGTGATTATAATTTTGTTTACACGTTCTGCTGATACTCTCTATAGTGAAATGCGTATTTCCCATGACTAAAATTAGTAGGCAACATTTGAGTTCGCAACGTACATTTGAGCTCACCAGTATCTTTGAGTTGAAATCGAAATGATAATCATAGCTTAACAGAGTGCCAACAGCTCACAGGGAATTTATGCGGTTAAAACAAGCTTTTCTGGCCAAGGATTGTTGGAGCGGATAGGGATGTCTTAAAACACAAGATATGACCATGAGCAAGATAGCTGTTAGGGGAATGATCGTTTGACTTGGAGTACCTATACAAGAGGGCCATCGAAGGAAGACAGGTCTGATCACCAAAGTGGTCTGATAGGTAGAGTCTTCCACCGTAGTCAGACCGTAGTCGTCCTCCTACAGCATCAAATGGAATCCATCGGACGAGGCACGGCGCCGCTCGCAGATAAGGCACCATTACACTTCTATATACTGACTGCGAGAAGAGCAATGGAATGCTGTCGGACCACTATCCTTTGGAAGATCAGCTACGACTCCTTCGGGCACGGGCACATCGTCTTACAGCTATAGCTCGTAATTCTTCCATAACTTCCGATCCCCCATTCACCTCATCTGCATCCCATTCTGAACGCCAAGCAACCCCTTCACCTTTTGCAAGCCTGTTGCTTTCATGGGCTGAAGTGAAGTCGATTGAGCAAAAACAATCCTTACTGAATTCGCTGCAATCATTGTTCAGTGGTTTATTATTCGTGTCGGAAAATTTATAATCGGAAATTAATCAGAGGCGTAGTGCGTAACACGTATCTAATATAGGAACGATTTATTTTACAAGAAAAAGCTGCAAATTATTGTAGGTACAGTAGTTTATTATTCCTCTGCTTCAATAATGATTTGAAAAGAGCTATGATAATTCGAGAACTTTTAATAAATGAACATCGTTCCTCATATTGTACCTATCACTCCTATTCATTCATTTTTCTATCAGTAGGTAATTAGCATCGTATAGGCAACTCCTGAGCCTAATTCTAAAAGTATAAGAGCTGAAGCACTGACCTCCGCCGGCAACTTGTTCCTTAGAACAACTCCTATAAATAACTTGACTCGAACATTTATTGGGCTGTCGGGCTTCTGTGGGACCGTTGAGCCTCGTACGAACAGTTCGCGTTTGAACGTGGGAAACAGGCACCGGCTGTTAAGCGCGGTACTGACACTGCTACGCTCCTAGAAGTCGGAGGCCCTATATCTACTGCAGCTCGTTCACCTCGTCCCCTAATTCGTCGTCGGCCTGTGTGTGCTTGAGAGTATCTGCTCGGGATTAAGAAACTTTTATTGACCCTTCGCGTCAGAAATCCCTCTCATGTTCCCCCATGGCTATCCAATCCTACTTCTAGCCTTCGACACCTCGATAGGCCTTAAGGCAGAGCTGCAGCGAGTGCCTTGGGGCTTAGTTTGACACTCGTGCTAAATTTGCCTATTCAATAACGAATTGATCTTCTCATCCCTAGAATTAATTGGTTCTCAATGCTTTATTGACTCATGCACTTCCATTGGGTCATGAGAAATGATCAGAGACGCTTCACTCGGGCCATTTGATCTATAGTACGTTAACAGATGCCCACGGAATTTTTGAAAATCTCATTCCACAACGAAATCTGTTTCATTGATCGAAAAGCCGAATCCTAGATGTTCACATTTCCGTTGGTAGCAGTTGTATGGATGTAGTACGATTACAGCTGTAATTAGCCTAATAAAAACTTCGATCTTGCCGGAAAAAGTGATGACGAGTTCGTTGCCCAGCCAGAACCGAGCTAAAGAAATCAAGTTTCGTTTTAGTGCCCCGAGAAAAGGTAAAACACGCCATTTTCCTGACTAAGGGCTTGAGGAGTGTTGAAATCTGAGTATTCCCTTAGGCTGAATCGAATGAGAGCATCGTGGATCAATAGCTTTTATGGCTACCGGAGGTTTTTGAACTTTTGAAAAATACCATTTATGGTGATATAGCGCTCTGGCATCAATAGAGCGTAGAAAATTGTTCTATATGCGTTGAAATATTTGTCAACGACTTTCCTCCGCTATACTCTTTGATAATTCGGCCGTGTAACCACTCTGCATGACGAACTTTTTATGAAATTTTGGTGTGCCACTTGTGGAATTTTATGAATTAAGAGAGAGCGTTGAACATGTCATGTTGAAATTTTATGTTACCGGCGAAACTATCTAGTCTCCGTTTCTTCTTGGTCGATTTCCAATTCGAGTAAGTCGAATCTTCACATTCATTCTAACTGCCGGACAGGCTCGCACAACAGTAATTAGTCGTCATTTTATTTCTTCTCTCCGAATTCAAAGTAGGTATCAACCCCCTACATTTTACAAGGTACTATGTCATTCTTGATGGAACGCATGATAACGCAGGTCATTATATTCACCTATGTTTAAGTGTAAAGGTGCTACTGACATCTAATTACTACTCGACTATATGAAGACGTTTCCAATAAACTACCTTGGTGTAAAACGCTTTCGCTGTCTCGACCAATTGATATGTCTTCGTCCCGAAGGCGTAAAAAGTTCTTTCAAACAATGACTGGACGCAGGTGTTCGGTTCCTTGAGCCGAAATTAAAGCAGCTGTGAACCCTTACAGATCGGTGCAATATATTATTTCCAACCATTCGTGGTGCTGCTGATTTTTGTTCGAAACTTTCAGCTTCTTCGTGTTTTTGAGAGCAGATAAAAATCCCTTTTCAAATGACGGTGAAAATATTGAATTTTATTACTTTGGTCGTTTGAATTATCCCAATAATAGGAATGCGCGATGGAAGGGTCCTTTTGGACGGGACTCTATTGGATAAAATCGTTTTATACCTATTAGATTAAAATAGAAAGCATTTCCGTCAATACGTGACGGTTTTTCCCATCACCGAAAAAAGTCTTTAAAAATCGAAATGTCCTCGTCATTTGTTGAAATTAAGTGGTAACGAGGTAGAGGGTCACTCCGAAAACATCAAATATGTTTGAAGAAATGAAGTAGTCGTGTTGAAAGCAGAGTACAATAGTTAATGGCATCCGTGTGGTTTAGGGGTTGCGATAAGAAGGACGGCTGATGCAAAAGGGACGGATTAGCCGAGGGGTTCTAGCCCTTCTCGTTCTCAAGAGGACATCTATTTGCACAGCTTCAGCACACAATCTTACAATCGACTGTTATGAGAGTGAATCATCGATACTCTCTGACAAATAAATCAGTAGCAGGCTGCATTGGTGCATTTAGTTCTCGTATTATTTCTAACACACACATTTAACATTTAACATTTTATTTAGTCGTTTTAACATTTAACATTTTAGATAGAAATCGTCTTGGAAATTCTACTCACATTATTAGTGGGCACTTGTTCCATTAATAAATAGTTTGTTGAATATTTTTGTCAAATTATTAGAAATCGTGGATTTTAAGAGTTCAACCTAACTGCCCACACTCTCAAATCGCTTGTATCGTCCACCGTACAATATACTATCTGAGATGTTGGGACTTCTATAATAATACCCTGGCAGTTATCGGATTCAATTTTTTTAATTTTTATTTTTAATTAAATGATATTTCAGCTTCTAAAGTGATTTTACATATTAAGCCTTTGAACAACCGTGCTAATTTATTTGCAGGTCCAAGCGACCATTCAATGCTACTATTGTGATTTAAATACCTAGATGGAGTTGTGTGGCTGCGTACAATTTATTATTTATACAAACATTTTTTTTTCTCTTCCCTTATAAAAGTCGAATAGGAGCGGATTTGCAAGGCAACTCACTTGAGGTATTTAGATTAGAATAAGGGAGGATTTCCACTGACTTCAATGCTGTTGGGCAGAAAACGCATTTCTCATCCCAAGAAGGCGAGCTGATCTTTGTCGGAGCCTCCAGGCGGGTTTACATTTCTGGAATTGTTACTACTAAGCTTCATTCCTGAAAAAAAGTATTCAAAAACTCCCTCAACCTTGAAATCTTCTATATACCTTGATACCGGTAGAATCCTAAAGCTAGAGCGTATAACTTGTGTTCTGGTAAACAAATATTGGGGAAGAATTCTTCAAATGAAACTTGAGATACAGCTGGATATAATCAAGATAATATCGTCGCAATATTTCATGGGAGAACTGTACTTTTTTCGTTATTGATGATATGATCAATATCATTCATTCAAATTTTCAGTTTGATCTATTCTGCTCTGAGATTGGAAAACAAACGCTACTCGGCAACATTGAAGGGCAAATCACTCCACTCCGCAGCGTAATTCATCAAAGACTAACAAAGTTGTATCATTCGAAAACCTACGAATGGAGCGAATAGGCGAGTTACTAAGTTTGTACTCACCCAACACCACAACAACCTTCACTCGCATGTTACTCGTGCGAGCTGCTAGCGCCGTGTGCGCCCGGCTTAAGTCATTGGATTGAATTTAGTGTTTGTTTAGCTCGATGTATACGATGGTTTATGTGTAGTGGTTACACTATAATTATGATGTAATGTGTGTTTTCGCAATCCCCCTGAAATTCTTCCGAAATCATTTTTCCAACATGTCAAGATTTTCTAATCGGTGAAGTCATCAACTCAGTTTTTTCCAACTTTTCGCCCGTGTCCCCTCAAATAGTTGTGCAGATTTAAATCATCCCAATTATCTCGGGTACACCCGTTCATATTTCTTCACTCACTTTCTCATAATTAGTTTGGTATCATATATTTGGTATAATTAGGTATTAAATATTTGTTTTCTCTTTTTTTCCAGATTCCTCCGAATCGGGTTCGAATAAGTGTCGCGAGAGTACAGTGCGGACGAGCGGTAAAGTGAGTGCCGATGGTAAACCGACGCGGGTACGGACGGTTCTAAACGAAAAACAGCTACATACTTTACGCACATGCTACTCTGCCAACCCGCGACCGGACGCCCTCATGAAAGAACAACTCGTCGAAATGACCGGCCTCAGTCCTCGAGTCATCCGAGTCTGGTTCCAAAACAAGCGGTGTAAAGACAAGAAACGAGCAATCGCCATGAAACAGCAAATGCAACAGGAAAAGGTAGGCAATTTTTAAATCGACCGTAGCAGCTCATAGAGCAGTTGGTCGGAATATCATTTGAAAGCGATATTTATCATTTTGAAGAACTTTCTGGAAGTGAAGGATTAACCATTTTAACTCGAATTTATACAATTTGTCTACCGCTCTAGCTATTCATGATTCTTCAAATCAATTTCTCTATCGAAGTTACGAGTATTATCGTATTATCAATCCGTGTTCGTGGGTGATTGCAAACAGCTGAAAATCATACTCCGATTCACTAGTCGGCTGGAGAAAACCGCGGGTAAGCTTCAGATAATCCCAAATAATAGGATAAGCGTCACGAAGTTTGCACACCCAACTCCAGTTAAATGCGATACATGTAGATTACGTGAAAATTAGTAAGGTTGGTAATAAATTATCATCTTTCTTCTGCATACAAAATATGTATCCTTTTCCAAATACTTTTAGCGTTATTGATAATATTCTTCAAATCAAATAAATTCTATTTCCAACGCTATCCATGGCATTACAGAAAATCGCTTCGAAACATGACGTACACATTATTAATTGTCATCCAACCGAATGTAAACAAAATCGAATTGAATATTTTTTTTGCAAATATATGCCATGGGCTCTTTCGCTATTTTATAGCAATGGCAAATGCAAGCTCAATCATGATTTTGTATTGAGAAGGAGAGAAACTAGGCGGCTGATACCGGTTTGTATTCTGTTCTGCTCGAGCACTTTCGTTTCTTCGGACATCCTCACGCCAGAATAAAACCCTGGAGAATGAGCCGTTTAGTTTTTCTTCTCGCGAACACCAAATCATGAAGGACGCGATGACCATAAGAAGGGATTTCAATCATGTTTGGACTTCGAATGATCATTGCTGACCTTCACAGTCCTATGCGCAATGGAAGGAAAATACACCAGCGGAGAAAATCGGATGGCGAAGGGTGAAAGATGCGGTGGTAATAATCGATAAAGTCACGCTCCCAATTCTGTAACCGCGTTCGTTGGGTTCACCGGCGCTCAGGATTCCGAGCCATCCGACCAACCCTATCAACCGGCCGTTCGAAAATGCCAGTTTTCGTGTTTCTCCTCTCTCAGCCCCATTTGATTCGCCCTTGCATCGGAGTGAATTACAGCCAGAAAGCTACTACCGATTTTGTGGGGGTTGAATTACCGAACGGGAAAAGCCCAGAAGTGAAGATAGATCGACAGTGGAGCTTTGAAAATGCCATAATTATACAAAGTGTCCCACGAGACGTTGCCTTCCCTCTTCACTCTTAAAATAGTTTTTTCTATGTTTTCCGAAATTATTTATTATATCTGCAAGTTTTTGGTATATTATTCAATACCAAACAATTGTACTCGTCCAAGAAAAAAGAAAGAAAAAAACTTGTCGAACACTCTCTACTCATAATTTAATGTTTCACGTTTCGATGCATGTGGAATCCGATTATCCGTTTAAAAGGGGGGAAGTCTAGTTTTCGAATGTCAGATACTTCTATCAAATCGATCTATGATTAATTAGACTTTAAATTGTGTCATTTCGAAAAGTAAACATCTAGAAGCTATTACAGTAATGTAAATTACCTTCTCATAAATCAGAATACCATTAAAGTCAATAATAAACCTCTGCGCAAACATTTGCAGCGTATTTGGTGTTTAAATTTTACGCGAAATTTCTATGAAATTTTAGTTTATCCATTTTCATCCCTTTTCCCATCCTGCGACCTTAGAGCGCACTGGTGGTGTAGCGTATGAAAATAAATTAAAAAACCCTGCCCTGCGATTTAAAATGATAGCGCAAATGTGAAATAATAGATCGCTTAACATAGTTTTTGGATTTTTCTAATTTATTTTCATACGCTACACTACCAGTGCGTCCTTAGGTCTCAGGATGGGAAAATGGTTCAAAAACATTACCGTAAAGGCTGTAAGTTTCAATAAAAAGGAATACATCAAGTTTTATAAAAATAGTTTGTTCCCAGTGTCCCATTTTGCCAAAAAAAAAAAAGATGCTGATTGAAATGAATGAGGAAAATTGAGTCTGTTTTATAAAGAGTCGTAATGCATTAGCGGACTGCTTTTGGCCTCTATTTCTATTTGGGATCCCAAAAATACTAATAAATATATAGCGGACATCTTTGATGTCATCCGAAAAACGATAGGTGACTAAGGGCTTGCCTTTGATTCTCGGCCATTTTTTTTTCAGTTTCTTTTCCTCTATTCTATACTGTTTTCAATATTGTTGTATTTTGATGTGTGACAATTATTCCGTTTAGCATGATCTTTATGGTTTTATTAGTACTCGAGTTATTTCGTTCCACTGAAACCAAAAATCTGTCAAGGATTAAATGGCATTTGATGGCCACCAACTAGTTATTAGTTATTCCTCAACATTTTGGAAACTATTTAGAATAATTTGTGCACGAAGTAGAAATAATTGTCTGGCACGATTAATTGTTGACTTGAATTAAGGACTGCAGGTAAATACATAAAACGACTACCTACTTATCAGTTGACAGGCTTTAGAAGGTGAAGAAAAACAATAAGAACCTCGATCATTGGAAATGGTAGACAAACATGACTACTATGAACGATAGTGGGTTTGCTCGAAATCACAAAAACTACTTACAAAAGCTGCAATTGCTCAAGAGCCGTTAAAATGTTTCTGCTTCGTTTCAAAATTGCGCAAAAATATTTTTAATCCTGAGCTATAGAAACTAACGGTACGAATAGGCTAATGAAGTGTGGATTTTGCTCTTTAGCAGGTAGGATGGGGATATCCGTTCTCGAATATCGGAATCTTCAATCCGTCCTACGTTTCAAAAGTATCTAAGCATTGCCTCGGGGAGAAGGATATGAAAACTCGCCGACGGTGAAATTCAGCTTCGGAATTCAAGCAAATCCCTGATGAGATGATGTCACAGCTTGAGAGATAAAATAATGGAGGTGGATGAAGAATTTCTCTTTTCCTCTCGTCCCCTTCGTTTTCGTATTCTTTCATCCTTCTTCCACATCCACTTGAAACGGGCGACTCTTAGCGCTCCCGACTCCCAACCCCAAGCGTCAAATGGTTGCATTAGGGCTTCCCCTTTTTCTTTAGAAGGGAGAGATAAAACCCTGGCGCCTCTATTCGACCATCTTAAGAACCCGCACTTCTAAAAAAAAAAAAAAAAAACTCCTTCACAACGGAGGAGGGAAAAGCGAAAGAGGATGACAACGTTGTGACTAGAGATGAGGGAATCGTTGAGTTGGCGTTTGTGTGTTTGTGGAGGAAAGCGAAGAATAAAAGAGTTGAAAAAACCCACAACTTTTCACTCCGAATATAGAAAACCACCTTTCTCGCCTCGGTTCTATTTTCACAATTTTTTTCAATCTAAACGTAGAGTTGAAACTAATCGGCGAGATCGAGTGTCTGAATTCAATGATTAGTCGGAAAACGATAAGATGCTCTGATGACTGATTAATTTTCGGTTTCTCATGTGGTAACTGATGCATACGGAGTAATAAACAATTGGAAAAAATCTAGGAATAATGAGGATCGATTTCTGTGTAGTTCTCGAACTAGTTAGAGATCTGATCTGAAATTTCGAAGATGTTCATGCTGATATAATATTTTTGTCTGCTCCCTCGATGCTTCGGTGACTGTTGTGTCTTGAATCCCCGGAGACCGCTCTCAAAAAACGGTAGAATTCTGTTTTCGGAAGAAGGGAGTCAATACAGGCGCCTTATATCAACAAATGGCACATCCCCTCCGTCCCAACACGTTTTGTCCCTTTTATTTCCGTTTTTCCTGCGACTGGCGGCGGCGTCAGTCTCTTTTATACATACACGTAGCTCTTGCCTGTGACAGTACACAAACATTCGGTGAGAGTAATTGTTACGAACTTGGAAACCACTGTAAAGATCAAGCGATATCTTTCAAAACGAATGCGTTAGTGTCATTTTTACGTCCGATGAATTTCAGCGCAACCTTACTTGCTTGATAATTGTTGGTTTATCACGCTCTGGTGAATCACTCTTCGCTGGATGAAAAGTATTTTCAGGAACATATTTGAATTTTCCGGGTATTAATTTATGTTTTGAGTTGTATAATAACTTATTAACTTTCTTTGAGCAAGGATTAGACATTTTCGCAATATAATTTATCCTTGCATCCTCCTTTGCAATGTCCTCAGAACGATTATGGACTCGTATGGATTTATTAGTCAGTACTTCCTCGTTTCGAGCGTAAATCGCACTGTTTTGATAGATTTACATAATCTTACCAACCGTTGACTTTACGCACACGCTAACAGCTGAGATGCACGAGCCTTGTCATGGAAGAGATTTTTCTTAGTTTTCCCATTTCGAAAAATGTATAAGAATACAATTAAAACATTTGGTATGGAGTTAGCTCGCGGTTACGTTTTTTTTTTTTTTTTTTTTTTTTTTTTGTTCGGTTGTAACGTACGAGAAGTGGATCATCTTTTATATGTGAAGCAGTGCAACAAGGAATAATAAGACACTGCACAATGATTTGCAGCCTTTCGGCTTACAGGTCATTTCGAGTGATTTTCGAACTGCTGTGCAACTCTTCACCGTCTTAGCCGATTTGTGGTCATTACAAATCAATGAAACGTGTGCCACGTATATGTTGATGAATATTACCTGCCATTAAAGCGTTTTGAAAATGCTGACAAATTAAACGTTCGAGCAGCTGTTAATCAAAGTGAACAATCTGGAAACGTTTGACAATCAACTGTCTTGTTACAATAAATGTTTGTTGCTTAATCGGAAATTGTATTTGCAGTGTGCTACAGTTTTGCTATCACGTTCTTTTGATCTTCCGACAGGCTTTTATCGGGTCCTTATAAGAATCTAAGCGATTCCCACAGCTCTCGAAAATTCATTTTAATCGATTTGTTAACGTTTCCTATTAAGCTTATCTAAAATCGCATCTATATCGGTGCCCATGAACTCAATTCTAACTGTTAAGAACACGCCACCTGTCATTGTTACTAAAAGCACATCAGAAAGTATTGAGCCCGTTCCGACATATCCGGCCATTACGACACTTCGACGAAAGGTAAACATTCACTATCAACAAAAATCTTAACAACCACGCGCGCGATATAAATTAAAAATAGCGTTCAACTTCGAACATTGCGTTGAATAACCTCAAACTGCCATTTAGTCTCTTCGATATCGATGAATTGTCCTTTTTCAACGACTTCATTCTCAAGCGGAAGGGAGTGAATTTCTCTTTTGTAGGTTTGTGCCATCTAAATGTACATAAGTATAATTGAGGTCAGACATTATTTGTCAACCGTATTGATACGAGAATAGCAATTGAATAGATATTATACCTAGCTAGAGAGTAACCATTATTACAGCATGGGAAACGTATTATTTTCACGAATCTTCGCCAGAATTTTCATTATATGGTCTGCAAGAAATGCTTGCCACGAGGATACGACTGTCAAAAAAAGCCTCTGACAAGAAACTAACAATATTGAGGGATTTATGCAACTTGAAATAAAAGTGAAAAATACGAGCAAGCTCGGAAGCCAAATCAATTTGTGATATTTGTCAGATCAATATATTTGTTAGATCAATTGTAAGATAAAATCAATTTGTAAAATAAATAAATAAGATGATCGAAATATTTCTTCCTCCTGACTTTTTTTTTTCATCAACTCTCACTATCACTGTGCATTCTTGAATATTCCACTAGGTTGAGAATGAAATATTTAAACATAGCCTAATTCGTCTGGTTTCAAAGAATATATACCTAAAAACTATCATCCGCTAGTATTCTTAGAGATTTATTTAATTTGATAACCAAAGCAGGGCTCACAGGCATCACGTCACAGGTAAACCGCTTAAGCTTCTACGCCGTATTTTAGGTTGGAGTATCCGTTCAAGGCACAAGACAAATCCCACTACATTACAGTATTCTAAGTTGAAAGAGGAATACACGAAGACCAATAGATCTGTTCAACGTAAATGGCTAATCGCGACCATCTGCATCTTAGCCATGATAGTACGACATCAGCACAATAGTTTCGTGCTAAAATTAACGACCAACTGTCTTTGAACCATAACAATACGCTAGCATGAGTCAAGATTTACAAAAATCCTCAACCATAAATTTTATGGCCACTTCTTGTCCTGCGATGTGTCCGTGCCTCTCTTAATCTTCAATTGCTCTACTGAGGGCGTGAGAGAAACAGCGACAGCATCCTTTGAAGTCGTTCGCGTGTGGCTATTCAATTCTCCGCTACATGTACTCGATTTGTTCACATTGGTTCATAGTTGAAATCCGACGGTCTGCAATCACTGCTGATGATACTGTCATGGTTGTGAGGTTGGTCCTGCTATATTATCTGAAATAGCTGTACTAAGTACTCGGCGTAATAAAAAGAAGAAAAATGGAGAAGAGGTCGTCTCGTTATTCTCCCCCTCAACCTGCAGAATGAAATAGCTGGTTTCACCGCATATTTTCCTCATCTTTTTAATCCCTTAGAATGAGCATTCATTTCTAAGGAAAACCGCACCTCGATTCGCCCAATATATCTATCTGGTTTTCGTCAATCATTTTAGTATGGAAAGAATTACACAATCGGTGGGCACCATCTGAACGCATTGAACAAAATGGGTGGCGAGTAATTGAAAAAAAAAAAAAAAAAAATTTTAGCTACAAGTAACTATTTATCACTGGTAGGCATAGCTCCGATTTCAATCCTAACCCAATCAGGGTTTACGCACTCCATTAGTTATTTATGTTTCAGGACGGACGGAAACTTGGCTACGGGAGTATGCAGGGCATTCCTATGGTGGCTTCTAGTCCAGTTCGGCACGAGAGTCCACTCGGTATGAACCCTATAGAAGTAACATCGTACCAACCACCTTGGAAAGCCCTCAGTGATTTCGCCTTGCACACAGATCTCGACCGCCTTGATCCTTCAGCGCCTCCTTTCCAACACCTCGTAAGTCAGGTGAGTCTCGCCTTAACATTCACTAACTCGAATACAACCGTAAATAAATACCGGCAGGCTAATGAGGGTCGTATAATAATTACACCTAATGTTTAGCGATCCTCGATTGCATGGTTGATAATGTGGATCAATATCGTTTAATAATTTATTTTTGCTTTATTACCAGCTCAATATTCATTATAGTTGTCGATCTGTATCATCATATAGTTATGTTTTTATTTTATTTTTTTTTTTTGAAACTCGAAATTGCCCTCGAAAAAAGCCATGTACCAACTTTGTTATCATGGTCTCGTTCCATTCAGATAATCAAAAACAGCCCTAACCAAAAACCAATCGCCTATAGTTTATAGGTAAGAAACATGCCGACTGCTTTGGAATGTATGAAATTCTTCTCCCCTCTTCACTTTAAAAGCTGTGAAAAATTCCCTCTCACTAAAGAATTCAACCGTTGTTAGTACACGATCGATTCGGTATATTTTAGCTCTTAGGCTTTGCTGCGCTCTCGGCGGACGGTCAGAATTATTTTCATGCTCACGTTCAGATACTTCACGCCTCGAACGCATCAAATCGAATTCCGAGGCAGGAGAAAAACACATTTTTCTTGAGCGATCAGAATTTTTTTTCGAATGAAAACATACCAAAAATAATTCCTTAGGTACTAATTATTCGATCGTAAGTTATGAAAATAACTTATTTATGTTAGTTATGAAATGCCATTGTCATTCGCTGGCTGCTTGGTTCATTCGGCTTAACTCAGAGAATCAGTTAGCGTTTCGGAGTCTATCAACGGTCGCCGACGATCTGCTCGGAGTTTCACAGAACCTGAAGGTTTTCCAGTATAACCACGACGACCCCGCGTCGCGGTATTGACGGAGTTTGTGCGCATGTCCGGTGCGAGATGGCGTGCGCGGGGAACCGAGGTGGGGACAGCCATTCCGAGGCCCCTCCTCCTCCTAAAGAGCCCTCCTAAACACTACCTTCGCTTCTACATCCACTTGGGTTCCCTATCGCTACTACTACTACAGCGATATCTATCGCAACAGCAACGACTACGAAGACACTGCCACCTTCACTCGCCCTCCACCCGTGTCTTCCCCATGCACATCTAACCACTGCTACTTCCATCCATATTCAACCCATTACTTCGCTCCCCCATTGACTCTCGCACTCTCCCCTCCAACGTTCAGGCAATCATTATTTTCCTCACGTCACTCGAAATCTGATTTTCATGGGAGCCGTTGCAAAATAATCTGGTGACATTGATCAAGCTAAATCTATCAGATCTGTGCTCGCCGAGTTCAATATATTAGTGTAAGTTTGAATTTATCAATGTAGCGATCGGGTAGGAGTCCGTGCGCAACCGTGCAAGAATCGTCGATGAATCATCAAAAGCGGTCGAATTGAGCAAAATTCAATTCTTATACTTTAGTTATGCTGGCAGTTTTCAAAATAGTGGCTTCATTGCTAATAAGCGACAGAGGAGGTTATTGAACCACAAATATTCTGGAAAAACTCGCATAATAGCCACAATAGGAGCCAAACTTGAAGTGAAATACTGCTCATGCATTTCTTCTGTACTCTGCTCACATCACATTTTGAGGGGCGAAATGGGGAGACATTTTTTCAAATTACAAAGAACATTTAGTGAATCTAAAACTTGAATGTTTGGCAAGAAGTTGAGTTACTTGTTTGTTAATATGTTGTTAGGTGGGAACAGTCTTAGTATGTCTATTTTTCACAAATTGTAACTATTAATTTTTATAATTATTTAATTATAAGTGATGATAATCATCATAACAAATTAACCTCTTAACTAATAGTGATGGAAACAAATAAGGCTATCAAGAAAAATTAACCGCTGTGCGATAATTTGCATAGTTTTTTCATAGTTCTTGAGCTTTAAGATAATGGGGAATTGGCATTCATTTATTGTTAATTTTTTTTTCAAAACTCCTCTAAGGCCTGAAATTGTATCTGGAAAAATTAAATATTTGAGTGATATTTTCTTGTTCGAAAAATAGCTTGAACTGAAGAGAGCTATCACGTTGTTGACTGAGTTTGGGATGGTTCAGTGATGCGATTTGGTGGGTGGTGGACGCTGTGTGGTGAAACTGGGCTTGTGACGTCAGCTATTCTCCTCTGTTCCTCGCTATTGTTTTTTTTTTTTTTTTTTTTTTTTTTTTTTTTTTTTTTTTATTGCACTTTTCCTCTTTTGACGATTCCTCTTTCAAATTTTTTGTTTATGAATTCCGTTTCACTTGGAAACGGCGTTTTCAGTGATATACGATAATTATTTATGATTATATTTATGATTACATTTGGAATAAAAAATCGAAACGTATTTAACTAATGGTGACCACTCGCTGTGCGTACTTTCTTCTAAGAAACATAACTCAAGGCAAAACAGATAACCATAGTCCCCAATAAACTGATGTTCGTAGGCCCGGGTGATATATCTAATCAAAATACTTAACTCTTTCATACGCTGTTCTGCGTTATTTTCTTCGGGATGTTAATGCCACGAGAGTGTGATCTTGAACCTAACTGCAGGGCCAATTTCTTCAAAAACTCACTTCTATCGTTAATTTAAGTGTGTACAAAAAACGTACGGTTAGATATGCACTGTGGCTGGAAATCGCATAAAACCGGACAGCTTCGAGCCGGCTTTCAGAATGAAATGGAACGAGGATGTGATAGCGGAGATTTATGCACGCAGTAGCTCACGACGTTGATTTATATTACTCTGCTCCGTTCGTTGAAGAGTGTACTCTTGCCGGCCATTATGTAAACAAAACATTAGGGAAAATGGTTCTATCTCCTCTTGAACGATTAGTTTTACTTTTAGATTTATGACTGGACGTTTCATCTGTCCCGAAATCGCCTAAGCGATAGGATCGGGGCGATTGATGATTCCATCTTCAAACCGTTCGATTTTCACTCACCGAGCTAGAACATTTTAATTACGCGTATTCTCTGCGGGCTACTTTCTCATTTGCTGATATTATCAGCTGATTGTTATCCATGTAGTTCACTTGATTCTCATGTAAACAGAAGAAAAGATGTAGCATGTTCTTCGTGGGCGATTACAATCATATTCATCTTCATAATCGCGTAGTAAATTAATAAAGCAACAATTCGCAAGTATGGATGACTCTATTTTTACGAATTAAATTGTGGCATTATGGATACTATATATGTGTACTTAATTCTAGGAAATAGAGACTACTTCTTCGTCTCCTATTTTTGCGAAATGGGATTCCTCAACTTCAGCGTTAGTGACATAGTTCATAAAGTATCGCGTTATCGGAACGTTTTATGATCATTTTTATTCATTCACTCTCTGTTAAAATTGCTATTTAGACATATAAAACGCTCAATACGATTTTATTTTTCTCCGCGCGAGGCGACGGGGTCTTTCCAGTTCCTGATTTGCATAAATATGGGATATTTATGTTGGTTCGATTTGAAACCAACATTTATTTTATAGCTACCTACGCAGTCAGTGAAATTCAGCTTGAGCTGTGAAAATGTGTTACTCAGGCTATCATCTATTACGTGAAGATTGTTTTCACTTCCGCATCGGTCACGTTTTCTGTTCACAGCTACACGGACACAGCACCTATGACCTCCATGGCCCACCAGGTCCAGCGCCGCACGAAGTGCTTGGTCCTAGCTCGGATATGGTCCATCCTGACTCCACCGATAGCTACGTCACCTACCTCGAAAGTGATGACAGCCTACAGCATGACACCAACAGTCCATAACGGTAACTATCATTTTAAGTAGGCTCTCATCAGTTAATTCAAATATCAATTTCTCAGTACTTTTGCATACTAGCGAATTTTCCAGGACGATGTTTGAGTTATTGCCGCCGTCCAAAGTTTCGAAAATTTCTAAATTAAAACGCTGCAAATGATTGTACAGTGGTTTATTATTCCTTTGCTTCAATCAAATAATAAAACAAATTTCTGCTCCTCAACAATGATCCCGGCTATCTGGGCACCTAATCTGTCTTGAATTTGAGACTTCCACTCTGGCGTTTTACTGACGGCGTGAGCGAAAGACACTCGAAGACATAGTAAACCGATTGGAAGTGCGAAGTTGACAAAAATAGCCCAATGGAACGAAATCTAGAAAATCCTACGAGCCGTCTAAACTGTGATTTGAATAATGGACGCGTATATCGATAAAAATACTGTAAACAGGAGGGAAGTCAATGGGAAAAAGCATAACGGATAGGTGACGGGTAAACAACGGAAATAGACAGTGGCGCACGCCTTGGCCTCCTAAGTGGTATGCCGAGAAATGCTTGCGTTCTTCGAGGATGGTGATGGCTATGGAGGGGACCACCGTGAACGCATGTTTATGAAACTATTATTGGATCTGGCACAGCGTTTGACTATGGCACGTTATTAATATCACGTCGAAAGGACCATATGGAGAAGATATGAGTTTGGTACGAAGCGACGGCGGTGCGATCTCATCTCAAAGCGATGTCTCAATCGCGATGAATTTCTGGCTTCCGATTTCGGCCGATGATGGGCCAAAAAAGGGTATATGGCCGGAAACCGGAATTTCGAGTCAAGGTGGTTTAATGTAATGTTAACATGGCTAAAGAAGGTTTACCTTTCGGTATCATCGATCACAAAAGAGGCATTTTTGTCGTCTCTTTTTCGTCAGTTGCTGATGAGGGTCGATTTTTGTATACCTAATTGAACGCTATTCTTCCACCTTTACTTCGAGCACCTAAGTCCGTCTCAAAAATTATTTACTTTCTATTTTAGGCGCTAACCTAAACCAATAACCGAATTTCATTGGTTCCAATTGGTTCCAAATAAACCAAATGCTAAAAAGTTTAAAATTAGGATTTCCATGAGTTAGACTCACCCCTTCAACTCTTACTTTACCAGCGTAGCACTCTGGCAGAGCAATTCATGATGATAATCTAGTTAGTTACCTAACCATTTTTTGGTTTATTATTCAATAATAAACCATTGTAATCGCCCAAGAAAAAAAATTTTATAACCCCCCCTCAAAATTTGATGTTTTACGTTTCAAGGCATGTAGAATCCGAATATCCAATAAAAAACGCTGCAAATGATTGTACAGTGGTTTATTATTATTTCGCTTCAATATTGATTTAAGAAGACCATCCACTTGTCATTTTAAATATTCCGAACATTTGTGAACGTTCCCACCGAAAAACAGATGGTAACTATAGGGGAAAACTCCGTAGCAACTATTGTAATTTTAATCATTTTTATTTTTCTTAATTTCCTAATTAATAGCTAAACCTATTGCCTAACGATACAGCTGGAGAGAGTGTTTGACGACCATTCCAATGAGTATAGAACGATTTTTATAGCTCCAAGAACTCTCGAGTTATACCCTCATGTCAAATTTCTGAAAATCTCCCAAATTTGGCACAAAAGCTGCGATAACTCGAGAACCAATAAAGCTATCGACCCGGCGATGGTCTCATTCGATTCAGCGTCCAAAAATCTATATAATTTGATACCACGTACACATTTTTCTGAAAAACCTTGGAAAATATGAATTTTCTCCCCCCCAAAACCCCCCAAAAATACCCTTAAAATGGAGCTAGCAAGTTGGTTCAAGAATTGGGCCGTCGTAGGACCGAGATTGATTTTTGGTGAAAATTTCAAATTTTTAGCTCTTACAGTTTGGCCGGAAAACTGCTAACGGCGTACGGCGTACGGCGGACGGCGTACGGCGTACGGCGTACGGCGGACGGCGTACGGCGTACGGCGGACGGACAGAAATTTTTTTATTGGATATTCGGATTCTACATGCCTTGAAACGTAAAACATCAAATTTTGAGGGGGGGTTAGAAATTTTTTTTTCTTGGGCGATTACAATGGTTTATTATTGAATAATAAACCAAAAAATTCTGTCTGTCCGCCGTACGCCGTACGCCGTCAACACTTTTCCGGCCAAACCATAATAGCTAAATTCTTGAAATTTTCACCAAAAATCAATCTCGGTCCTACGACGGCCCAATTTTCGAACCAACTTGCTAGCTCAATTTTGAGGGGGTTTTTGGGGGGTTTTGAGGGGGAGAAAATTCATATTTTCCAAGGTTTTTCAGAAAAATGTGTACGTGGCATGAAATTCTATAGATTTTTGGACGCTGAATCGAATGAGACCATCGCCGGGTCGGTAGCTTTATTGGTTCTCGAGTTATCGCAGCTTTTGTTTCGAATTTGGGAGATTTTCAGAAATTTGACACGAGGGTATAACTCGAGATTTCTTGGAGCTATAAAAATCGTTCTATAGTCATTGGAATGGTCGTTAAACACTCTCTCCAGCTGTATCGTTAGGCAACAGGTTTAGTTTTTAATTAGGAAATTAAGAAAAATAAAAATTATTAAAATTACAATAGTTGCTACGGAGTTTTCCCCTATAGTTACCATCTGTTTTTCGGTGGGAACGTTCACAAATTTTTGGAATATTTAAAATGACAAATGGATGGTCTTCTTAAATCAATATTGAAGCGAAGGAATAATAAACCACTGTACAATCATTTGCAGCGTTTTCTATTCTCGCTTGCCACCATGTAATTACTGATTCTATTTTTTTTTCTTTACAGGCCACAAGACTTGTCCCATAAGTGTAAATAGATATAATTTGTCGAATGTAACCTGAGAACCAAAATGTTTTGCAGTTGTAATTTTCAAAATAACTTTCTTTATGAATAATGTATAAAGAATGAATCCAGTGGGAGATTTTTTTTCGGTGTCATGTTCAGTAAAATAAAGACGAAGTAGTTAATTCTAACGAAATGAATGAATTGTTTAACAAATTCACGGGTGGATTCGATAGTTCATAAATTCGCTCCCAACAAAGTATGAAAATGATTGGTTTCGTTCTGTACGTACGAAATAGTGAGTTCGAAATAGTAAGTTGTTTCCTTTTCTTTCAAATTTTTATTTCATTTTTTGGTCGCGTCGACTTACAAGATACAATTCTTTAGTGTGCGGCTACGTTATTAACTACTGTTTTCTCGGTATTATTTCCAAGTTGACTCGGTTTATACTTGTTCGTTTTTGTTGGTTTTCACCTCTACCAGTTGTAACTTTTGGCACCTTTTTCGTGAATTGCTACAATGTGTAAATGCTGCAATAAATAATGTTCACCCTTTCCTTGGGAACTGTGGAAATGATTCACGTATCGACGTTGACACCGACAGTTGGTTTATAACATCGATTAGTTCCGATAGTTCGTGTGGTGAAAAAATATAGTATTGCGATTTATCTATTGCGTGAACTCAAGTATCTGTATCTGCAGCGAACAAATGTCTCTTTCGGTGCCAATAGTCACACCTAGATTGTTGAACTTTTTTGTCATTGTTCACTGAGCGAGCGGAATCTGGGAAGAAACGTTTCGTTGATTTTTTAGCCGTATAAACAATTTAATTTCAATCGAAAAATTAAGGAAACTCCCGTTCCCGTGTAACGTTGTTCTTTAGTATGCAGTTCGTACAGGTAAAATTCCTAATTATATGATTTAATGTCAGCGCTACGTTCATTTTTCGCCCGTTTGAGAATTTTGGTGGAAGTCAAGGCTCCTTCGAACCATTCACTTTCCTCATTCGTTTCCCCATTTTTAATTTAATTTTTTTTTCATTTTTACAAGCTTATTTTTTGCACTTGTGTGTCCGTATTTAAAAGAACCGATCGGATAAATTTGATTCCAGTCATTTCAACCCGTAAAAAATTTATATTCTTCATATTGGTACATATTATGGAAGAATGGGGTCAGGTGAAAAATTCCCAAATTTCACTCGCGCCCAAGCTGGAACACTAAGTTGGAATTTTCATTTTAACACACCATGAACTCATGCTAGCTGCATGCGAAGTTAGGTCGACAGCAATTTTTAGTGCCTGAAGACTGAATATCTATGAGGGAAGCTAATGGGAGATAATCATAAGAAAAGTCACCGCCTTACATATTTATTTCGTGTTGAGTACCGTATCAAACTAACGAACATCCCTGTTGGTTGATTTCCTGTATTATCACGATGGCGTAATTCTAGTTTCTCATTAGTTTCGATTACATTTACACAGTGAAGAGTATGATCGCTTTTGAAGATTATGTTTTTATTTGCATAGATTGAAATAGTCCGAATACTTTCTCTTGGAACAGATATGTGGTTATCTGGCGTGATTTTAGCAGAAGAAGTTCAAATTTATGGCCAGTTCGAGATTTCCGCAATGGCCTGCTTGACAATAGATTGCTATATAGCGCATTATACTAATATTGAAAACCTAATTCAACAGTCGAAATGACTTCCGTTTTATAAACGCCAAAAAAATGTTCCATTTGGTTTAAATTATTGTCTTGTTGTTGGTTCGAAAGGGAATAATTGTTTCAATAAAATTGAATGTTCGATTGACATCGAAACGTTTCCCCACGTGATTTTCATTCCCACACTTGTAAAAAATTGTAGCAGGGATTCGTTTCTATATTGTATTTTTCTCAGATGTAGTTTTAAAACGAACTAAAACGGTTTTGAATCGTGAATTTTAGTGAAACGCCGATCTTTCGGTATTCACCTGATGAAGGAATATAAGAGCAAAACGTGCATGTGTAATTATTTATTTATTTTGTTATGTATTTATCTTGTGCGTGTATATATTATAAATAAACAATTATATTCTAATCCAATTACAATAAGTGAAGCACGTGTTCTTTGGTACCTACTGTTGCAGTGTTTATGTAAATTTGGTACTCAATTATTTACAATATTTAAAGCATTAGTCACTTCAAAGGTACACACTTGTTCCGTGGGAGCCTATCGCAAATCGATTCACCTCGATACGCGCTCATCGATTATTCTTTGGGAATGAATTTCGGTACCATTATACTCTCAGTACCTACCGTTTATTGTTGTAGTGCACAATTCAGAGTGCCTCAAGTATGTGTTGTGAAATATATCAATAAAATAGTTATCTATCATTTACGCAACTCAAGTCGTTCATTCGCCTTCTTCACTGGCTACGCTGGCCAAACAGCAATGCCTTCGGTTGCAATACCTTGGTTAATGCGACATACGTTTGCCTAGGTACTCGAACCGAAGGAACTGTTGTTTAAACATAGCTTAAAACAGTAGACTACGAAAGAACATCTGGAGTGAAGTAGCAATAAACATCATTGTAAGATCTCAGCTGTTGTCATTCATTTCTTCCTTTTCCATTCTTGATTCGAACCAGCCAGCGTCGAACATGTTGATTATTTGCTCAGGTAAGTTTGGAAAATTCGACCACTCGTATAAAGGACATTATAATAACTTTATTTGACGGATATACCATTTACAACATCAACAATATAAATAAAATTTCGTCAACAATAATAATAAAAATAAATATTTTGGATACAAAGTGAGAACATGTCAAATCACGGTTTTGTATAAAATATCATTTAGAAAATCACTTTTGACCAGAAATTACAATTAAGTACTTTTTAAAAGGGACATTCGAGTAGTATAGGTATAATCATGGACTGTTTGCAGTGTGGATTATTATTTATGCGTACATTTGCATTAGAAATCGTCTCCAATAATTTAAAACTAATAAGGTTTGCATCAATAAATAGTTTTCAACATACAGTTGCTCAAAATTTTGCGGAATACTCAGTTACTAAGAGTTTCTGCGACCTTCAAACATTTGAACCGATTTGATCTGGAAAAAATTATATTAAACTAAATCAACCGAAATTAAAATTTCTACTTAATCACCATAAAATTGAAATATCGAAAAATTGAAACTTTTTACAAGCAGAAATTATTTCACCAACTAAATTAGATACCTACTGTTTTCAATAAGCCATCGATGTTCAAACATAAGAAAATCGCTTTGGTTTAAACGCTATAATTCTTGATTCAATTTGCAGCGAAGAAAATGAACGAGAGCGGTGTACAACGCCCGGTCGGCAGAGGTGTTCGTTTTCAATTTCATAACTTGAAAAAAATGTTCTTCAATGTTCTTAAATGTTCTTCGAAATTCCAACGAAATTTAGGTCCCAGCGAAAAACAGGGGCGATTCAAAAATTCGCGCATAAAAACTCCGAATTTCCGTATCCGATGAACAAAATATGAGATATCTGAGGCATTTAATTGATGAAAGAATTGAGGAAAGTGAATCACGTTTCTACGTTCACTGAACAATAGTGAGATGTCGGAAAGTCTCGAAGTGCTCTGCGACGAGTTCAATGTGACGTGACGTTTTAGGGGGAAACGCAAGGGAAATCGGAATAGCTGGATAGCGTGGGGATAACGAATAATTGGACTGGCCGTCCCACTGACTGGCAGAGGAATGAATCAGTGATATCAATCAAACCTATACCGCCGTGTGCAAGTAATACGGTAGACCTAGGGCCGTGCGTGGATACTGATGCGCCCGCAAGGCCAATATTTGAATTGCGAGTTATTGATGTCCGCTGGTGCGTGAATGGCTCTCTACACATTCGAACACTGAGCTGACTGAGTATAATATCTTCTCACGACAGAACTCCGAGGGTCGAGTTGAACTAATTTAATACGTAACATGGAAATTCGAATATGGCTATGTAGTGTGTTCATAAACTGCGCAACCATAAGGCATGACGACAATTAGCAAGCATCTTAGTCATTCGTGAAGCTGAGTTAGGTATTGTAATACACCGCCGCAAGCTGAATGTTGAACAAGAGACTGCATTCTTACTTCTCGCTCTGTAATTCTTCCGTCTCGCGCATCATCTGTGTCCTTTTGTACTTACGGTCTCGCACAGACCTGTATCTCGTATATGGAGAGCATGATGTTGACAGCACTTTAGCTCGAAGGTAACTGTCGAGTGACATAAAAAAAGTAATGTTCTAATACTGTTTCCAGATAGTCTCGACACTGTTACTCTACGTGATAAAAGTGAAAAACTAGTCGAAGAATCCCCGTTAATACTCAAAATGCTGGCAAGTGCCAGACGATGCAACTCAGACGAAGTCAGCCAAGCCAGTAGCCGTATAATTAATATTTAGTCATTAATATTGGCACAGAAATATTTTGTTGACAGATCGGTAGCTCTTATACGAACATTAAAACAGAAGGAACTGATACTTCACTTCTACCTTAGCCAAAAGGCCGAGAAGCACTTGAAAAAAAGGAAGATGAGTAACTATATCAGTCAAACCACTGGACAAAAAATACGCATGACACCAAAATGAAAAGATGAAGTCTCAAACAGTTATAAGCTTAGGAGAAAGTTTTTTTACTTTATTGGGGTATAGTACCATCATATCAATATAATACTCATAATAATAATTGGGTACCTACCTCCCGTCTTGACCCCCATTGAATCGCGTTCTTATGGAAGTCAAGAGCTGGAAATGAGTAAGTAGCACCCTAAAGAGGAGTAAATGGAACCTTTTTTGCTACTCGATTACAATAGTGTATTATTATTATTATTATTATTATTAGGATAATTGACTGGTAGAATGGCCTTCAAATAGATATACGCGACCGAGCTTCGTGGGTCTTCCCTTAAGCCTAATATCGGTATAAAGACTCTAAATAAGTTGGCGTGCAATATTTACAATATCCACATAAATGAGACGAAATTGATTAACGTACCGAGGAATCGTCGATAACATACTTATACAAACAAATATATGAATTACTAATTGGTAATTTCCAAGTTGTACGTGGCCAAGTACGTTCTCGCTTCGCTGCTATACTAACGAATGCCAACACTCAAAAAATGAATGCAGTTGATGGTTTTATCATCAGTACGTAGTGGGGTAGTATTATGAAAAGTCATGGATATTTTATCCCTCCTGGTTCCGTCTAGAAACGACAGACAATTTTGGTGGTCACCTTCCATGTGTGTAATCCCAATCGTCAGTCTCCCGAACGCACTCTGGCCCTCTTGGGTTTTTTCACCAGTCGCCCGCTCTTTTCACGCTAATACAGACACGGCAAACATCGAGCTGCTTTGTTTGCGATCGTGCACGGCTCTCATTGAGATAGAGGCTCCATTATCATATAGATTACCATCAGTTTTACGATTCAACTGGGTTAAGATCCCGAATCGGAGAGGCTAGAGTGAAAAAAATCAATACAATATGAATTAATCTTCTCAGGAACAATGTTCGGAGTTTCGTGACAGTATTAAACTGGGTATGGAAAAATGATATCAGTTATTGCATAAATTATGGTGGTTTGTATTTAACTATTCGTGCTGAGCTAGAAGAATAACATTTTGAAGCACTATCTAGCCCGATAAAATTGCTTACTGAATGCTGATTCTCCCGGTACTGTGTTTCACGGCAAAGCATTTGAGCAAAAAAAATTGGCGTTTTCTTTTTTATTACGAGTGTTAAAACTAAGGAAATTTATTTAGTCATTACTAAGGGTCCACTTTATAAGCGCGTGGTGAACATGAAAACATGTGCTGGATGAGTGGTCAGGGGGAGAAAAACCAGGCCGAGTACTTTCGACATTCGGGAAAAATCATAATGTAGTATCCACACTACCCAGTGAGTGAAAAATAAATAAATAGGATATTAGCTCAACTAGCGACTCTTCGATGAAATAACTTAATTTGTCATAATAATAAACGAGACTCTGCCCATGCATGAGAATTGCGGCTTAAAGCGCGACTGTACCAAAAAGGCTAGGTATTGGCTGTGATGGGCTGAGAGCATGTTAAATAGGGATCGGATATTTCAAACGCGTCGGCAGCTTCAAACGAGAGTAACCAGCGACTCTCATGACGGCGAACTACCGTCCCTCCGCAACGCGACGTTGCACCCTTCGATGAATTCGTTGTCGAGATCGATTCAACAGCCCGGCAGCTTGTAATGTATTCTCTTTTATAGCTGTCAACGTGATGCAGAGTCGCTGTAATCCCCATTAATGTTGACCAAACTCGCTAGGAACGGGCCACGAATGGCAGTTGTGTTGTTAGCGAGGGAGCCGATGGGCAAGCAAGAAGAAGAGAGTTGGTCGAAAATCTGAGCCACATGATGGGATTCTCAGCGCTAAAGCTCGCGACAACAATCGGATCCAATATTAATTATTGAAATGAATGTTGTAGTTCGAGGGAGCAGCGACTACGACTCGGGATAAAAATGTGCGGATCTCAGGCGATTACGCCGTTAAGAGGCTCAGAAATCCTATCCCCTCCGAACAGTCGTCTTCATCCCCTACGTAAAACTTTCGGATTAAGATGGAGCGAGTGAATGAAAATGGCTGAGGGAACACCTGTCCTTGAAGGACATATCAGCAAAAAAAAGGGCAACTTCTGAACGGTAGTATTATCAACCATGATTTTTTATTTTTTTTTATTATTATTTTTTTTTTATAGTAATCCCAATCCGCGTGGACGCTGAGCAATTATATGAGTAATGACATTACGAAATAAACCATAATTTTTCAGGAGAATAAAAACAAATCATTCAACAACATGTTTTCCAACGATATCAAATTAAAATATTCGGTTGAGGTTGTCAGATTTGAATTCGCAATCGAGTTGTTTTTCGACATATATACGGGATATGAATGTTATCAATAATCAATAAGCAAGTGTAACGCTATTTTTCTTCGGAAACGAAGAAACGTGTAACAAATTTTAGAAGAAATGCGTTTCGGCGGAAATGTGACATTCTGACCTCGGAACAGTATGTTACGCTACACTGCTATTTCCGGAAAAAAGAAACACATTTCCGAGTACGATTGTCTCAACAGAGTGATTTTTAGTGAAATTTTCAAGAATTTAGCTATTATAGTTTCGTCAGAAAAGTGTGGACGGCGGACGGATAGATTTTTATTGAATATTCGGATTCTACACGCCTTGAAATGTAAAACATCAAATTTTGAGGGGGTTAGAAATTTTTTTTCTTGGGCGACGCAATCGGTTATTATAAAATAATAAACCAAAAATCTGCCCGTCCACCCAGCACTTTTCTGACGAAACTACGATAGCCAAATTCTTGAAATGTTCACTTAAAAATCATTCTTGGTCTGACAATGGCTCAATTCTTAAGCAAAACCGCTACCCCAATTTATGGGTATTTTTGAGGGGTATCAAGAGGGAAATTCGCAATTTTCCAAAGTTTTTGAAGCATTATTATATTTTATATCAATGTTTATAGAGTCGATGATTCTCGAGTTATCGCAGTTTTCATGTTAATTTTCGAGATTTTGAGATATTAGGCAAAATTGTATAAAAACTCGATCATTTGTCGACTTATAGAAATCGTTTATTTATCGCACAGAATAATAAACCACTATACCATCATTTGCAGCGTTTTTTTTTTTTTTTTTTTTTTTTTTTTCAATTTTTTCTGGGCAAGATCATATAAAAATATTCTGCTGTACGATTCCAGCTACATAATATTTATTCATACTCAATAAACCAAAATAAATTAATATAAGCAATTCATATCACTTGTTCTGATATAAGCGCATATAGTGTACCTACCGTCCTATGCAAGGTCTTATCTGATTGGAAGGTGATGTGGAGGCTTTCTGCCCTTAAAGCATCTCGGCTGTCCGTCTTTGGAGGATTCTCTCAGCTTCCAGCTACCGACCGTGTCTTCACCCTCCGCCCTCCAAGATAGGGCAGATGGTTCGAGGTGGTCTGAAGAACTCGGTAGTTTCTCCTTCCTAATGGAGAGGCACGCGCCCGTGAAAATGTCACCTCCTTCACGTCACACGCTCGTCAACCTATCGCCCGTCAACTTCTCAGCTTCAGGCATCCGGAAGGAAATATTGTAAGCTGTAACGGCTTGATAAAAGACTACAAACCGTTCAGGCCAACGTTTTCAATTACATTTCAGTATAGGCGATGGTAAGATCAGTAGGATCCCAACAAGTTTCAGCTTCAAGTGAATATGATGATCAGATCGATGAAATGAAACTGTAGGAAAACTGCATATCTATTTGATTTGACGCGGGGATGAAGTTGAGATGAAAGCTGTGAGGTTATCTCATTTTGAACTTCTATACTTCAAGCGCTTTAGCCATCCAATGCCTCATCAGGAAATATAGATAGATAGATAGATTCTTTATTATTGCTTCACAGATAAAAATCCATAGCAACGAAAAATAAATAAATAAATGAAAATAAAAAACTAAAAATAAAGTACATCAGATATCTAGACTGCATAAAAGAAGAAACAGGAAATCAGCAAATATATCTTCTTCATAATTTACAAGGCTGGGATTCTAAAACACGTCCGCTTTTTGAACCTAGAGTCTAATAAATTTAAATAATAAATAGGGGGACTAGATTCGAATGCAAGGGTGACTAGAAAGGGGAAAATTCAACATTAAAAGGGCATGAAAATGACTAGAAGTTATGTTATATTGTGTAAAATAATATTGCGTGATAAACTTCTACTCAACGTTTTATAATTTTGATCATTATTTATAATTTTGATAATTATTGGAGGCTATTCACGGTATAAGCAGCATATATAACCCCTGACAATTCCATCGAAATCGGATCAGAATGCTCGAGTTATGGCCGTCATAAGGACAGAATGACAAACATGGGAACCGAGAGTTCTGAATCGTTCTTCGCAAGCTCGGAAATGCTATCGATATTAGACGCTGCACGAAGCCAAAGGCAACTATAAGGTTATTGCCGATAATAAAACAATTAGCACGAGCTTCAAGGAACCGCGTCAAACGTGTGAACTACCACACTTACCTGTGGACTGGCTTACAACACGTTCGTTACCGAGTTCCAACCTGTTCAGGTTTTGAGACGGTCGATAATTTTTTATCGCTGGAATTTGAATAATTGATAAAAGTGGAGATGCGCTATTAATTCAGTAATGTGTGACACAGCAATAACTGTTTTTCGTATAAAGCTGAGAGGGGAGAAGGTTGAAAAGTATAAAGAGCCAAAACGGAAGTGACTTTTCTGTCGAATGAACGAAAGTGAAGAAGGCTGGATCCATATGTCGGCGAAGATAGTGAAGTGAGCAAACAGGGTCTTTTCGGTTTTAATTTGCGCGTCTTCTGTCAAGTTAAGAGAGATTGTTCAGGGATTTCGGCCCTGTCGTCGAGGTGCATAGCTATTCCTGGATAATGATTGTGCTCTTTTTGTGCGGGCTCAGAGGTGCAGAACAAGAATGATCGTAACATCGCGGAGGAAGGCGCGGCGACGGTCGGGCAATGAATGGTGATCCTCACAATGGAATAGGGTGAACGTCGCGCCATCTGTTGTGAAATGAGCGAGCGAAGCGACACCAGAAAAGCCCAGTCAGTTCAGCCTCTGCCACCCTATCCAAGTCGTCCGGTTTGAACTTGTAGCGGTAGCTTTGATTCGCTATGCTATAGCTCCTGCTATACCTCGCCATGCTCTGGTACTCAAGTTGTGCCGCACACAAGACACTACAGTTTCTAACTCTTCTGGCATCCCTCCCTTCATCCAACATTCACCGTCTGCTCATCGCACATTGCGTGGAGGGGTTTTCCTTCCAGTCACTGCTCTAATCTATTTATCCTCGTTCCCTTTACTTAGCTCGATCGCATTCCAGCGTTTCTTATCTTTAATCATCAACACATGTCCTCTGTGTACGGTCCCGACTCCGCCCCGAGGGTGGATGGGCTTACTCGAATCCATCTGTTCCCATGGCAAACTTGAAAGACCTGTGAAGTCGAGTGCTGCATGTCCAGTTACAATGTGCATTCTTTACAGGAGAATAACCATGTTCATCAATTGAAACGAAGGCTGGTTTCAATAAGTTGCTATAACTTCAGATACATGCCATGATATTTGTCCATATTAATATCACATCCAACGGATAAGTGACTCTGAAACATTCTATTGCGCCCCTCCTCTCGGGCCTTACATAAATCACTCGGGGGTAGTGTCCTTATCACTCCTATATATAGTATTATAGTATAGTTATAGGTCGGTAATAGTTTATTATTTGTGTATGGAGAGTGGGAATCTATAGCTGTTATTATAGTAGGTAGTAGTAGTTTCTATAATTTGGTATGTAGCTGGTGGGGATTGTATCGTACTTTGTATCATAAAGTATTGGGTTTTCAACTGGAGCAAAGTTGTAGCAGAATTAGACGTAACAACTTTAAGTTTTCCAAGATTTGTAACTTGCACAGTGGATAACTCAAACAAAAAGTCGTCAATTCCGATGTTTGAATATATCAAAAGATAGGTAATTTAACTGTCCTCATTTTCCCAATGTAATGTACCTATCCATTTTTCAACCGTTTTTGCGTTATTCAACAATATTAGTAGACTATACACGAAAACATGACATTTTTCAACTTTGAACGTTCTTTTCATCTATTTAGTGCGAAAGAAACAAAGAATGAGCCATATATTATTGACATACACATCATCAACTATCATTATGCTGAATTTGAGCGAAATCTATTCCAAAAAAGTTTTCGGGAAAAATCCAAGGGGTACCCCTGCGATTTTTTTCAACCGAACAGTTAACGATTTTTTACTCCTCTCTCAATACAGATAAAAATCTGAAATTTTCAGGGAAGTTGTGTCTTACCAAGATGTATTTTTGTGATTTTTTTTATTTCTCGGAAAAATCTGCAAGTGGTCCAAAAAAATCGGTTTTTGAAAGCTCGAAAATTGACCTTTAACGGTGATTTTCGGGGTCAAAATTAATGTGAATCAATGGTTTTATTATGCAGGAGTCTTCATTTGAACGCCTTACAAACGTAGATAGCAAAAAATTTGGCGAAAAAAATTTAAACAGAGCCAGAGAAATTATTTTCCGTAAATCGAGTTTTTCACCGGCCGACTTTCGAGCATCGGTAAGGGTGAAAAATTAAATTTTCGTTTTTGAGCGATTTTGAAAGCTATTCTTATAGGAAATTTAACGCTGAATCCGAATTTAACTTCAAAACGGCGGAATTGTGACGACAACTATCACGTTTTACTATGAAACTATGAAAAACTATGAAAAAGCAGTTTTCATTCAGGAGTTATGGGGTCTCAAACATAGGTTCATAGAAACATCGATTGATCCCTTATTATGCCACGTAAAATTGATTCTTTACCTTTTTTTAAAATCATTTTTGGTTTTTTGCCCTTTGATTTTTTTTTTTAATTTTTTTTTTTTAGTTTTATTTATTTATTTCATTTGATTTTTTTTTTTTTGTGCTTTCAACTACAAGAATGTTCATATTTTTTTCTCGACGTTGTTCCGAATGGTTCACGAAAAACCTCAAAAATGTGAATATCTGTATTACTTATTTCGTTACACTTTCTTCTCTAAACACCATATCAGATAAATTATAAACAAAATGATGCCAAAAACAAACCAATTGAGCACTTTGTCTAGATGTTATGAAGAAAAAAAAAAAAAAAAAAAAAAAAAAAAAAAAAAAAAAAAAAACTGGCTACCTACTTATATTGTGCCATTTCGAAGCAACGAATTGATACTTTTTGGAAGAGTGTCATTCAGCGTTCGATATTTCCGCTATTAGTGGAAGTGTGAATCTATCAATTAGAAATAAGGGACGTACAAATAAGTAAGGGCGAAGGGGTGGAAGAAAGTGGTGATTGATGACAGGCAGATCTAGTCGAGGGAACCAGCACCGTGAGTTGCGAAGTTAGTCCGCGCGTCGATGAATGCTAGACTCCGTGCCTGTGTAGACAATTGTTTGTGCGCCAGTGCATGAGTGGTCGTGAAGAATGAACGAAACAGGGAAGACTGTCTCCCTCGCACTCTGCACTTGTTCAGATTGGTACCGCTCTAACAATGACACACGTGCGAGTAACAATTGACTGCCGTCGTTCCCAGCGGAATCGACTGTGGTGGAAGAGCGTGGAAGGCAAAACGAGAAGAAGTAGAGAGTGAGAATAAAGAAATGAACCGAAATAGTTGGCGAATGGGTCTGTGCGGCAATGTCATTGTTCATTATTAAAGCTGACGGAAGTAGCTATGTGAAGGAAGAAGCAGTTATATCGTGCAAAATAGTCCGCTATTGTTAATAGTACTCATTTGTTTTGGAGCCAATCTACCATCACCTATGGAGTGTATCGTCACTCATTTGGGCTAGTCAATAGGAAGATAAATTGGACCATAAAAACTGGTAGAAAATTCTGATTTCTGGACTGGTTAATTCTGGTGTATATTATTAGATCTTGCTGAGGTTCAAGGTTTATATTTGCAATTTTGAAAACCCGCGCTACAAAAAATGCGCTGTTGAAAATTTCTCAGCATTTTTTATAACCGATTTGTTCTATTGAATAAGCTATTCTCTTGAAGCAGGCTAATTCGCTAAAATTTTCGTTTAAAACTGCTCCAATAAAACGATCACACAGTGTTCCTACGGCTTCTCGAAAAAGAGACAGACACTAGCAATCGAAATAGCAAAATTTTTGTACGTTGTATGCACAAATGTATTTGGACCGTGGAAATAAATTTTATCGGCTTAGTCCGTTTTGAAGTTATTACCTGAAATTGTACTGCGGTATCGAATAAAATATAGTTTAGATATTATTATTCATTGCTACAGAGTAGATGACACAAATAGAGACCAAAGTCACACCAATCTCCACAACTTTAGGCTATCGTCCAACTGAATCTAGGTTCACCGATTTTATGGCAAGTTGAGCGACTTGTATACTATCCGTTTTGTTAAATACTTTCTAATCTATAGGTATCTCATTTGATCCCAGTTCAACCGACAAAAATAATTTAACGTTTTACTTATTTGTGCAGTCGTATTATTTACCTATTTTGTCTTCTTGATTGGCTCGGCGTTGGTTAGGTTTTTTCTGTACAGGGTACAGGTATGAAAGAAGCCTATCCAAACTTGAGGCGGCCCGGAATAGGCGAAAGCGCTCGTTTCAATGACGCAAATATGAGAAAAGTTTGCTTCTTGATTCCACCCCCTCAACAATCCATAATTATCGAAAAGTTAACCTTTTTTGGTTGCAGAGAAGTTCTTTAGAACTCAGTTGTAGCAAATTTAGACTTCCTAGCAGAAGAACGGTAACAGTTGCTCATTCAGTAAAACCGATTGTAAGCAGTCATTGCTGCGAAACATGAAGAATGGTGCCAAGATATTGCGCTATTTCTGCCATAACGCAGCTTGAACAGGATTTTTGAAAACCGTCAATCTCAATCCCAACTTGCCAACTTATCAACAAATTATGACCCCCGAGTTTCATTTCATCCGAATTTACTGGCCTCATTGATATGATGGTTCCCACCAAAGTATTTTCACAGACAAAGCATTGCTGAGAGTTTGAAGGAAGATGTTGGTAATTGAAATGAGTTTGTCTTCTGCTGGATTGCTAACTCCAGTAGAGTCTAGTGAATTGGGAATGATATGAAAGAAGTTTAAGAAAGGTTAGGAACCAACATTTCGATAGAGGTACGTAGGTATCCCGTGAGGTGGTAGGATTATAGGTAGCGTTCTGAAAAAGAAAGGCTGGACTTTTGGTGATGGTGGCGGTAGTCGTAGTAGTAAAGATATGTATCAGGACAGGCCTTTTAGTCGAAGACGAAGGGTGGACGTGCGTTACGTCGTTGCTACGTCATCCAATACGGTTTGATTCCTGCCGCTATGCCATTCAGTTAACTACGTCAAAACGCACTATTTTCCTTCGGCAATCTCATGTTCACTGAGACATTATTGAAGTATGGGGAAAATCATCCAGAAACTGTCAATCATTTTCATTCCAACTCTCCGCGAACCACGTATTTCTTTATAGTATCAACTGTATATCCACTATGTAACCAAAGTAAGCTTGAAGCTCCTTTGTATAGTGTGTAAGGAGTTCGTGTTCGAAAATAGGTATCAATACATGGATTTAACAAGAGGCTTCAAAGTTTTCGATACCTCACTAGATCTTGGTTGATGTTTCAAGTCGACTTAAAAATTAAATACCTACAATTGATGATATAAAGGTTTAAAAAAGTTTCCACCTCCTCTTAGCCATAAAAATGGAACACAGCGAAATATTACAAATCTAATCACCCTAGAATACAATGAAGAGGTACAATTCTTATCGTAATGAGTACTTATGTATAATGGACGTATTACTAGTTATCTATACCTGGTGAAAAAATAGACATTTTTTTGGTGAAATGCGAGTAGCAAATTGTGAAATCCAAATTGTGAATTTTTCGTGAAATTCATTAAAGCATGTCGGCAATCAAGATTCACGAGCATTCTACTTCTTTATCTCCGAGATAAAAACGGTGACATTCAGTGAGACTTGCCGAGATATAAACCGCAGTTTAGGTCTTCCCGGCGTTTCTTGAACTTCTTTCTACAAGTTCAATAGGTAATCCGATTTTAGTGCAATCCGAGTACCATTCGGGGGTTATATTGTTTGCACCACCCGTTTTCTTGCTGAAGGTCCTCCGGCGGATTCTTTAGCTAGCCCGAGCGTGTCAGCATTAGCTTATTATTTATTACATTATTGAAGGTTAAAAAGTCTCAACAAAATTTTTCAACCGTTAAATGAAGTGGTTTAAACGTTAAGAACGAATGAACAGACGAGTAGATTGTTGGAGCCTCTTCGTATAAAGTGCGTTTACGAAAGGGATGAAAGAGTAGGAATCGTTGAAAGAGTCCTGCGGATGCAATGATTAGTACGAGTGTTGTCCTCCTCGCGTTCCTGTTCTACGGACAATACTCAAGGTGACAATGCCGAGATCCGGCACAAAAGCCACCTACTGGAGGCAAGATTAAAGAGCCCACTAGCTCGACGAAAACGACCGCCCTGCCGACGTCTGTATCTCGTTCCCCTCGACGCCGCTTTCACTCTCTTCAGCAAACCTTTTTCTCTTATTCTTTTTTTTTAATAAAGAGAAAACTAGAAAAAGCAGAAGTGTAAGTAGAGAGAAGAAGCATTAAACGGAGAAAACCTGGTGCTGCAAAAAGACCCTCTCCAGGGGAGTTGTAATTTCAAAACCTCGATCGAAGTGTACGAGGGAGGGAAAACGGACGACGAATCACTAGCGGACAATGTCCACTGGTTTTCTAAACACTCACCCACCAGATGTTTTCGTCTTCAATAATGCAGGAGCTGCAGCGTCGGTAGAGAGCGGGACATTAGAGGACACCGGCTAAAAGCATGTTTGGACGAGATGCGGTTCTTTAACCGGGCGGATTTGAAGTAAGGCTGAACATGTATAATAATTCAAAGAAATTTTAAGATAGGTTTTACCCTGCCATTAAAATGACCTTAACTTTTTAGATATAAAGTTGATGCTTCAACTTTTTGCGAAAATCTACTAACTGTAACCTTTATATAATGGGTAGTTTGCATCGATTGTTTATTACGAATGTGAACATCAATAATGGGCAGTAGCGTTTAACTCTAAAGACGAGCAAATGCTTAAAAATTCTAACAAAAGATATTATTATTGGAATGTCTTCTGGGAACGAATATTAAAGCTTCAAGTTTTCCCCTCGGCGGAGTGGTGTGTTAGGAGGGGGAAATGTGCCTCTGAAACGGGTTTTCCCTCGGTTTTTTGAGAATATCTCATAGAGGGCTGAAAATCTTGTAAAACGATTGATTGTTCAATTTTGTCCTATTTGCTAATACCTGACAGGTAATATCAGATGGTCGGCTGATGGTCTATTGAGCAGAAACTGCTTTCATCAGAAAGAAATTTGACCAATTATTTAACCTAGCTTCAGTCTCCTCTATTCAACAAAAATTATACATTCAAGCGTCCCTCTGTTTTTTTTTTTTCACAAGCATCCAGAACTTTTCAGCTATCCCAGAGCCAACCCTCACTCGGTACGCCTCAAGTCCCAGGCTGTGGTTCCTGCTCCCCAAACGAGGTTGTGGCAATATATTTTTGCTAACAGGCATATATTTTTCAGTCTGCCACACTTGATACGCCTCCTGCCTGAAGATATGAGGTCCCCAATCGGTTATACCCGGTCAGCCTATAAAAAAAACAATTTTTACGTTTCTAATTGCTGGAGGTCGGGCCAATTTTAAAAATATGCTCCTCTCGAGTCTATTTATGTATATTGAGCAGAAACCTTAATTTTCAGAGAGGATTACTTCTTATTTAGGTACATGTAAATTATATGTGTGTATTGTCATTTGTACGCAACGGTGAACTTTTGTAAATGTAGGCCAATCCCCAAACCGTACAGGAACTAATTCCTATGGTTTGGGTACATTCCATGCAAAAGATGTAAAAAATTTTTCACGATGTATCTTTTTTCGGAATAAACTCTTCTTCGTTCATTCATTCAACTGCGTTCAATTTTGATTGAGTTTTATTCTATCACGATTAGACAGCCAATGAGAGAAAGGCGTGAGGCATCGCAATTCATTTTGCAGGGTAGATCCATGTCGACGGTGATCACATAATAATGTGCGGTGGTAGCAAGCGTCCCTCGTGGCCGCCAGCGTACCCTACCCATCTCTGAGCCGCTGTTCTCCTTGTTTCGCGCAGGCAATGATACGCACGACACGTGAGGAGGGATCATCACCGCTAGCCGCATAGCAAGTTCTCCTCTTCTGAATAACGTAACAACAGCAATCGACAACCGCCCCAAATGTTTCGGCCACCGCTGGCCAATCAGTCTAGTATTGTTTTTCAATGAAGTCGACATGGGATCTGGCCACCGCAAGAAAAACATAAAGAACCGAACGAACGCCTGGCGCGGTCGCTCGCATCTGTTGAAAATATCATTGATCCGGTTCGAATTACGGGCTGCCGACTGACTTCGCCCTGAGAATATTGTATGCCGTTGCATTGTTCGAATTCACTTGTCCCGGATTGCACTTGTGACTGAGTGTTCTGCCGCATTGAATTAATAAACATTCTCATCGCCTCGAACGAGTTAATCCAAACACCCCTGTGACATTTTTACATATATTGCATTATTACATACATTTTTAGCGATATTGCACAACACAAGTAGTGGAAGCAGCAGTCTGTTTTCCGATATCCAATTTCAAATCAAAGTCGGTTGGGAATATAGAATAACCTGCTCAGGGTTTAATTAATAGGTTTTGTTCATGAATTAAAAAGAGGAACAAGTTGCATCGCAATCCAATGGTTTTGAATACCGGCTGGCGAAGTATCGCTTACAATACCCCATCTTCAATACGGTCAAAACGTTTACAACTACTCGGCTAAGTGTTTGTCACATTCACGTAGAATATGATTCTTCTTGAAGTACAATTAACGCTAACAAAATTTACAGGAAGTTCGTGTCGCCAAATTTCACCCTTGACCCGATTTTTCGGTCGCGCGCGACATATACAATTATACAGGGTAATATTAAGCAATATTACTGAAAAATTGTGCGGAAAATCATCAATTTTAGGGCTGAAAATGAAAATGAGGGGATGGGTTTGGCACTAGTACACCCGGTATAGAAAAAAGAAGAAAAAGCCTCCAGATCCATTTTCTAAGGGTTTTTTTTATTACCAAAATCCGTGCAGAGCATCATCAAGTTTTACGTTATATCGTTGCCTCGCAAGTACTTGTAAACTAATTCTTGTTTTGTTAAGGAACTTCGGACATGAAAAAGAGCGAAGATAAAAGATGAGGGTTAAAACGACGAGAGGAAATGCATTAGGCTAACTTCATTAATAACTGTTATTTTCCCTGTCATTCACGGCAGCGGCCCTGAAAGGAGCGTTGCCTAGTTCAAACCCATCGGGATATCCTTCTGATAAAAGATAGGATTGCCTTAGTGTTTGGTAAAAGGTTGTGCTTTTCATCTCGTACCGCCATCGGAGAGTACATTTTCTTTAAGTATTTCGACCCGAAGACCCAAAGAATACTTAACATGGGAGCTTCAATCGAACCGCAATACTATTTTCTCGAATCATTGCATTTAAATACAGTTTTTTTTCACGATACACTTTAGAAGAACTCGGGGCCTAGATAATTGAGAACTAATGCTTACATCGGGAAGGATCGAATGGAAACGCTACGTTCCTAAAAATTGGTCCATATTCACGTAGATGAAACCTCTGAAAATTATACTAACTGAGCTGGGTTATCCTGCATCTTGAACACAAAATGATTGTAAAATATCGCACCTAGTTACTAATAATTAGCAACCCATCAGATCGTAATTATAATAGGTAAGTTCATATATACGGCATAACATAATGAACAAATAAATGTTACAGACCGCATATTATTTGTTAAAAGTTATCTGATTTTTAGCGGCCGTTGATGAAGAGAATGGTGATAAAAAATTAATTGACAAGGAAGCCGCGGAAGGATGTTGCTGTTTTCTTAAAGACGCTGAAATTGTCAGGTGGATGCGGGCTCAGGTGTTCGTTTGTCAGACGTGGGCTATGAGGACTCGGAAGCCTGTGAGAACGGAACTCGCCTTCAGGGTCCGTCCGCCTTCGAAAAGCCGTTCGCATGGCGCACCTGTTTCACTCCCTGAACTTGACACAAACTCTGCACCCGGGCCAACAAACTAATAATCCGGTAGCGAGGGCGGTTCATGGGAACCACGCAGTTCCGTTCTTGAAAGGAACTGCTAAGTGCCCCACGAGTTGACTACAATATGAGTTGCGTCGAATACTTACATAGTTGCGGAGTAAAAGAAGTAATCGAGATGAATAAAACATCACCGTCGTTGAAAATGAGAATCATTCCATCACACCTGTAACAAGTATTACGAGATCGGCCATCGCGCATGTATCATGATTAGTACGTAATCGTACAAACTTTTCACGGGTTCAATTACAGCTGGAGAGAGTGTTTGACGACCATTCCAATGAGTATAGAACGATTTTTATAGCTCCAAGAACTCTCGAGTTATACCCTCATGTCAAATTTCTGAAAATCTCCCAAATTCGACACAAAAGCTGCGATAACTCGAGAACCAATGAAGCTATCGACCCCGCGATGGTCTCATTCGATTCAGCGTCCAAAAATCTATATAATTTGATACCACCTACACATTTTTCTGAAAAACCTTGGAAAATATGAATTTTCTCCCCCTCAAAACCCCCCAAAAAATACCCTTTAAATTGAGCTAGCAAGTTGGTTCAAGAATTGGGCCGTCGTAGGACCGAGATTGATTTTTGGTGAAAATTTCAAGAATTTAGCTATTATGGTTTGGCCGGAAAAGTGTTGACGGCGTACGGCGGACAGACAGAATTTTTTTTATTGGATATTCGGATTCTACATGCCTTGAAACGTAAAACATCAAATTTTGAGGGGGGTTATAATTTTTTTTTCTTGGGCGATTACAATGGTTTATTATTGAATAATAAACCAAAAAAAGAATTCTGAATTCTTTCTCTCGGCATCCTTATATTGATGAGGCGGCAAGGAGAGGAAAATAGACTATTCATTCTCTGATCTTTTATTTTTACTCGCTGGCTGAGCACTTTCCCCAATTTGGGCATCTTCAGGGAGTTGTACCAATCGTATCCTTTGGATCCAAGGGTTCACATCAACCTGAGAAAGCCCAAATGGGGGAAGGTGCACTGCCAGCGCACAAAAGATCGGAAAAGGAGTCGCTAAGTTTTCCTCCACGCCACCTTAAGCATTGTGCTCCATTGAGCGAAATTCAAAATATTACTCACCCCCAACTGACTCTCACGTCTTTCACGAATTAAAAAAACATAGGTCAAGTTTTGATTGAATTTCGTGAAAAGAAACAGGACGTAAGATCGTTACAAACAGTACTTAATACAAATGACAGGTACAGTTGTTCATTAGCCCTAATAGCCTAAGCTTCAATTATCATTTGAGAAAAAAAATCATCACCAGCGATCGCCATGTCATTTGTCAGCTCAAAAAACGACGTCTGACGAAAGGCCTTCAGCTTCCTGACCTTTCGGCCTTCCGGATATAGGGAACGTTGTTGAAACGAATCTTGAAATATTGATAAACAAGTACTCTACAACTAATGAGGGAAATAAAGACCACATTGATGTGACCAAGACGAAGCCCGTCAATGTAATGTTCCCCTCGTTCGCAGTCGTATTAACCGCCAAACGAGCCCTTTGGTAAAAGGCGAAAAGCGAATTTAGCTTGAAGAACGTTTGTGAGTTAATGTGGAATCGGTGGTGATCTGTCTGACGCCTACTCAGCAGCGCCGACACAACACAGCACTCTGATGGGTCAGATGCTGATAAGAGCCGATGAGCAGGTAAGGCATCGTCGGTCCTCTTCCACCTTCTAAGCTAGGATCAGCAGCCGATAGAGTGAGGGCCAATATACCAACAAATTTACACATACACGTGCAACGGACCCAACTTCGACATCATTCGTTTCTTTCTTCTTTCTTCAACTAATTGTGTTAAAAAGGGGAAGAAGAAAAGGCACAGCTCGACAGCTCGGGGCGTTTGGAGTCCAATCGCAGTGCTGAGATCTTCACTTTCACAATCTGACGGTTACATCTAGCAGTCGTCGCCAAAATGCTTCGGCTTTTTTACACAGGCCCAAGGCTGGGAAAAGAAAACACATAAGAAACAGTACGGTCTGACGCCTCTTTTTAAATGATTCGCAATCAATGAAAAACCTGTAAGCGTGAGTTAACCAGTTTCGTACACAGCAGGAAACAGTGAAACCATAGATACGTGAAATAATATGCAATTCCATTGCTAAGTAAACCGTTATCATCCACACGATTGTACAACAACGTAATTTTCCTTATACATCGACCCCCTCCCTCCTGTAAAATCGTCAATTTTGAAGGAAAAAGTTTTTTTTTTTTTTTTTTTTTTTTTTTTAAGTAATAATTCCTTATGTTTTTTTTTGCAAGGATCTCAAATGCCTACGACGCTTACCACTTACTTTCTCATTTTAAATGAGAAGCCCTATTCTTCATTGCGGATTCGGATAGCATTTCTGAAATAAACATTTCCACTCAAACGCGATTTTTTTCCCCACAGCAATATCTTACATTCTATCCACTTATCAATCCATGTTGCGTAACGTATAAACGGAGAGTCGTTGCACCGGGAAGAACCGTGCGTGGTTCATGGAGGAAGTCAATGAACCGTTGCTTTGAGTGGAAAAGTTTATTTCATAAATGCTATGGTTCTGACCTAAAATTCCGAGTTCAAAATCGCATTCATGCAGCTTTTGAGCAGAAAAAAAATGTAGGGCTTCCGTTTCTAACTTCGGCCACGAGACCACTCAAGAAATTTATTCAGTCAACTTCAGTTTAAAGGGAAAAAAGAAGTTCAATAAGCTGTACACCTTGTTTTTTGTCCATGGAGGCCTTAGATGACGAAGGCGCTCTTTCGCTCATCGGATCATTAGGTAGCCTTCATGATCCAAAAGGTGTAATTATAGTTGTAATTGCTGCTGATGGTGTTCGATGTAAATGATTTTATACGCAATACCGATCAACGACTACCGATAGAGGCAATTGATTTTGGAGTAAATACAAACAGGCACGGCGATAAATTAATGTCGATAGCGGCGTCTCGTCAAGCTGAGTCGGCTGTGAAACGGATGTTATGTAGGTAAACGAGAAACATCAGTCAACAGTTGTTATGATCCATCATTTTCAAGCCTGGGCTGTGTTGTATGCATCCCATCATTCCTCTTTGAAGGACTACCAGGAGTCGATAAACAGGCGGGAGGACGTCCCAGTCAGCCAAGATGACAAGATCCGGGGATGTACTCGTAAAAGCGAAGGCGCCACGGGGGCGCGAACTGAAAATAAATTGAATTTAAGGGGTTGAGGGCCAAAGGTTAAGTTATGTACGAAGTTTGTTATCTTTACGTTCACGGACAACAACGTGCTAAAGATAGTGGGATGCCGCAACCCAAGGCGCAGGCCACTTAGGACGGCGTTGTCCCGATAGTCATAGTCAGCCGTGCAGCAGCTGCCCTCTTTCATTCATAGGCTCGGCGGTTACTCTTGCGCTGGCTGTCAGCGAAGACAGGGCCAGGTTGAGCTACTCCCCTCGTTGAACATAACTGGAGGTCGGAAGTCAACTCGACATACTACAACAACTTTTGTAAAACATCTTTGAAGATGAAGACGAAAGAAGAACTTCCATCACCCGTAAGTGGCTAGAGTATTTCATGTAAGTCAACCTTACCGATAGCTGACAATGAACGGACAAATCCTTCGGTTTTGGTTGATTATTATTTAACGTCGGAAAGCTTGTAGAATCCAAGTACCGAAAAAATTTGCGCTCAAAACAAATGGTACGTTTTAAATTTTTCTCTTAGTATAAATTCCCAACTCTATTTTTCGATTAGAATAAATTTAAACAAAACTATAATAGGGCTGTTTTTCACTAAAATTCGTTCATGTTTTGAGAGAAACCCTGTAAAAACTAGGACTTCTTTTTATTCAGCAACCCCAAAAGTAATCCACGTAAACATAAAGTAAAAATCGCCCAAGGAAAATAACGTTAAATAGTGAAAATAGATTTTCATTCGCACGCTATTACATACTTACATACTACTTATGCGGTTGTGGCACATCATTCAAATATGTTGCGTCAAATATGTTTTTGTGTTAGATTATCGATAATTAAATTAAAACGTGAACATTATTACAATGGAAGAACTGTGTGTTATCCAGAATTCTATCCTCTAATCTTGCAACCGCATGCGACTATTCTTGTAAAGCTGAACATTAGGCCATGCCACCTTTTGTATTTAATTTTATAATCCTTCTTCAGAATTTCCTCATACATACGTATTATGATGTCACAAGAAAAATCAGTTGTTTCCATCGATAGTTGCTGGTCGTTATAAAAAATTGATTGTTATAAAAAATACAAGTATTGTACGGGCCAGCGATTCAATGTACTTAACAATTTGGCAGCCTGTCCAAGATCTTAGCGATCTCTTCTACTATAATAACGACATTTTTGTTTCTGCATCTTCAGACAATTCTTCCCTTGCCCGGGTTTTAATAGCAAGAGAAGTAATAATGTTTAATTCTATATCAGTCGACTGAAGCCGTTGGAAATGAGGATATTAAATCGAGCATCGCGAATCATCGTCATTATTTCATAAATTACATAAATTAGAATGACGTCTGCAAATGAAATACTTCCAGTTACTACGTAAACGTGGAAGGAAAAATCTTCCTTCTGTTAACGACCGTATCGGGAACGGAAACTTACACGAATCGAACGGTTCGTTAATCGGTTTGTCTTGTAAAAGGAAGACGACTGCATGTTCCAACTTCCGGAATGTGAATGACTCTCAAGTCTCCACTAATCTAAGTACAGGTCAATCTGCGGAACAGCGCTCGGCGATAGATTTCAACGATGCTAACTTTCCCCAGGGGACTCACCAAACGAAGGAGAAAAATGTATGTACCGGCAAGCAAGTGAAAATTATTATAAAATTAAGAAATAGATATGAAGGACAGAATAAAGCTGGTAGACTACTGTTATTGGCAAATGAATTGTGGAAACATTTAAAGCTGACTTCAGCCTAGAAAATTGGAATGCTCGTCCAGGTTTTCCGTAAATACATTCGAAGACTACATCGGAGTACTTCTGCTCATTGAGCAGAACTGCTAGACTTATCGAATGTGCAAAATTAGCGCTTATTCATTAGCGTTCTAAGTTTTACTTCCCTGTTTTCGTAATAAATGGAAGTATTATAATCGTCTGAAAAGTCGAATTTGGAACCGAGATCCTGTTTGAAGAACTGTTCATAGTACTATACTCAGAATCACTTTCTGAACAAGTGTCCGTGAACACTTTCTGAACGCTCAAGGATTTGAAATGTTTGGGACGCTGAATGTCGTTTGGTTTTTATTATTGGTGTCACACACCGTACCTCCTCATAATTCGCATTCCAAGTTATTTTGTTTTTGCACTAGTGTAAATTTGAGTCATTTGCTTTAAAAATGACTCCATTTCACGAAACTTGTTAAATATCGATTGGATCACACCCTGTACTTCCGCCCTATGCGGTTTATTGAGTATTTCGATTTTTTCAGGCCGTGAAAAAATATATTTGACGCTGGAGATTCATAGAAAGTATCCTATTTTACAAAACTCAATTTGTAAAATCAAACCCTGTAACCCATGAACACCAATTTTTCTAAAAGCATCTCTTCAAATTGGAAGAAACAAATCAATTGTGGCGGCGTATGGGGCAAATTTGCGAACAGAGAAAATTCAAGTAAGTTTTCACACAGATGTTGTACGTGTATATTGCGTTGAATTTGCCTTGCAGAACGAAATTTTTTTTTGCACGATAATTTTTCTGCCGATACGGGAGGCAACGTATCAACTGTTCAGGCAGTTGTTGAGATTTTTAGATTTTCGACCGTATAAAATCTGCCGATCTGCAATATACTCTAGAGCGGTACAGAGGATTAAAGTGTTGCCAGGATTAGAGCTTAAAATATCCTTTCAAGAACAACTTTAGCGAATATCGAACATCCCAATCGCCTTCTGTTCAATATGTTTGTTTAGCGTGGTATGCGATTCGAACTGAAAGCGGGTATACATCTCTTTTCTAGTCCAAGGTGCCATGAAAGATGTCTTTTCTACTCATCGCCCTGATCTCCACTGTCCAGTTCAGGTAAATCCCACATTTACTTTACGCTGAAGAACCACAGCCGAAGCGATGGCTCTTTTTGTTCCTTGAGGAGCGGCTACTTCTGACGGGCTCATCGGCTTCCGTCCATTAGTCGTTCTTCCATCCGTCTACACTGTGAGCGTAATTCCCCAAATCCGATGTGTGCTTGGTGTTTTCCGACTCGTTTGACTTGATGGCACAGTTTTTAAAGATCTCGCGACGGTCGCAATTCTTGGGCTTTCAGCCTTTTCAACAGAAGGTCTTTGAGGTCGAACGTGTCGGTGCAGTTACAGTCGGCATGATAGCAATGATTATCCTTGCCAAGTCAAGTCTGTTCGAGAATCTGGTGAACAGAATGGTAGAAGTAGACTCTGCCAGTGTTTTCTTTGTGGCTATTGTGCGAAGGACAAGTCTTGAAGTATCCCGAGGACGAACCGCAACCATCTGACCCGTCAGGAATTTCATCATATCGTAAAACCGGAGTGTATACTTTATCTAGGCTTACTGTTATTAGCGTTGGAACGCGAAGATCGAATCAGATTCTCTAAGAGTGATCATGGCTCTAAGTTCGAGTATTTGGACGTATCAGACACTACTCCACTGTGGAATCCATTGTTTACACGATAAACCATAGTCAATTTTTTTTTTTTTGTCAATTCAATACGACAGTAAAAAGTAATTTTGTACGAAAAAATAATTAAATCGATAGTTCGGTTATACAATGACGATGAATGGTATTCCAAATTATACGCTGGTAACCAGCCGTTCATGAAGTAAATTAGAGCAAAGAAAATATTAGAGCATAAGTTGAGGTATTGCGCATTACTAAAGTTTCATCAACCAAGTTACATCGAAACCACCCTCACAATCCTTTCTAGAAAACACTTCCTACAAACTTATAAACAACTATTAACAAATTAATTAAATGAATAAAACTTAAGCATAGTTCTAATATTGCTGGGTATAGAAATATGAATATAATCTTTATTTTTGCTCATTTTCCGGTATTTGTTAAGTCAATAATCGTTTCCAGTCAGTGCTAAAATCGTAAGTGATTTCATGCGTTAAACGCTGAATCATCCCCTTTTTCCAAAAATATTTTGAGCAGGAACGCGCATTTGGGCTGTGGATAGAGATTCGATTGCGGAGGCTCAAGAATCGTGAAAGGGTTCGATTCGGAGATAAAAATAAAAGGTTGATAAAAAGGACGCTGGAGACTAGGTGTCATTGGGACTAGAAACACATAGCTTGGCGACGCGGCGTCGGGCTCGTCTCAAAGGAGTCCTACAGTCTCAACAAGTGGACAGGTGCGAGAGAGTGTGCGTTCTCGAACTGGCGGCGTGTGTGTGCGCCTCGCGAGTTTAAATCCCGTGCAAACATAGCAGGCCAAATGAGGTCCTCCGTTCATGGAAAACATTAAACAACTCGCGAGGATCACCGAAATTTTAGGTAGGCGATTTATTTACAAATAGGCAGACGTCTATTCTAAGTCACGTTCGTTCCCGTAAATCTATATTGAAAGAGGGTAAGAACAACACACAAAAAATTCTGTTTCAATTATTGCGAGAATATTGCTGCTCTTGCAAGAAAATAAATACGACCTACTAACACTTTCCCACAACTCAGATGCTCGCATTGATTTCATCGCTCAAGTAGAAATGTAAGCGAGTCTTGAAAGGTGTTAAAAGGTGTTCCATTCAAGTTGTGCAAAAAAAATAAAAATAAATAAAAATAAATAAATCTGACAAGTTATTAATTTTCCTGTTGTTAGTGGATTAAATCGTAGAGAAACCTTTTTGTTGTTTAGTTCATTCCCTTTCATTTTACTGGAGTTGAAAAACTTTTTTGGAGCTGACGGATTGTTCCGTATGTGACTACGTATCCTCTTATGCTTTCGCCCTTAAATAGTTGTTTAATTTTAATGGTACATGTATGTGCTTGGTACTTACATTTGTCCAGTAAATGCATCGCACAGTCAGTGGTGGTAGGATTAGAATAATTTCCCATCTAATTGATATTTTGTACACAGATGAAAGCTTACACTATGCAGGACCCTCATCTCAGCGAACACTATACGGCAGAGTCGAGGAGTTGTTTGTTTGGTAAGCAGATGGCTCCCTACTAATCCGTCGAACAGAGTCTCGTATTGGAAATGACATGATAAAGTGTTTAAGAGCTTGCTAAAATCAGTTTTCGGCCGAAGGGTGGAGGTTTTCCCGTTAGGCAACTAATGAAATTAGAAAAGAGCGGCATTAGTCGTAGAGGAGGGATCGGATACGGATAGAAATTCGGACCGACAGCCGAGCTCGCCTCCCTCGTCTAACCGTCCGTTATACTTCGGTGGATATCGTTAACTACGCTTTTCTTCCGCTGCTCGTATCACGGAAATCTCTGTTTGGAATCCAATTTCCATCCGAAGCGTTGGACGCGTAGTTTTGTAAATTTAATATTCAAGAGATCCTATTCGAGGACATGAGGGGAACTATCGGTGTTTCTTCATAACTGCGCTAAAAGCGTGCCCTTCTCTGCGATCCTCAACAGCATTCAACATACAGAGCAGTTTTTTTTGTTCCGAAATTTTTTTCAGAGACTTGTATTCATTATGTATTGAGTTTATATTACGAAAATACCAACACACCGTTCAACCATCATCGTTTTCATGCTCTGCGCGTACTATAAACGAGATTCAGTACCTACTTCATGCTTATTCCTTTAGTAATTCGCGATTACAAGTATACACTGTGTATGATATTCTTTAATGTATGAAGTGCGCTATTGAATTCGGAGTTCTAGAAGTCATAATAATGGGCAGTAAAATGAAAAATATAAGTTCTATCCGCTGTTGAATCCCTGTTTTGGAGTTCAGGAATCAACTGAATTTACCGATATAGTTCTTGGGCGATTGCTATCAATAACAAGTAGTAATCATTACAAATAATAATAATAATATATAAAATAAAGTCATGCATAACAATTAGTAAGAATAAAATTTAAAAAAGGCAAGCCCGGAAAAATTCATTTAATTCAAACATGCATTCTAATGGAAATAATGCGAAATGATTAGCTAAATTTGCAATTCTCCAACCACTCGTTTGTGTTTCAATATCGTGCGCACGTAGCCTAAGTATCGCAACTCGTATTTTGCGCTCTTCACATTTGTGAGGGACTTTGTTTGAGTTTCGTTGACGCAAAACAAGTACTATCTTGCCATTTGTAAACAGCTTAATATCCTGGTATTGAAAAACTCGAACTATCTAAATTGGCCCAATGCCAATAGGATATAAAATTCTTTTTTAATTCTACTCTCCTGTACGATCGAATGTGACATCCCTCGCACTGAAGCAAAACGGGTTTGCAACAGGCATTATAAATAAACCTGAGCGGTTTTGTATATACGGTATAAGCCAAATAAGTTCTCCTTAAGTATGAAGGGAAGCACTGCTGTGAAATTGTCCTCGTAAACATTCCGCATCGGGCCTGCATAATTTTATTATGCATGATAAACAGACCGCTCGGAATCTCGTCCTCTAGTAGGTTTTCTTGCATTCAAAATGGCAAATTCGCCCTATTTGTTTCTTCTCAACGCAGAAAATCGCTGTCAATGAGAGCGAAGTGGTCTATAAATATTGTTAATAGCCTCGGCTTCGAATTCTGCTCGAAAATTTGCACGTGCCAACCCTTCATTAATGACTATTTCTCAGTTCATGCTGACTTTTTTCGTATTTCATTGAAAAATAATTATTTGGTGCATCAGTCGGCAATGACATAAACATTTTTGGTTGCAACCATTCTCCGACACGCTTAGTAGACCGTCTATATTTAATAAGATCCATGCGACGAAACATTAGACTATTTGTTGTAAGTTGTAAGTATCAATCTAGACGCTGCGCTCATTGGCAACGCCATAAAAAATTAACTGATACATTTCGATTTGTTAACATAGGTGAACGCGATGACTAACTGCTGACAAGCTTCCTAGACCCGTCACAGACAGACTGCAACACTCTTGCCAGTGAACACATACAGGGTCAACAATTTTCATCGAATAAAGAGGAAATGATCGTCAAGTCTGGCATGACTACGGAGTCCGTATCATACCTAACTCGTGTGACGAAAGCGTTACAGAGTTCTCCCACGGATGACGTTTCATTTTATAATGCGCTGGCTCATGCGGAAGAAGTTCGCTGAGCGGACAATACCATATGGTAACTTGAAAAGATATTATCATTGCCAATGTATTTTATTTTTTATAATTGGATAATAAACCATAGCGATTGGCTACCTAGGAAAAATGCCTACCACTCGAAATGTGAATTAAAAAATGCAATTTTACTGCCGCTCGCCGCTAAAGGTATTCTGAGGAGACTATGAACACTGAAAGAAAGACATTTTCATCACAATTTATTCTTCGACCAGCGAGGGCTCAATTTTGAACAAGGGCTGCGAGGGCTTTTGCAGTATTTTGTGTATTTTACGTGGGTTTTAAGAAAAGGAAACATCATGATTTCCATATATTTGCGGCACTGGCAAATAGGGTATTATTTCATTGAATCGAATGAGGTGATATCGAAATAGATAGCTCCATATTTTTCGGTTCTAGAGGGAGAAATATATATTAATTGATACCTCGAGGCCACAGTGCTCTCTCACACTGCAATGCTACCCCCCTTTCGCACGTAGAATATTAGGTAATTGAAACGACGGCCTCTTATCCTATCTCCCGCTATCTTCTCCCATCTGAAGAGGCGAGGCAATACGCGATACGTTCTTTGGGGCGGGTGGAATTCTGCCGTTCACCTCTTCGCCATAACATCCATCCGACTGAATCCCAAGACGTTTTATATTATAGCGCTTTATATGATAGCGATTTTAGCGTAGCCCATATTCAGATCAGGAACTATCTGATCATTCTGGTAACAGCGCCGTCAGGTTTATTTGTTTGGTTGCATTTGATTGACGGACTGACTATCGGAAAAGCAGAATGAAAACTGGAATGACGACTGTGATGGGTGCACTCCCCAAATGTTGTGTTACCGAGTTGATAAATAGTCATAGAACAATTTTACGTATTTTGGTCGCGGGAGAGAAACGACAAGCGAATTCGCCCTATCAGGCCTCGTGAGGGCTTTATAGTATGGGCTACCGAGGGCTTTATAGAGCAACAGGTTCTACTGATACTTCAACGTGCCAAAAATTGATACTGAGAAATATAAAAATTCTGATCGGTAAAAATCAATAATAACGAAAACCTGTCGGTCGATCATTAAACGAGCAATAAAATCATCCCATACACAATGCAATACCCATTGAACAATAACTCGACTTCTATTTTATTAATTTATTTTTTATTTTCACCAACGATGGATCTATTCTCCAGGCATATCTTAATTTTAAAGTTATTTTGCGAATATTTGTAGTTGCTTGCGACACCTATTAAACGTCTAGCAGCGTGTTTAACATGTATCTTGGATTCTAGGGATCTACGTTGTATGGCAATTGCGGTTGCAACGGCTAGAAAAATAATCTCTTCCCTGTGTCGTCATTGAAGCACAGCCTACTTGATACAGTCAACCACAGCACAATGCAGTGCATTTGATACGGTCACAGCCTTTGGACCAACCTCAAAACTTGAAAATGTCAATAACTTTCTTGAAATAAGATTCAATTGAAATCTTGCAACGTCTGCGATGGTGAACATGAATGTGACGTCATCGGAGGTGACTTGCCACTGTCGGAGGCGGAGTCGAGAGCGAAGGCGCACTTCTTGCGTGTGGCGGCCGCAATGACTAGCGGTCACGTGACCGGCAATGGGAACGGGATGTACTAGGGCCGCTCAGTGCCTTTTTAGTCATTACGGCAAGAGGTCACGCTTGCCTCCACGAGAAATAAAGCGTCTGCAGCAGCATAGAGGTAGTACAGAAAACTAAGCAGAAATGACTGTGATTTACCTTACCAATAGTAGCCCGGAAAGTGCCACAGTTTCGATGCGATGTTTGCGATACTGTTCTTGCCATTCTTGCGAATCAATTCTACACGGAATCTATGAACACTAAACCAATGGTGTGCATAGATCAAAGAGTACTCCCATCTTAGAGTCGGTCACAGGTATAACCAATTGTAAACTCGAGAAACTCATAGGAAGGCAGCAGCTGTTTTTGAAAAACTAGCCAGGAGACCCAAAAATAGGAAAACGCACGAATTAGGTTAATAATGCGGAAGTGCCAACGGTACAAGCCAAGCTTCGCGAAATGGGAACACTTTTGTAGCAAAGACACCCAAACACAAATAACCTGTCCTGAAGGGGCCTCATTCATCCGTCATTGTTAAAAACTTCTCGTTCATTTAAAACTTCAGCGTTCAAATATATTGATTTTTGCGCCCTGTAGAACATGGCCACGAGAAAAGCTCATGACATGGAAGTACGATGTGTGTCAGACGTCACCTGCTTGCCATAAAAGGACATTTTTAGACTTTGATCTATCATAATAATGACCCTTATGGGTTGAAAAAATTACACTCCATTCAAATCTCCAAAATGAGAGATCTGTTTTCTGAAAAACTTAATCGACTTCAACTTTGTAACGAGTGGTCATCGTCCAAAAACTGATTTTTCTTCTCCAGGTGGTCGTATTACTTCTTTCTGCAGGTTGAGGGGGAGAATAACGAGACGACCTCTTTTCCATTTTTTTCTTTTTATTACGCCGAGTACTTTCGCCCGTTCGGGCTTCTTCAGGGCATTATGGCCTATGGCCATAGGTACCCTTGGTCCTATAATGCCCTGAAGAAGCCCGAACGGGCGAAAGTTGAATTTGATTAAACTCAAAGTAAACTAGGTAGTTGGTTATTTGCGTTACTGATCAGTTTTTGTCAAGTAGCTCAGTGTGGAAACGGGGGTACGGTATCGAATGGAAAATCACGCTTTTTATTCGTACACGTTGTAACAGAGCAATTATTATTGGGCAAACCAATTCAACAGATATGGCAACGTGGTTGATTGGTAAACGAAAGCAGTTGGTCGGAGCTCGATTGGCTCAGAATGTTAGGATTCATACGGCAAAGTTAATGAATATTAAACTAGGTCTGAGCACGCAATGTGAGCATCTGCCACGCAAGGGTTTTTTGTGCTCATGCGTAGCCACGCGACCGCTCACTGACCTTTCCAGGTGTTGAAATTAGAACTTTTTTCTTTCTTTTTCATATCCCACGCTTTGCCTAGTCTAGTCAAGGGATACCAGCTAGCCTAGGATTGTCCGGTTTGATGAATACGCTTCTTTCCGTACTGCATCACCTTCAGCTTCATTTCAAAATCTAATATTCTATAACAGGAAATTTTTAACACACGATAATTCGTTTAGTCAGCTATAAAACCTGATTAACAAAACAACGGTTAATTTACCATCAAATGCCACGTCTTTATATCCACAGTTAGGTACTAGTAATTTTCTCGCGCCATTTCCCTCAAAACTCTAATATGGAAAGTATATTTGAAACTAAGCAGAACGTTTCCATGTGGAAACTATGACATATCTTCTTATTTATTTATTTATTGTACGGGCGTGAGCCCAATTTACATAAATGTAGACAAGGAAAAAAACAAATCAAAAAAGAAAAATCGTAGGCGAGCACAGCTCCATAGAGATTTAAAGAGTGCTGACAATAAATATAGTAAAAAAAAAAAAAAAAAAAAAAAAATTGCACATAAATTACAGAGTGAATATAAAAAAAGAACAATATTATGTAATAGTTTCAATAATGGTCGCTCAAACCGAAAAAAAGAGCTTCTTAGCAAATATCCCGATTATAATTATTTTTAGTCTCCTAAACGACCAAAGTTAAATTAATCACTCACAGCCTCGAGAAAAAGCCATAGCCGTATGGTTCTCCTAGGATGCCTGAACGAGCGTAAGTACTCGGCCAGTAAATAAATATTTGGAGAACAAGTCACCTTTTTGTTCTCCCCTTCTACACTCCAGTACCTTAAAATTGGGCTTGTGATGTGTAAAGAAAAAATTTCATAGAAATGGTGAAAATATTTCATTCTTGGTGAACATTTTATGTTTGAAATTTCACAGTTTCCTTCAGAAACGTTATGACGCCGAAAGTTCGTTGGACGGACAATTTTTTTCATTTGGTATTCGGATTCTATAAATAAGAAAAATTCTATGAAATACAAATTTCTGCATAATACATAGTTCTATATGGATTAATTTGATATTCGGATAGGCGATGAAAATGGACCATAATTGCCTATTGAACTAAGAAACTATGCATCTTCTCAAAAAGTGGTCGATTGGCCTGTAACTTACATATCAAGTTTGGTTGTTCTTCATTACTGTACTTTATAGCAGCCAAAATATTTTCATTGCACTAAGATTTCTTTATATTTCGTTATATTGAAAAAGTGACGTTTTTATCGTGCTATTATCCTCTTAGTACGCGCATCTTCTCGCATCTTTCGAAGTCCAGCCAAGCGTTGACATCCATGTTGAAAGATTGAATGATTAACGTTGAGAGATTACTCGGGGGCAGATATTACACGGCAAAGAGGGTGCTAATACTGTGTTCCGAACTGTGTTTACACGAGCGGTCCGCATGAATTATGTAATAGAATTAAGGAGCTTCGGCTGTTAGTTCGGCTCCTGTCAACATTCAATCCATCTGCCCATAATCCAAATTCACCGCGGTATATATTGGGTACGAGTTTCGAAACGTTGGAGGGTGTTGAGGTTCAACGAAGAGCTTAGTATAAAAATCGTCGTATCCATCGGCGGCTGTGGCTATTTGTTTTGTTATAATTAACTAGAAAAACCAAACCATTACTCTATGTTTGGTTTAGCCTCTCCATATAATTGGACCGTAAGAAATTTACATGAGGTGCGGCGATGTTCTGCTTAATCCCAATCGGGAAAGCTTGGCTTTTTATTGCCTTTACCTAATGAAAACTTGGACGTCCTTGTTTGTTCAGTGTTTCCCTCTATTCATCCGGATCAGGTCAAAAGTGCTTTTTTCCTCCCTCCGTTTTTCTTAACTGTATGAGTTCATGATTGGGTGAGAAATTCTGTTGCTTGACTAGTAAAATCGATAGGGTTTTATTTTTTTAATGAATTCAAATTGGGTTCACAAATCATTCATCTTTTTAATTATTATGCGCCAATCTGCAATACATTCAGTGATGATATGTTTTTACAAGTATATAAGGAGTGAATGGACGTTACATATAATTTATTTACTTACAGCACGTCACCCATGCCTCATCTTGCAACGTTTATTCCAACTCTTCCATCCAAGTGGGTACTCCATGAGTTCAGAGCGATATACGACAAAATGGAGCTATCGTTTGGAGCTTTTTAACAATGCTCATAAAATTTTTGGTCATTAGTGCTGCAACAAAGGTGTTCTTATTCAACAGTCCCATTGCACTACTGCCGTCAATGGCAATGGGACATTCAATCCCCCGCTAATTGAAACGGTAGCTAAAATGAGGAATACCTTCGAAAGCAAAACGTTTTAAAAGGTAGGTACTACAATTTTGAAACTCAGTTGACCAGGCGAGTATATACGAGGATCTATCGTATAAATATATTACATTTGATGTAAAGTACCTCCCTTATTAGCGACTTATTTCGATTGATCCTTTCAAACTTTTGTGCGCTATAATTTCTTACTCGCTTGTACGTACTAACACATATTCGTCATAAATTATTCACACCCAATATGCTCTGTCATATCAGTGAATTGATCTGCAGCCCTTTGCTTCTCTCATGCCTACCATTTTTTACCTTTAAAAAAGCATTGGTTCCAACTCATGTCGGTTTCGACGCGATGATAATCCAAAAAAGTGGTCTTTTTCAGCGGCGATAGTGTTGTTAAGTATAGACAGTAGTTGGGGGTTTCGCATTACCAATGACAAATGATAGGAACCCTGGGAGGGTGGTTAAGAGATGCAAGGTATGGGACAGGGTGAAGATGGACATAGTGTCGGAAGGTACTATGGTCCAGTATTAGTGAACGGTAATGATGTAGTGCGGTTGTATGTGAAGCTCAGAGCGTGAAGCTTCGGATAATGCACAGTAGATGAGCTGGCCAACTGATGAACCAATTAGAGCAACTGTCGCCACGGGAGCAGATGATGGAGACAACGCATAGCGCTGCTAGGCTACAGCACGTTATATAGTAGCTAGCAGGGCTTAGCCCTTGTCCTTTTTTTTTCTTTGGACTTGATATAAAATTAAGCTAATTTCATCCGAAATTTTCTCTCAACCCTATTAAGAGTTGCAGGTTTTGTGACTAATTATTTCGAACGCTCCGAGCCTTAAATTGTTTGGGGCGGCGATTGAATGATGCATTATTTTTATCAAGGTCATATATTATATACAGTACTTCCGAGTTGTTCGTATATGAACAATATTTTGATATTTCTGACCGCAAATATGAAAATATTTGAACACTGAGGTCTTTGAATTTTTCTATATGTTAACTGAATGTCGCTTAATTTTTATTATTTGGATCACACGCAGTACTTCCTCTTTCTTGTTAGCCTCTGTTTTCCTATCAACCTATCCACACCAGAAGTAATGCTACGATAGAAAAATATCGAAGTATTGAACTCGATATCAACATTCCAAATTCGCATACAATTTATCGTTCGTTGAGCACCCACAAATTCTCAATAATCATATCATCACTCTTTCATTCAATCGGTACTCTCACAGACGAACAAGCAGAAATCCTCCTAACGGGGTATATAATTGCTGTGGACCTATTGTGATACAATATAACCCGACAAATAATTTCATACTCGAAGTCGTTCACAAAAGAGAACTCCGTAATGACAATGTTCCGAATTCGCGTTTATAGTAATAGTTGAAATAAAACGTGCTCGCCAGCCTGGATTCGAAGTGGTACGAGATGATAATTGCTTTTCGAAAACTAGAGAGCACTTCACGATGCATTTACAATCCTTTTAAACCGCCCCACTTGAAAACCGCTTCGAGACATTCGTCACAATCCAACCGGTGCGTCGCCATCGTTTCGTCGAGAACAGGACGGAACCGCATTAACTGAATGTACGAAGAACGACGACCACGACAACATTCCACCCCTAATAGTAAGGGTTTTAATGTAAGTTGTATGGGTTCCGAATCACTATTAGATGAAGTTTGATCTGGTGTATTATTCTGTGAATAGTAAGCCTTTGTAATCGTATAGGGAAAAAAAAATTCCAACCAACAACCGACTTATGGTTGCTCGGCCTGACGATAAAACTGAGCTAAGTTAAAAACTATGCTAACCATTCCTCAAAATTGAGTTTCTAGGTAAACATTTTTTTTAGTTGTTTTAATATTATTTTGTATTGTATAATATTATTATTTAATATTTTAATATTATATTTACATCATCCAGTGTTTTCAGTTTATAAGTGTCTAAGATTGCAATAGATTTTCGTACGGTGAATCGGGGCAGATAGCTTTCATTGCTCTCGAGCTATCGCAAATTTCGTGTGTAATTTTTGAGAATTGACATATTCAGATTACAACTCGTAGTTTTAATCTCTCGGGTTTATATGACAATATATAACGCACGCATTTGTGAGGCTATGCGAATCATTTTCTACTCGTTGGAAGGCCTGATAGTTATTTTCTTCCATTATATCGTAGATGATTAATTAGGCTAACTTTAAGTTTTTCATTTTCGAAAAATTATTATAATAAGTATTAAAGTATAAGGCGTTAAAATAATATTATTCTGCTAAGGCGTTAACGCTATTAGTTGGCAACCTATTGTAAGGTGGAATCGTATACACAACAGTTCGGCTAAGTGAAGATTACAATTATGTAGGTGACTTTATTTTTAACCATAATTGAAACAAATTTTATTACAAACCGAATAACCTTTGTACAACCATATGCAGCAATTTTTAAAATTTCACTGAATGAGCAACTCGTTAATATTTGAATAAAAAACACGAATGTTCTCGAAAGCGAACCTTTTTTTCGCATTATTGTAGGGCATAGGAATCAGACATTTTTGGCCAGTTCGTTGATGGGAAGTTGATTTACGCACGCACTTGTAATTAATTCGATATTGAAAAGTCATTGCGCCTATTTATACGTACATTACCTCCGTATACTAAATTTAGTACGTTTACCGAATCATTCGCAATGACAATTAAAAATCGCAGTTTACTGTCACGCCATTTATATTTTTCTAGGTTATTAACTAGATAGATGTATCGTAACATTAGGCGTGCAGAGAAGACCGTTGATGTTATCAGTGAGCGAGGCGTCCCCAACACGCGTGGCGCATATCAACGGAGGTCGAAAACACGCTGTAATTAACGATCGACGGCCGATTCAGTTCATTTTACCGTGAAGATATCCCTAGTGATAACGTGGGCTACATCTTGCTACAGAAACATCGTGCGGCAAATTACCATGGATCGAACTGATTGTAAACGTGGTTCTGAGCAGATTACGCGATTGTTCGCACTACAGGGTATGGTAGTGTAGTTGTTCCCTTACGGAAATCATATTAGTCTCATGAATTAATCGCATTTAAATCAGACTGTGATGTAGGAAATTGAAAAATGTGGGAAATTTCAAATGGGTTACATAAATATGTAGAAAGAGGTTATAAGAATTCTTGCATTTCTATAAAAGGAGGAACAGACTTCAGACCAATTGCTTTCGAAACTGCAAATTTTCTGTAGTTATTGGTCCAATTGATTGATGACCACTTCAAGCGGTAACCAACCGATACCGACTCATCTGAAGTTATTACTAAATTGGTAAATATTTTAGCCCTCATGAAGAAAAATAAATAAATAAATCAAATGCCTCCTCATCAAGAGTATAGGCAACCTTCCATTTACCTCGACGGCATAACACCCGCATAACCCTGAATATTTTATTAAAATCTGATAGGGATTGAACGTGTTTCGTATGAGAGACGATCGGTACCGACAGAAGCCGAATTGAGTGTTGAGAAACGGGACAATCATGAGGGAATTTTGAATTCAGAGGGCAATAGTTTTTCGGCTAGCCACGTCGATTACGAGGCTTCTATCCACTTCACAGGCTATACTGGTCAAGCATTTCTTATAACTAATCGTCACTTAAGAACGGCATGCCCCAGTTCTATATATCTTCTTATCGAGAATTTCTGCTCTTTCTATACCCACATTTTTTAAATACCAAACTCGCGAATTCGCTGTTAGTTGATTCATTTAAATGTTTTATCATTAACCACAGAGCAACTGATGCCTCCGAGGTAAGACAATTCAGAAATAAGATTTAGAGGCAGGATGAAATTTCACATTCATAGCGCAAATGGATTACGTGTACGGAAAAAAAAAAAAAACATCACGCTGATGTTGAAGCGCTCCCTCCTTTGCGCTAATAGACACAATTCATTCAAGGGGTTATTTTAGGGGACTGTATTGCCGGGGGGTGGAATCAATTTCCAAGTCAAGGCCAATAAATCTTGCGAGGGCTGTTTCAATTTATTCATTACATGTAATAATAGGAGTAGGTGCGCTTGTGCGGCTTGTGCGACGTTGAAAAGAGGGGTAGTCAGTCATATGGGTAATAGCATTAACCTATCACCGAGAGGACGATAATATGGACGTTGGCAGTTTGAAAGACGAACGTTCACTTTCTGGGCCCAAAAGTGTTCTGTTAGAGTTAGCTTTGATCGTTAGGGAAATGTCGCGGTACTTACAAGCGAAATATACTTGAAAGAAAATCTATAATTGAAGGCAATCCGAATTCGCTGATAATGATTATTACTGGACTCGCCGTCGAGCTTTGCAAGCAATCAATAGATTGTTTTTTCAATTGTTTTCGTTTCTTGGTTGCACTAAGTTTTTTAAAGTTTTCGATATTTTTGTTTGTAATCACAAAAACAAAAATAAAACAAACGTTCGGTGTAAAACTTCGATCACCACTATTATTGAATCACTCAACCATTAGGAAGTGTGTGGGACACTTTTCCTGGAGTACGCCACGCTGAGGAGCGTATGAACAATAAGGTACGACAAAGGAGGAGGGACGGTAGTATTAGCTCAACACATTATTTTGTTGTACGATATCATTCAGAGACAGTGTAACAAACAGGGAATCAATTAATTACGCCTAAGTATAGCTAGACCTCCGTTTGATCCTCCACCTGATAAAATAACTCTTCTATCCTCTTCAATGGTAAAAATCCCCCTTTTTTGGTATCAGAGTAACAGTTCAATTGTATGCCAATAGAAACTCATTTTTGTCTTGTCGAGTTCGATAAAACTCGCGTTCTACGTTGAGATTGCAAATAGTAAAAACTGGACTCAGTAGGCGATAAGGATCTTCCTCGATAACCTAATTTTCTTCCAGAAAGAGTGAATTGGCACTAGGGCGTCGCTCGGAACGGTGGTAATGGACTTTCAAGAGGTTGTGTAGTCAATGTTGCACAATATTGGGCCGAAGATGGCAGAGCAGAGACGTGGGGGGTTGATTTATTGAAGCTGAGAGGTGCCGTAGAGCCTAAGTGGATTGTTGAGGTTGGAGGTAGAACTGGAAAGGACCTGCTTTGGTCTTAATTTTAATTGAATTGGAGTGAGGACTCGGAACCACAATTAGATCTGCTTTCCTTCCCTCACTTCAAGATTCAATCACCTCCCACATTCTCTTTGATTCGGGATCAACTCTGACCACCTCGTTCTTGGAGCTTTTCTTCTCTCGGCCAATCCATTTGTTGAAACTTGGGTTAAATATTTAATTCTTGCGTTTACCGTGAGAGTGGGGTAGCTATCTAAAACGGGATATGTTAGCGTGCAGACCATCTAAAAATTTCATGCAGGAGTTTCTTATTCCGACGATTTTTGTGATTGAGGGGAAAGCTTTATCTGGTCAATAAGGATTTCGGTGAAAACTTTTGGATAAATACAGATAACCTGTTATGGCTCGGTTATCACTGAAGAAATTTCGGTCCAGTTAGTTTTACATGACTACTATTTGAAATATATGACCAATATCAAGAATATTTATTTTCCCCCGTGATGGTGCGACTTGACTGTTGAAGTAGAGCGAATCAAATAACTGAAATGATGGTCTTCAGTGTATCCAGGCCTTAGCGTCTGACATCACGACCATGAAGTGAGGAGTGGAGTACCTTCCTTACTGATGAAATTTTAATTCAATCAGTCGCTGATCAGCGGTCGTTATAATAATCGAATCGCTGTGTGACTATGAGAGCGTAGCGAAAAGAAGAAAATCTGTTCAACTACACGAAAACTCGTTGCTTGCGACGTCGCGCCGCATTAATGATACTTTTATTCATCCGCAAGGGTCGTGAGCCGAAGCGAAGGGTAAGCCATCAAATATTTGTGGGATCGTCAAGAGGGCGGCGGGAAAATGCAGAAGAACATAAGTCGGGTGCGCTTGGCCCGTTGGTTGGGGAGAGAACTCGTCGTGATGCGTCAGGATTTAGAGTTTGCTATTGTGACCCATTCTACCGTGCCTTCGAAGCAAGTCTGCTCTATTTAAAATCTCAGGGGGTTCTCCCCGCACGAGAGACGTGGCAAGAGACGCAAAGCAGCTCAACCGTTTCAAATCCAGCTGCGAATATGAATGTGTGTGTTCGTGGCGAACTGATGTTTCAATCGATGACTTCGGCGAGAGAAACGAACCATGAAAATCGGTTTAATGCGACGATTGGCACCTCTTAAGATAATTAACGACAATTATCTGCCCGCATAACGTTCTCTTATCGTTCTGCCACACGCTTACAGATAGACTCGACATCACCACTCGTTAATTGTCACAGTGAATGTCATAATTGCATCACCATTCTGTCAGTCTATTAGTATTGTAAGAGTAGCCACATTCCTTTGCCTTTATTTATCGTCACACGCTCCGCTGTATTTTTCGCACCTTGCCGCAAGCGTACGACTAATAAAATTCCTATTTACTTAAAAAATCCAAATCATAATTTTCGTTTTTGGGTAGTCGCTTCATATCTTCTTGGTTTTGAAGTTTGCGGGGGAGAAAAACTGTTGTAGCACCATTGGTAGCTACAAAGCCATGATGATGCCCGAAGGGGCGAAAGTGCTCGGCGGGCAATAAAGAAAAAGGATAATGAGTTGCCCAGTTTTTCTACCCCGCAAACTTCAAAACCAACAAATCATAATTTGATCAATTCAAGGGAACACGGGGGAATTCATGGCCCATGAAAGAAATCGTGGGACCTCAATATTTCACCCCAAAGTTGAGTATTTTTCAAGGAAATTAGTAAATCTACTAGATGATGAGCTTGAAAGACAAAAAGATAAGATGAAATCTTAGGAAACAAGAATACCTTTGAATATGACTGAAAATAAATCTGAAAAGTTGCATTTCTCATCAGTCATCAAAATATGATGCTTCGTACATTCTTGAAACTGAGTGTAAGCTAATAAGCTAACCTATATAAAAGAATCTAATGGCTTGGAATTTACACAATTTTGCGAATGCAATGACTGCGAGGGCGGAACGAAGGGGATTGATTATTATTGATGGGGAAGGTAGGGGAATGGCAGATGAGGGTAAGGTAGTTCGTACTACACTTGACAAGCCGACTTGACTCGTGCATAGCCGAGTGGCGGCGAACAATCGCACGTCACCCTCGAACGAAGATAATACGGGGAGACGGGTTTAGCTTTAAATGCGTGAGCGCTGCGCAACTTTGGCCCTAATCATGATCACCCGACCGTAAGTAAACATCGCATATGTCCACTCTCTCGGACCCTCGGATTAGCATGTTTCCTCCTCTCGCGTATCCTTTCACCGACCATTTCGTTTTCAGCGTTGGTTTCTGTAAATCTTACGATTTCTCCCTTTTGCCGCCCACAATTCAACGTTTTAGGGTACTCACTGAAGTATAAACTAATAATTCATTACAACATACTTCATCATGATGACCCCAAGATTGCATCTGCATACTTCTGGTATTACAAATTACGTATTTTTGTAACGAATATAGTTGTACGTGAAAAATGAATAGCGTCCATGAAATATCCTTTGCTCTGTAAATAAAAATAATTAAATAGTTCTATCAGACATTTCCCAGGCGATGGTACGACTTTCCTTTTCTCCTCTAAATCGCATCAATTTGCTTTTTTTTTAGTCGTCCTCCACACATTTTAGTATTATGTTTTAGTATTAGTTTATATTCTTAGTTCTGTATTTAAATTTATACTTTACAAAAAATGTTTGACATTTCCAATTTTTGTTGGATTTTCTGGGACTTTATATAGGCAGAGAGTTACAAATTGAGATATAAACGTACCGAAGTTCTGTCGCAATCGCATGAACGGCACAGAAACCGATAGAAGGTGGAAAAAAAATGAAGGATAATTTCGTGGTCAGTTCCTGTTTGCCATTGATTAGAAGATTCACCTCCTGACTATATTGATCTGGTTTTGTCAAAGTGGTTTAAATGGGACTATAATGGTGATCACATTCGTAGGAAGAGGCATTCATACACCTAATCAAGATGCGAATCACTGCAGCGGACAGGTGGGCAACAGATGGTCCTTCGCTATCTTGCTATCCCCTCTAGTTCAACAAATATTATTTATAAATGTTGAGCGATAATAATGTACTTTCCATCGACTAACTGTTCACAATGTTCGATAGCCTACGAGTATGTTCTTCTATTAGGCATCAAGTAAAATAATAATACGTCCCTAACATGACCTGATGATGACATGAAAATGATTTTAAATTATTGGATACCAGTGTGTTCAGAAAATAAGCAGTTCAATCTAAAATATGTGTATAGTTCTATACAAATGTTATTAACGCAGTTCGTAGCTTTCGCATTTGCCATCAACTTGGTGCAATAGATGGGAAAGGTAATATAAGTTGAAGCCCAACAGTTCATTGACGGGCAGTACAGAACCGATCGAACCAAAATGAACGCAGCGCGTATCGGGATCAGGTGAGTGAGTACCGAGAGTTGAGATGGAGCGAGCTTCCGGTATGCGTAATGGGCAGGATATTACGACCATTGTTACCCTTCGCTCAGGCTCCAATCAAATGTAAATCCAAAGCAAACCCACTTGTCCATCCAACCCCACCGTCATAAACTTACTCCTAGCAAGGCATTTCCACATTGGAAATCCTCGGTTCAGAATCAGCCAACCCAATGCCGATAAGGGTTTTTTCGTCGACCCTCGTTATTTTGAAAATAGGCAGAAAGGCGATTGATACAGATAATAATTACGATAAGACGAAAAAACATGCGTGAAGATTGTTAGCTCATCCCTTAATGCCTTTTAGTACTAAATTTTTTGCCCTACAGTACAGCTGGAGAGAGTGTTTGACGACCATTCCAATGAGTATAGAACGTTTTTTATAGCTCCAAGAAATCTCGAGTTATACCCCCATGTCAAATTTCTGAAAATCTCCCAAATTCGGCACAAAAGCTGTGATAACTCGAAAACCAATGAAGCTATCGACTCGGCGATGGTCTCATTCGAGTCAGCGTCCAAAAATCTATATAATTTGATACTACGTACACCTTTTTCTGAAAAACCTTGGAAAATATGAATTTTCTCCCCCTCAAAACCCCCCAAAAATACCCTTCGAATTGAGCTAGCAAGTTGGTTCAAGAACTGGGCCGTCGTAGGGCCGAAATTGATTTTTGGTGAAAATTTCAAAAATTTAGCTATTATGGTTTGGCCGGAAAAGTGTTGACGGCGTACGGCGGACAGACAGAATTTTTTTTATTGGATATTCGGATTCTACATGCCTTGAAATGTAAAACATCAAATTTTGAGGGGGTTATCAAATTTTTTTCTCGGGCGATTACAATGGTTTATTATTGATAATAAACCAAAAATTTAATTTATTATTTATTTTTTACTTCGTCATCAATTATTTCTAGTCAGCTGAAGCAATAAGTAACACGTTCTCACCGAGCTAATATTTCAATCACTACTTATTAGTCCGTAACTCAGGGCATGGAGGAACTCAGCAAATGGTGAATGATCAAAGTAGGTCCGGATTACAGACTAGCCGGTGACGGATCAGGGAACATCACGGACATGCCACCGATATGTATAGCCAGAGACAACAGAAAGAAGACGAAGGGGTCCCTGGTGTCAGAGCCAGGAATTTGGGTGAGTGAGCCGCCCCGACCCATCTAGCATTGACACATGGCCCTCAGGGATTGAGCTGTCGGGCCATCTGTCCTCCTAATAATCGTGCCCATCATCTCCCGTTCTACTCATAGCTCGGATCATCCCTTACCTAGCATCGCGTTTAACGTGAACGGCTCCCCTACTGTGAAACACTTGCAATACAAACTAATTAAATAGCCCTCAGTCATAATGATTTGTTAGGACAGTCTTCGACCTATTCATTGACCGCAAGATCACAGCAGGAAACGGATAATGTGTAAAAAAACAGTACCACCCCCGCTTCCTTGAAAAGCCTCAGTGGCAGTGTTGCCCCAGTTTCTTTTACGAATTACCGTTCAGCAATCGAGTAAACAGATTTTAATTGTCACGTTAGTAGGCCAATCTTAAAAATCCATGAAAGAAAAACAAACATAGTCTATGTACACGTTTTGTTGATTTGTGTTAGTATTTAAGGTCAAAAGAATGTTACTTATGAGCAACACGCTCGGTGTATCTAACAATAAAGAGAAGGAAAAAAAAAAAAAAAAACGTTAGTAGGCCGTTGTAAGATTGTTAGTGATGATGACCTAAACGCTAAAATCAATTTAACAATATAACTAGTTTAAATAAATTATTGGAGCTCGTGACTACCTCTTCGTCGCTTGCTTCTTGTGAAATGGATTCTAAAACTTCAGCGCGAGTGATGTAGTAAAAAAAAAATACTGTGCGTTATTTCAAATAACGTTTCTATTTGCCAATTAACTGGGTACCTAATAGTTCGCTGATCTATTCGGCAACTTTGCTTAATAATTTTATTGATAAATCTACTTTACGATTTGTTCTTCGAAAAGAAATAACAATATTGGTCCCTAATTGTTGCGGCTTCCCCGGTTGAAGGGAAAATCGACGAATAGCTGGAAGCGTTATCCTCGGCTCCTGGAGAAGGCGGAAAACACTTAAAAGCGTGTAACTTGCCCTCAGCTCGAGTATCATCTTTTTTATCCGTTCTTCCAAGAACATTTTTTTCAAGATGAGTAACGAGGGGTGAGAGGTGAGTTGCATATAGATTTTCATTTAAAACCCTCTTAAACAACGGTCTTTATGTTAAAGTATTTTCATCGTAATTACCAGAGGGTTGCAAACTTGAGCATTGTAAGTCCCAAAATGTTTACATTCAGTTTGCTCTCTACGCAGTTTTTCCCGAGGTTTTTCTTTCTCAGCATAAATTGGGAAAATATAGACTATCGATAATGACAATGAATGATACTCTTCGATAATGTGGTACTCCTCCGCATTAACGTTGCCTTAGTTTGACTTTCATGGAAAAAAAATATGAAACAAAATGTTTCTCCCCCAAATATTATTGAAAAACTAATGGACAACAAGAATAACATATATAACAAATAATAATTTATATTATTTATAAACAAATAATTACTTGAGAATTAAATGACTTTATAAACAAATAATATTTGGGGTGTACTAGTGTTGCGGCCTTTGTGTGAGTTCCTTGATTTTATTCATTGTTATAGCTGTTTCGGATTCAAACATGAAAGTACTGTGTGATCTATTTACTTGTTTTTTACTGCATCGAGCTCGTACTAAACTTTTTCCCTACCTAAGCATTTTTTCGTAGTTAAGATTTTGCTCCTGGCCCTCCTATTACTCACCTGCGAGACAATTGTTGGTGGGCTTATGTATGGTTTCCGTACTAACTTTTCTTGTCATCGGCAGTGTGGCGAAGCCGTAAATCACTACTTGATGTTGAGCGCTATGAGATTTCCTGAAGATATTAGTGAGAGACCATTAAGTTGTTAGCGAGTTGTGTAAAGGAAAATGGTCTAACTCGTATCCGTTTCCTCCAACTCTTTTCAGGGGATATTTCCAGGAAGGAAGCTTAGGACTGTGGTCTTTCCCCTAGCAGCCCATCGTAACAGTTTGGGGTTGCGGTTGGAGTACAAACTTACTTACAATGCATGGACGTTCGTGTATTAAAAAGCACTCTTCAGCGTCCATTAGCCGTGATGCAACCATTTTTCGACCTTACGGCTCCAGAAAGTTTTAGTTGTTATACTGGCAGAGGAAAACTCTCTTTCGAAGGTAGTCAAACGAATCCTCGATGTCAATATTAATATGCAGAGGATTCTGCTTTACCCCGCTGAGGTTGCCTTTGATTCACCGATGAGGAAATTGAAATTTCCAAACGAAGATCTAAAAACCATTCGCAATCATTCGAGCTAATTCGAGTCATTAAGTAACTGAACTGCGGAGAATTTTACATTTCCGAATGCTCAGAGGTTACACTCATCGACGACACGGTTTTCAAAATAATTCAATCGTCACATCTCAAGTCGTTGACAATCAAATGACAGAAGTTACGGAACGAACTAAAATCATACCTCAAGTCAAACCGTAGCAACTATTGTAATTTTAATCAATTTTATTTTTCTCAATATCCTAATTAAAAACTAAATTTTTTGCCTGACGGTACAGCTGGAGAGAGTGTTTGACGACCATTCCAATGAGTATAGAACGATTTTTATAGCTCCAAGAACTCTCGAGTTATACCCTCATGTCAAATTTCTGAAAATCTCCCAAATTCGGCACAAAAGCTGCGATAACTCGAGAACCAATAAAGCTATCGACCCGGCGATGGTCTCATTCGATTCAGCGTCCAAAAATCTATATAATTTGATACCACGTACACATTTTTCTGAAAAACCATGGAAAATATGAATTTTCTCCCCCTCAAAACCCCCCAAAAATACCCTTAAAATTGAGCTAGCAAGTTGGTTCAAGGATTGGGCCGTCGTAGGACCGAGATTGATTTTTGGTGAAAATTTCAATAATTTAGCTATTATGGTTTGGCCGGAAAAGTGTTAACGGCGTACGGCGTATGGCGGACGGACAGAATTTTTTTTATTGGATATTCGGATTCTACATGCTTTGAAACGTAAAACATCAAATTTTGAGGGGGTTATAAAATTTTTTTTCTTGGGCGATTACAATGGTTTATTATTGAATAATAAACCAAAACCATACCACGAAATTAAATTCGACTCTTGAGTATCGCAATGAATCACCGACACCTGTTCTGATTATGGAGAGATTCATAGGGATTGTTCAATACATTTCCCGCACAGTCGGCGAAAATTTAAGATACTTGACCGATCTTGAACTTAGGTCCGCATTAGTAAATACGAATCATTCTGCTCTTCAGTTATTCCCCTGATTCCACAGCTCCTCTTTTCTTCCAAAGAAGCAAGGCGATTTTATTTTTAAATGGATTATGATCAGCTTAGCGATCGCATTCTGGGATGATCGCGAGAATGTGTTCGCTTTCCACTTGGCCGGATAATTTCGCTACGAATCGTCCAAACACGAGACACATTTTAAAAAATGGTAGTGATGTGGATTACAAACGTAAGCTGCTAATACATCGTGAAAAACACCAATACATTCTCATTTAATTTCAAAGAATGAACGAGGGACACGCTAATGAATGAAAACTTTTTTAATGCTGAGTCAAAATGACTCATACTTTCAATGATAGTTGTACCTTTTTCGGGAGTTGTTGATCTTTCGCAACGCATAGCAGCTTCAATCACCTCCTGCCGTTCATTCTCCTCCGACTTCCTACCCCATGGAAAATGTATGTGATCTAGTGTATGTGTGTGTGAGTGCGTTGTGCTCGAGGTCGTTCGTCTTCGAACGCACGTTTCGGACTCGTGTGAGGGAGGAAAGAACTCTAGGATCCATTTGTGCTGCTATGGGATGAAGAGAGTGCGAGTGTTACTACCGTGAGAGTGCCAGCGACCCAAACAGAAGCGCAAGGTGGAGAAGAAACCGGCAACGTCGGGTCCTCATCAGAGTCGGCCGCATGCAAGTGTGGCTAGATAATGGCGATGCCTGACAATAAAAGTATATTCCTTCCGATAGGGTGAGCGATAGTATAAACATACTCCCTGCCATTCAGTCACTTCCCTTGCATTATGCGAGCCACGCGCCGCCACCTACCCTCCACTCCGTAATTCACCTTTTGTTCCTTCTATAACCATTAGTTCAGCAATATTCGATTCAACAGTAATTACTTGACTGCCTCAATAGGTTCGTAGTAGTATAACCATAACGACAATTGATTGCTCCCAAACCGTATTGAGTCGATTTTCGGATCCGACGAACTCCGAACAATCGAAAATATTCACTTCTTCTTCGGGTTTTTCCCTTTCTGTTTTCATGCCCTGTCGTTTTTGTCGTTCGAATAGCTCACTCGGAATGAACAAGATGAATATTCGAATAAGTTGCAGCCAAATGCATTCTACCATTTGGCCGCTGTAAAAACCATTTCAAAAAATTGTGTGTTCCAATATATTGATTCTTGTGGCCAGTAAAAATCAAAATCGGAAAAATGTTGAACGTTTATACTGAGGAAGTGCTGAGTGTTATCCTAGGTTCAATATTGGTTGGTTTTGCAAATCTACTGGGAGGGCATCATTTCATATTTTCATTTTGGTGGTTTTTCTCAGAGAACCTTGGTAACTTTTTGACCTGAGACAGCCAGACACGCAGTCAGACCGACATAACGTCTTCACAAAAGTCTTTCTGAGTGTTGTTCTTGTAACTGTTCGCCTAATTCTTCTCCGTTTCGAATTTTTCCAGACGATCCCTTAACTTCCATTCTACTCCGTAAAACCCCGTAACCAAAAATAATCATATTTTCCTTGTCGTCGCATTTCTTGATGTCCGGGGGTTGTGAGGGGGAGAAAAACCAGGCGACTCACCGATTCTTTATTGGCTGTGGGCCCTATGGCTCCACGTTGCCCTGAGGATGCCCGAATGGGCGAAGTGCTCGGCCAGCCAATACAGAATTGGAGAATGAGTCGCCTGGTTTTCCCCCCTCACAACCCCCGGATATAAAAATAATCAGTTGATTTTCCTACTCCAAATCAATCGACTAGTTCTATAATTCGTTCGATGAATTGTGAATTACCAGATGAAACATCCACACAGCCAGGATTAACCTGGTTAGAATGTCTCAATGTATTTTCATTTTCTTACTGTGCACAAATCGTGTTGAATCAGATCGAGCCGTAAGTGGACAGGGCAGTGGATGAATTCAGTATTTTTAAACAAAGAATGGTTGACAATATTTAAATAAACAATAAGTCGAAAGGGATCGAAGAGGGGCTTAGAGTGTCATGTAACAATACACCCTTCTTCTCCCAGTATCTCCCCACCCCCGTCCTGTCCCAATGATTCGCTCTCCCCACACAAATTCACTTAGCCCTCTACACAGATATGCTTTTAGCTCAGTATTATTTTCCTGCATAGGGGGAAAAGGGTAGGCACCAAGGTAGATAGATTGAGGAGGTACGCTGGTAACTAAGGGCGACCCCCTCTCCAAATCGGTTGCTAAGGACGCTAAAACGTCACATTGAATCCCTCTCACGGGCGATAGCCTATTGCTGAACCTATTATTCGTTATTTTTCTATTGTGTATTAATTTATATGTTTTATGTTGCTGAATAAATTTGTCTTAAATCCTTAATTCTTAAATCCTCTCACTGACAAGTACATTTTGAACCCCTAGAGCACAGACCCGAGGCCCCTACCAATTACAAAATTAAACCCTTCTTCTACCTTTCTCTTTTATTTGGAGGGTTGAAATTCTACCTGTTGAAGGGAGAAGTCTTTCCTACCATAAAACACTCGTCAGTATTTCTTGAATTCCCCTCAAGCAAACTATGAAACTACTTATTAATTTACGAGTTTAAACTCTTTTTCATTGTTTGTGCGTGTTTTTGTACTTTTTTCTCTTTATTTTCTGGTAAAAAAACAACTTTCCTGAAAACTGCAGGTTTTTATCTGTACTTATAGGAGAGTAAAAAATCAACAACTGATAAGTTTTAAAAAATTGCAGAGGTACCCCTTGGTTTTTTTGTGAAACATTTTTTGATTCCAATTTTGTTCAAATTTAGCATAATGATTGATTATGGTGTGTATTTCCATGATTATATGCTTCATTCTTTTGCCCTAGGTACATGAATGAAGAGAATGTGTAAAGTTGGAGAATGAGATTTTTGGTGTACATTTTACCGATGTTGTTGAATACCGCATAAAATTTTGAAAAATGGATAGGTACACTACTCGGAGAAAATCTTAAGTTAAATTACCGTTCGTTCGGCCTATTCAAAAATCTGAATATTAACGACTTTTGGTGAAGTAATCCACGATGAAAGTTACAAATCTTGAAGAACATCGAAAGTTGGAATGGTCATGTTGGCTATGACTTAGTCGAAAATTACAAACCTACTTTATAATACAGTTGCATCTCTTCAAATTGACAACAAGTTGATAGAATCTTTTTGCAAAATGCGCATACTGCTGAGGATAAAATATTTAAATGCACAAAGGGCACAACAAAAATCCCTAGAACGATCCACTAATTTTCCAGATAGGAAGTATGAAAAAAAAGAAAAATAATTACTGTTAAAAATAAAACAATTTTATTTATTTCCCACGTCACAATTATGTTTTGTTTCAATATTCTAATATGTTTTAATATTAATGATTAATAATAATGTTCAAAAGTGAACTAGTTTAAACTGGCATTGTTGTTTCCCTAATTTTTTTTTTTTTTGAAATTCTGGTAAGTCTGACCATCTTGATTCATTTTTTGAAGGTTTATATCACCCTAACGTTATTTACCAATTATTATTTACGTAAATAACCAAAACGAGCATTAAATGTTAAAATAAAATGCTCACAAAAATCAATAATCAGTTTTACTTGTGTATTAAGTAGGTGAAATCAATCCAATCTTCATTACCAAGTGGGACTTGGGATTCATTATGACGTCATACCCATTCGCACTTTTCATTGGCTACAGAGTTACCAGCGTACCTCCTCAATCTATCTACCTTGGGTAGGCACGGCGGCCTGGTGACGAAGAGCAGGGTGGTTATGGATCTCCTCCCTCACCATCATCACTCTCTCTCTAGCAAACGGCACATCTACTGACCATATCCACAAGATACTCACTCGTAGATACCACTTCCTGCAATTCATCCATTTGTCGAAGACGCATGCGCGGATGTGAGCAGGATCGCTTTTATTTTGGATTATTGTATAAAGAACCACTGTAATCGCTCACAAAAATTTTTCTACCCCCTCTCCCCCAACCACCATTTAGTATTTTACGTTTTAGGGTACGTAGAATTGGAATATCAAATTTCAAAAAATCTGTCTGTATTCAACAAAAATCATTCTTGACCTGACACTGCACCAATTCTTTAGCCAAATCGCTACTTCAATTTTAAAGGTGTTTTTGAGGGGTTTTATCAGAGAGAAATTAATATTTTCCAATGTTTCAAGTCATAGGTATGCTTAAAATCAATTTCCATAGATTGTGCGATGCTGAATAGCTTGAAACCATAGCGGAATTGATGATGGTTCTCGTCGTTCTGCTCTTACGTACTTGACCATGGTCAATTCGAATGGTTTCGCGTATTCGGCATTTCTGAAGAATTTTTCCTCCCATTGCATCAGCTCAGAAAAATTTAATTTCACACTTGGGAAATGCTAAGTCAACGCTCATTCCAACAATATAATACCAACATTTTAATTTACTTCCGTATTTAAGGGAGTTAATTGTGGTTTCACATGGAAACACAAAGAAACTTATGAGTGAAGAAAAAAACTTTTTAAAATAAAACCGACTTCAAAATTATTTGCCAAAAAAAAGAAGAAAAAAGTCATCAAGGTATCTTAAATTGCAGCAGTGTAGACCCAACCTTGTTCCACCTAGTTACTTACTTAGGCACCTACTAATTGTAAATTTAAATTTATTTCCGGGGGTTGTGAGGAGGAGAAAAACCAGGCGACTCGTTCTCCAATTTTTTATTGGCTGGCCGAGCACTTTCGCCCATTCGGCGACGAGAAGGAAAAGAGTTTAAATTTATTTGTAACCATCATCTCAGTGTCACCATCCGATTTTCATCAAACTGGATAAATCCAAAGTCATTCTGAAAGAGAGGCGCCGACTCCGGAAAATGACCATTCTGGAGGCGGTTGAGAGGTGCAAAATGAAAGTCGTTCAATAATTTGGAAAATGATACAAATAATTATTTCGTGTATTATTGGGGGGTTGTTCGAACCAATCAAGAAGCGTTTACGAGTAGTTGAATATATCAACAAAGCCTCACATAATATCATCATCATCAGAAGTCCGTAAAATTTGTAGTTGGTGATTAAGAGATTTTTTCAGGCAAATAATACTCATGTTGGTTTTTTTTCTCTCTCAGTAGTGCCATGCAAATCTGGACATCAAAAATCATAATTACATCTCTCTTCATAGAATTTGTCTGAAGATTCTTTATTCAGCTTTGGTCACCTAATACTAACCGATCATAACCAAATTCATATCTCTGTTGAGCACTTCCATGAAAACAATAATCACTCCCTCATTATGTCACGTAAAACTATTCTTTTACCATGTTATATAATTTGAAATAAATTATATTAATGATAATATTTTTTAATAGAAATAATACTTATTTATTTAGTTTATATTTTATTTTATAAATGAAAAGATTTCATAGTTGTATTTTAGTGTCAGCACTGCCAGTCACCATTGTGTCAGTCAGTGATTCGTTCATTCATCAGTCTAGGGTTTTTGCTAAAAGAATCAGTCAAATATCATCGTAATAATTTCAACTAATTAACACCATACAAACAGTTGGAAAGCTCTCGTTGAGTTCTTTTAACTACAAGGATTTTCATATTTTTTTCTCGATGTAGTTGAAAATGGTACTCAAAAATCAAACCTCAAAACTGTGAAAATCGGTATTACGTGTTTCATTACACTTTCTTCCTACACGCCATACCTGAATACCGAACAAAAATTTGAGCAAGTAATAAAGAATAGAATCGAGCAATTGTTCTGAAAGAAATAGCTCATAAAGTCAAAAGTTGCCGGTAGAAATCAAAATAGAAAATATCTGCTAGAGGAAGATCAAAAAGAGCTTATAATGTCTAGTAGAGTATACAAGCCATAAGCCCTCTGCCGTCCAAAAATATTTGTTTTTAGATTTACATTCACATTTATTTTTCACAAAGATAAGTCTTTAGTCGCTTTTTCACCCCCAACAGACAAACATGCAGACAATTGGTCGAAAAGTGCTTCGAAACACATTACTAAGATTTCTCCCAAATTCACCTCCCGCTCGGATTTGATTTTTCAGAAAACCACAATACTTCCATTTTTGCTATGTAAACTTAGAAGTAATTCCTGAGAGTAGAATTAAAACTTCCTCCTTGACTTCAAATCAGCATGAATAAGGAATTCAACTAAACTCAACTCAAGACCAAACACAAATACACATTTTTATTTACATATGATAACATGAGTTTTCCTTAATGGATGATCACCACCTCACCCATTATAACCTACATGCGTTTGAAGAGTTCTTAATGGCAGATCGCTATTAATCAGCGACAGGAAGGTACATGCACCAACTAAATCAGCTCATTATGTACAATTGTCAAAACTCATTTTCTCAGTTTTGATCCTAAAGCAGTTTCTGAACATCAATAGAGCACACATTTAGACACTATTTATTAACATAGCTGGTAATAAAGATTACATACCAGCTCAGCTTTAGGAGTCTTCCATGCTAAAATCATGCAACGGGTGAACCTTTCAGATCAAGAAAGGCTTACTCGGGATTTTACCCACCGACAACTAGCAATCGAACGCAAAAGCTGTGTCTTCAGAAGGTGTAAGAAAAAATAAGAATTTAATCGCAAAATTGACGTAAGAATCAAATGCCAAAAAAATTCAGCAATCGTTTAACAGGAATTGTTGAAGAAATTTCATTTAACAAAGAACTCAATTAATCCATATAGGAAACATAACCATAAATATATATTCAAATCTCCACGGATAAACATAACTAATGAACTCAACTCATTCCTCCAAATGCATACACATTTTCACAAGTCCACGATCAAACATGATCACCTTATGAAGGAAATGTTAACTCTTCTCTATGGCCCATACAATAAATGACGATATTCATAAAAGAACAGCACAGCCTCAGCATAAATATGATAGACATCTTCTTGGATATCCGTAGAAACACACATTTTCCATGAGAACAACTATGAGCCTATGGTGGAAGCCAACTATTAAAGTAGAGAAGAAAATTAAAATCTTTCTCATGGAATATCTCTCTGGTCAGGAATGAGTGACAGGAAAAATGATGACAGAAATGTCCAAACAATGGCAAGCCAATGCGGTCGCTCTTGGATATTGTTTACTTCGTTTGATGGTTCCTCAGCAGTTGCTCCGTTTGTGGTAGCCGTCGGTTGCCCATCATTGGCATTGTTCCTGCGGCGCCATCTCTCCAAATCAATGCTGAACCTGTAACAACAACAATAATAACCTTCAACCTTTAATCATCAATCACTACATGTGTGTCATGATTCTCAATTTTTTATTTTTATTACAGTTGCTTATTAGAATGCTAAAATATGTGTAGACAATAAAATTTGCTGACTTAAAATTGTGTTGTTAGTCATTGGTTAGTCAGACCTAAATATGAAAGCGCTGTGTGCGCTGGTGAAGTTTATGTTTTACTTACAAAATTAATGCCACAGTCATCACAAGCATGAATCGAAGAGGTGATGAGTAAAAATAGACAACGCATGAAAGTGCGATAAGGCGGCTGATGATGTGCACCCATTCAAGCCAGTCTCGGTTCACATGATTTTCTTCTTCTGGCTCTTCCTCAACTGTAACGTCAATATGAAAAAAAAACTCATTAAATGATTGATAATTTAAAAATAAAAAAGTAAGGTGGTTGATGACGTAAACAAACTACAACCTTTATTATTTTGCTGTAATAATTAGGTTTATTTAAAGATTCATAACATGCATAAACTATTTATCTGCCATGTGTCTAGGTGGAGGAGAAATTATGGAGAGCCAGATCATTGCTGGATAATGGATGGAGGAATACTGGCGAGGGAAAAGTTAAAACCCTCACCACACTAGCACTTAGCAACTGCACTTTCAGTTGAACAGAGAAAGAAAACTATTTTCACTTACAAGAATGCAAGGACCTAACTTTCAAATATAATAAATCCTCTGGTCAAAAAAAAAAAAAAAAAAAAAAAAAAAAGAAAAGATAATTATCAATAGAACAATATTGTTTGTGGTTAAAAAGGAAATATTAAATAATTGATAAATAAATTAGGCACCTACATTACTTGGAATGAAAAAAAGTATAAGCTACGACACCAGAACTTTTCATAAATTTAAATGAGGCAAAGTGCCTATTGGACACCAACAACTACAGTTGAAATTTTTCAATTGAGACGGTCAAAATGTATAACCGCTCAGGCAGGCACGTGAGTGCCTTCCAGTTTCACGTTGACAACCCAAACAAAGCAAAACCACTATAGGCCGAAAGATCTCGGCCAATAAAGAAAGACTTGCCAAGTACATCTCCCCCTCACCCCAGCAACCAAGTAGAAAATGCAACAGACAAACGAAGAATTAAATTTAGTCAAACTAATGTTCACAAGATCTAACCAGCGTTTTGAGGAGGTGGTGGTTCACTCAGTGGAGGTGGAACTGTTTCTTGTTGATCTTCATTGGGGTCTCTCATGTAGTATCTGCCATTTGACCTGTAAACATAACAACTATAGAAATAACTCACAAAACGATTAATTTATTAAATTATAATATAGATATATAAACTTGATCAAATTACTAATATTAAAGCTCAAGATGGAGGATTTATAATGTCTCTTCTGAATTAATTTTTTGGCTGATCAATCAACCAATCACTAACAATGCAACTTAAAAATACCAAGAATTCTTCTATCTGTACACATGAGTATGTGTCAAAAAAGTTTTAAAAAAACCTTTATGTTTGTAAAATAGGCAAACAGGTAGTAGTCATGGAGTAGCATATAGTAGTGAGGTATAATCAGTTGATATTTGAATGTAGTAACGATTGAGATCACTGCCAAACTTTAAGGGTTGTCAATTGAATTGGAATAATAAAAATCAAAATGAATAGCTGATAAATTAAAACAAATCTTCTTACAACTAGCAAGGTCGCACTTACATTTGCATATACTGTGCCATGTACTGCATGTAAGCTTGCTGCACCCACATGATGTGTCTGTTCATATTTTCCTGAGCGTAATAGTTGTACGCATAGGGCACATTGTTCACCGGGCCTGGAAATGGAGCAGGGTATCGACGTCGAACTTCATCATTGTCAGAGTCGTTAAACGTAGGGTAAGTGGAAGGATCTGTGAATAAGGAAATTTGATTAAATTCAACTGAAGGTTAGCTTAGCATATACTTACAGTTTTTATACTTTGTTTAATACTAACCAAAGCTACTGCCCACAGGAGGCCATGGGTTACTAGGCACGGGCTCTGGGGTATTCTCTTCAACGGGCTTTGATGCAGCTGAAGGGACAATAGGTCCGCAAACATTTTCTTTGGTAGAACAAACAAGGTGAATGGTATTATTCTCATGACCATCGTAGGTTTTGAGAATGTCAGCAAGTATAGCACCATCTGACAGAAGCTTTCCAGAGTAGATCAACTTCTGCCCTTCAGGATGCTAGAAGAAAAGTTCAGTAGTATAGAAAAGGAGCAATGGAAGATAATAAATTTGCATTCTGCAGAGAACCTACAGCAAAAAAATAGAATTCAATATTGACGCTGAAGTAACGAAGGAAGGAAGACAATTCACACAACACTCATCAAAATATAGATACATTTATTTGCAGAAACATAACCTGTATTCTCACAGCATATCAAATTGTTCATGGTCATAAGTTTCCAAATATGTGTTGATTTGACCAGAAAAATTTAATTTTAATGACTGTTAAGGTTTACATAATGGAAGCCCCAGGCAAAAACGCTTGATGAATATAATCAGAAATGAAGTTTTTGTCAAAGTAAGTGGATACTTGTTTTAAACTGCCCGGTAATGAATAATATGAAAGACCAACAGTCATCTCTTGAGTTATTCCCCATCAGAATTCAATGGGCAGAACGATTACAATAAGTAAACGCGGGAGTACAAAACTGGAAATCATTCTGAAAATGGCGTTCTATTCTTACTGGTTTGCTTGGGTAAACGTTGGAAAGGTGAACTTTTAGCTCTTTTACAGTCCATGTTCTTTCGCATTGAATCGACTGATCCTGCACCATCTGATTCGGCGCTTTGATCAGAATCGTCACGGCGGTAGGGCCACTCATTTTAAAGCCTGAAACAGAAAACATGCGTGTCGTCAATAATCAGGACAACACTAGCAGGGTTGTCAATGTTAGCTAGGTTGCCATAATTTCCCCAAACCTCACCTCAAGCTCCTCAGCATATCTCTTATCGGAAACTGCACCTTACCAGAGAGCTTGAGTCAACCATTGCAAGACACACGTGGTGCTTATTTAGATCATACAATCAAACCAGTTGCTATTCCAGGTGAGTAGCGTTTTTCTCCTATCCCGGTAACACTAGCTTCAGTAGCGAAATGGATCAGTCTCCTATTTAAGAGAAGGCTGGTTCTCAAGTTTTTAGATCTTCTTCTATTGGCTATTCTCTTCAATTTAATTTTTTTTCGGTTTTTTTTTTTTAATTATTGTTAGCGATAGTTGAAGGAAAATCAACGCCATGCCAAATTTCTCAAAATCTTGAATATTCTACACAGAAGCGGCAATAATTCAAGAACTATTGAAACTATAGACTTCGCTATGGCCTCATTCGATTCAGCGTTCAAAAACCTATAGAAACTGATACTAAATACACCTCTGCCTGAAAATTTCGGAAATACGAATTTTCACCCACTCAAAACCCCTGAAAAATAACCTGAACCTTGATGTAGCAATTTGGTTGGACTTCGGCCGTTTTCAGACTAAGATCAATTTTAAAAGGAGATGTCAAATATGTAGCTATTATAGTCAAATATCAAATTATAAGGGAGGAGGTTTAGAATTGTCAAATTTCTTCCAGAAGTTAATTTGAGTTTTCTTCGTAAAAGAATATTGGTGTAAAATTTTAAATACGAAGAAAACTAAGAAAATCAACTTTTGGGCAAAATTGGAGTATCAATTGAAAATGTTAAACAATTAACTGTTAACAAAGACAGAGGGCATAAGTGAGGAAGTACGGTGTGTAACACCAATAATAAAATCAAACGACATTCAGCTTACATTATGAAATATTTCAAGTCCCTCAGCGTTTAAATATAATCATTTTTGTAGACTCAAAATGTCCAAATATCGTCAATATGCGTATAACAAGGAAGTACAGTACGTGATCAAAGTTTTCGGAAACAATCAGACTGCATTCAATCGCCGTCCCAAACATTTCAAGACCATAAGCACTCAAATATATTGATTTTTGCAGTCTGTAAAAATTAAAATGTATAATACGCACCAGTGAAATCGTAAAAAAGGCTCATAATGTGGAGGTAAGGTGTGTGACTCATATACAAAAATCAAGCACCGTCTGCTCGCCATAATGAACATTTTAAGACCACAAACGTTTAAAAATATTGACTCGTATAGCATGTAAAAAAAATCGAAACGGAAAAAACTTGAACGGTTCTATCTCGGAAGTACTGTGTGTTATCCAAAATCCGGAAATTGCTCATTTTGCTCATTCCCTGGGAGAACATTTCCTAAAAATTGCATCGGGTTACATTAATTTTTCAGGGAGATATGGCGATTTATGTCACTTTTTGACCTCAGACACTCAAACAGAGAGACAATTGTTCAGAAAATGTTTCTGAGAATAGAACAATGAAAATTTCTTTCAAATTCATCTCCGTTCCGAATTCAGCTTTCAGAAGATCACAATACTTTCCTGTACTACGCAAATGTGGAATTCATGTGGATAATCATGGTAAGATTAATTTTTTCTCTAGTCAATGTCCAATGTCATTCAGTCCTTGAATGTCCAATAATTTTTAACCGACTTCATTGTTGTTTCAAAGGATGCATAACAAATTTATTTTCTTACTTGTCCAGGTTATGATAAATGAACTGAGTGGGAATTAAAATTTTATTCGTTCAGTTTGAGTCGCGTTAGAAAAAAAGCTAACATTTCCCCTCCATTACACTCTTCATGTTGTTAACCTAGGATACGTCTATTAGAGTCCCAATTATTACGTCCTACTAAGCTAGAAACCCGACTTGTTTTACAACAATTAGCGCAACCTTTGGCCACTTTTTGACGGGAATTTACGAAGTAAAGTGAACGATAAATTATTATCACAACACTCAAATCGAAAGAGTGGAATATACAAGTGGTTCTAACGATTTAGGAACAATACAAGTACACAGGTCAGACCAAGTTCGAAGGACTTTAACGAGCTAGAAACTGGAGTAGTGAAATGAAAACGTCTTTAATAACAGAAACGATCGAGTCTTCAGTTAGGGAGTCAAGGATTACGTGGCCTTAACGCGATTGAGCACTCGATCTCTTCGAACTAAAAAAAATATACATTATATTCCATCCGTGCAACTACTACAACAATATCTAATAAATTCAGTAACTAATAAGTCGGTAGCCGATATATTAAAGGGGATTCGGATTATCAAGATCAGCGGATTCGTCTCGATGGATTGTTAGCGAGATTTTGCGACGGCTACACAGCGAAATACAAAAATGCGAGTCGCTATAGCGATAAAAGGCAACTGATGGCGAAAATCGCACAATGATTCAAAGCGATACACGGATGATTAGGTTGTACTGGATGAATTACTCACATAGTACTCAAATCGCTCGGTGAAAACTCGTCAGTATCAGCAGTCGAGGTTTACAAACAAAAATCGCAGCGCAACATTCGATTCAAGCCGACGTTCCGATTCATTCGCGAAGAAAATAAGCTATTCTCGACGTACGAAAGAGATCGACGATTTGTTAAATAGGAAGCTACGAGCCAATGGAAGGATTAGTACGAAATTTCAATCAATCACTCAAACTAATGAGACTGACTGCGTTATCAACCACCAACATACTATCAATGTCAGGATAACTAGTCGAGAAGAACGGCGGCCAGAGTTGACGGATGAAAAAGAGGGGCATCTGCCCAGAGCGCGCTACCCGAACCGAGCCGAAGATGGCCGACATTTTTTGGAGCCGGTGCATTTTAAAGGCCGGTCCACACGCTCCGTTTTGTACAACGTTTTGTGTGCGCAGTCTTAAGACGGAATGAAAACGTTGCAATTTGCAGAGCGTCCACACGGCACAGACATATCCGTATATTTTGCTCAGTTTTGTGTGAGATCGCCATAGAGGAGGTACCACTCTGGTCGATTTTCGCGATGTGTATTGTTAAAAAAAACTTTTTTTTTTTAATAAAACCGACTTCAAAAACTTTTGTCTATAAAATACAGTCTGAAAAGGAAAAAATAACAAAAATGTCCCAACTTCGGTCCATTAAAACATCGATTGCTCCCTTATTATGCCACCTAAACTTGATTTTTTACCATCGTTATAAAGCTCTAGCTAAGTGCTTTCAAGTGCAATAGTGTTCATATTTTTTTTCTCGACGTGGTTGGGAACGGTGCTCGAAAAACCTCAAAAAAGTGAAAATCGGCATCACGTTTTTTGTTACACTTCCTTCTCTACACGCCATATGAGAATGCCGAACGAAAAATTGAAGCTAGGCCCTTGTAGGCAGATAAATTATGAACAAAATGACACCAGAAACAAAACAATCGAGCAAGTATTCTAGAAGTGATAAGCTTGCAAAGTCAAAACTTCCTTTTTTCGCGAAAATCACGTTTTCTGGCGTTTCTCCGCGTCTGGGGACGTAACTACTGGATGGACTCAATTGAAAAAATTATGGGACCTACCTGGATAGTAACCCTTTCAAACAAAAAAAAAAGTGACCCGATCGGACGTACAGGAGCTGAACGCCAGCGGACAACACATACCCAAAAAAACTGCGCAGTTCAAGGAAAACTGAGCTCTCTGGCTCAGTTTTACTTAGACTGTACCGTCTTCCAAATGGATTCAAAACCGCACGGTTTTCCAGTCCACACGCAACGTTTTATCTGCAACGTTTTGAACTGCGCAGACAAAACGTTGTGCAAAACGGAGCGTGTGGACCGGCCTTAAAAGCGCGAAAATATTTTACCGAGTGGTTAGCACCGGGTCCCTACGTGCAGAAAACCATGAAAATATTCAGTGCAACACAAAATAGGTAATTTAACGGCCTTGGGATCACGTTTTTGGAGGTTTTTGGAAAATTGCGGCAATGCCAATTTTAGAAGGTTTAAATAACCGTTATCGATTTGACATGTGTCTCCTGCCTTAAATAATCTCAAAATACAAAAACCCCTTTGTGTTGAGAGGGGTTGTAGTTTATGAGCTTGGAAATTGTTTTTGAATAAAATAAGCTTTCAATTTCAAGACTTCTACTTTGGCCGAGCTTAAGGTTTAAATTTTAGAAAATGAATCGGTCGAACGCGAAGGAAGTTCCATTCATTCGACGTCAGACACACTTTAAATCAAAAGTAAAAAAAAAAGTTATAAAAAATAGTTTCTAAACCGACAGAGATTTTCGATCCACAGACTTGAGAGAATGAGAAAATTGAATTTCTCTTTTCGAACGATATCATGACATGTTAGGCAAATGCCCAAATATACCAACTTTCGCCAGTGTTCGCAGTTTTGCCAGGTTTCCCCTTTTTGAGGGAGAACTCCCCCAAAAGGACCACTCACTTCACGAGGATATTCACGTAGAGGGGCTGTGAGGGGGAGAAAAACCAGGCGACTTATTCTCCAGATTTTTAATGCCTGGCCGAGCACTTTCGCCCATTCGGGCATCTTCAGGGCGACGTGGAACCATGAGGTCCACAGCCAGGTTTTTCTCCCCCTCACAACCCCTCTACTACAATAAATGCGACGACAACCAATGGCTGTAGAAAATAGAAAATTTAACGCCATTCAACTTTGTAGCTTACGTCCGCCGGATATTTTGCGGCTTTCTAGAATTCGGGAACTTTTGCGGGGATTTTCCCCTTCAATACGGGATTTTTTATCTCGATCCAGGGGGATTTCTAGAAAGGCTCTTGGCAACACCTTCCAAGGGAGAACTGATACAAACACAACAGCACAACACTAGGCTCAACTGTTGACGTCCAGTTGCTATCAATCACATTGCTATCAATCTGCATTGTATTCGTATTTGTATTGGAAATCAGAACCGAGTCCAGGATGGTGCTCACGTGTTACCGACGCATGTCGTCAAATACTGCCGAGCTGGCCGGCGGACGCTTCTCCTGCTTCGTGAGCATAACGATCGGTCGCCTCTGACCGAAATGATTGTTTTATTCCTCGTTCCATTTTAATTCGCCATCAGTATGGCATCATATTCTTCGTATTGGTGATCAGTCTCTTCGCGGTAGAAAAGCTGTTACTGTTGAAAAGAGGAGAATAATTTTAGTGTCGTCGGGCCGCTCTCCGGTTTGCACCTGATCATGTCGGTTGACGGCAAAAGCAGAACGGTCAAGATCACCGCTGTCGAAAAAAAGCTCGAGCTTGTCATAACGGACCAGACTGTCGTCGAAGATGCTCTGATTACGATTTGTAAACAATTACGAGTCAAACCTCTATGTCGCCACCTGTTCGGACTGCGATGCGACGGCAGTCAATGGGTACCGATTGGCTGCAAGATCGCCGACTTCGCGAACCGCGATCTCGAACTGCGAATCCGTTTTCGAACACCAAGTGCCGAAACTTTGCTCGAAGCCGACTTGAACACTTTTGACTTTTTCTTCTTCCAAGTGCGCGAAGATGTGATCAACGATCGAGTGACTGACATCAGCTACGAGAAGCATAAGGAGGAATTGATGGGCCTCAGTGTCTCTGACATGTACAGGGTGAAAATAGAAAAGGGACTCACCAGGGTGAACTTGCTCAATGACTATAAAAGGTAAGTTACCAAGTTCTTCGGGTTGATTGAACGTGAAAGATTACCAATTTTACTAAAAAAAAAAAAAAAAAAAAAAAAAAAAACGCTGCAAATTATTGTACAGTGGTTTATCATTCCTTCGCTTCAATAATGATTTGAGAAGACTACATCCATTTGTGGTATTAATTTTTCCGAACATTAGTAAACTGTAAAAAAGATTGGTAACTATAGAGGAAAACTACGTAACAATGGGGAAGACGCCTATTTTATATTTCGTTCCTAATGGCCTGAATTCTGCCATTTGTTGTCAGCTGAAGACGGAATGACCAATTTTTCATGAAAATTGTGAGTTTCTGCGGAGAAAATCCCTAATAAAAACCGATGATTTTGAACGAAAAATTAATTTTAGTTATTGTTCATAACCTGTCCGTTGAACGTGAATATCGACACTAGCGCTTGTATCTTCGGAAGAACAAACTAACATTGGGAGCGATGATTTGAGGTTGTGAGGATTTCAGCCCTTGATATGCTTTACGAGGCATTTCGGGCGGTACGATTAAAAAACATAACAAGTAGCAGTGAAGTTAGCGTCACTTACTCGATTTAGCATGACTCCAGTCTTAAAGACCGTCTTGTTGTTGTTGTCTTTGAGCCGACTGCAGAGCGCTCTAGGGAGTTACTTCAATCGGTTGGAGTTACATCTCCGGGTTTATTCAAACCGCTGATTTTCCTTAGCGATCATCTCCGCGGAAACTCACAATTTTCATGAAAAATTGGTCATTCCCTCTTCGGCTGACACCAAATAGCAGAATTCAGGCCATTAAGAACGAAAATAAAAAATAGGCGTCTTCCCCATTATTGTAATTTTAATCATTTTTATTTTTCTTAATTTCCTAATTAAAATCTGAATTTTTCACCTAACGCTACAGCTGAAGAGGGTTTTTAACTAGCATTCCCACGAGGAGAATTTTTTACGAGCGATTTTTATAGCTCCAAAAATTCTCGAGCCCTTGTGCCAAATTTGTGAAAATCTCCAACTTCAACACAAAAGCTGCGAGTGCGATTACACTATTTGAGAGAGTGCGGCTAACTTTGCATATTGACTAGGGGATCGTTTTCTAAAACTTTCTTATAATCTCGTTCATTTGTTATGGAGGTAATTATGATGCCTTGTTACTTTTTTACCACGGACAGACAGACATACAGAAATTGAGTGAGTTCAGAAAATTTATCTGAGTATACTACTCGTACGATCAGGTTTTCTGTAGTACCCAGAAAGATCAATAGTTTCTCTCTCTTCCAGGTATATTCCCAAAGAAGTGCTCAAGCATCACAAATTTTTTGTGAAGAAACCGCTGCTGGATTCACTGATTCTTGTTGAAAGCTACGGTAACCATGACATTCTTAAAATCAAGAGAAGCTACTTGGAACAGTTCGAAGCAATGGCTCCCAATTACATGTCAGAAACGTATGAAGCTCAAATCGATGAAAGTGGTGTTGTTAGAGCAGCCACTATTCAAGTCAACATTTGCCATAAAGATTTTCCTGGTATTCAGTACCTGCACAAAGGGAAAAAAGAGGTAGGTGTCACCTAAAAATTGTTGGCTAAACCAGTGGACAGTTCAAAAGCTTGAAGAATATGTGATCATAGTCGTATCACTTGCAACATTACATTTATGAATTTTGATAAACAAATTTTAATTGTATAGGTAATATTTTCAGTTCTTTGCTCTGTTGCCTAGTGGAGACACATGTGCGCCATTGACGATCTCTGCTGCATCTCATTGAACAGTAATGGTACTGCTGAAATCTCCCGTAAAACCGGCATCCCAGTTTACCTATCGATGAAAAGCATTCATTCGATGATTTCATTCATCTCAACCGTTGAAGGATATTACAGACTGAGCGTTAAATGGACTTTCAATATTTGTAGAGATTTGATCACTCCTTCTCTAGTCAAACTGCGGAGCCTCAAATGCCATGGTCCCGTTGGGTGAGTTGAATATATTTATGTTATACTGTACTGTAACAACTTTCATTTCTTTCGTCAACTTTCCCTAACCCTTTAAATTTTTAACGAATCTTCACTTGATGCGTTCTACAGAAACTGTATTTAAGATTTTATTGTTCCTGTATTGAACTTGTTTCCTTTTGTTGGCTGACTGTGAAACAGCTTTGTCTCCACAAATGTGGAAAAAACTTCATTGACTCAGCAAGCTCGAATTCTGTACCCATTTCTCATTTCTGACATTTCTGCTTGACTTTTCAGAGGGAAATTCTCGTATACTAAGTTGGAACAAAAGAGAAACAACAAGACTGGCTGTTTTATCATACGAGAATGTGATATGTTTTATGACACTTATTATATCGACGTTTGCGTTGGCGACGGGTAAAACTCACTTTGGTTTTTTATTTGAGTCCTTTCAAATGAGAAAGAATTTTAATATTGCTATGGTGGCACACTGGCAAACGAACTTTGCCTGATTGAAAGTAGATTCTAAAAACAATCAATGTCTGTAGTTACGTTTGATTGGTGACATGTGTTGAACTATTTCTCCACAATATCATATAAATATTTTATAAGGTGTCACTTCATTTTGGAAAGACTGCAATTTTTTTCTGCTGCATAACATGCACAATTTGTTTTTCTAACTGTCAAGTTTTTCATGCATTGCAATTTTCAATTACCCAATTATATACAGTGTCTAATCTAGAATGTATTTTTTACAGCAAAGTGAAAAGTTTTAAAGTGGAGAAGCGAGATGGTCGCTATGAGTTTAAAGAAGGATTCGGGTTGAGCAAGGAATTCAAGTTGACATTTGACAGTATTCCTAACCTCATCAGCCACTACAAAAACCCTAATGGCAAAATTCCATTGCTGGAATGCATTCCACCATCGGAATATGGTAAGTGTTGCTGTTAGTTCATATTTATTTTTAAAAACTACCGTCAATATCCAAGAAATTGTTATTATTATAACCTTCTTTTTCAGATGATTCCATTTTGTTGCTTTGCAAAAGAAACACTTATCTTCCTACTCCTAAAGATCACTTCGAACGGCTTTTCTCCGAAGAGAAGGTCGACTCACCCATTTGCATACAATACAAACATCTTCAAGTTTTTTCTGGTACGTGTATTTTTGTTTAAATTCCTGCTATTAGAAGTGTTGGTGCTATAGCCATTGCATTGTCCATGGAAACCTATGAGTGAAAGGCTCCCCTTTGCATGTACACTAAGTCACAAGCTTCAATTCATGACGCTTTAATTTGATGACAACTTCACAATCAAACCTGCGTTCGGGAAGGTTGCCATTTTTACTACTAATAGGTTTCAAACTTCGCAATCTAGCATACTTCAATGTTTACAGTGCGACTCGTACGTTCAAACAAAAATCTTGAGACTATGCAGCTTCCTATTTTTTTCTGATCTGGCACAAGAGAATAGGAAAACTTACTTCTGGGATGACCCTACTATCGATATTGTCATCTATATTATGATCTGTGCTTACTAATTGGTTGTACATATTTACAGGTAAGTGTTCCCCTGGTCGATCTGGATGCACCGAAATACACAAATGTCTCTGGAAACCTGACAATGTATCCTCAAAATTTGATGTTGCTCTCAAAGTTCTGAAATCAAAACATGAAAAAAATTATTTACAGGTATGACTATGCCCATTTGAATTTTCCAATGGAAATTTGAGTACACTTTTTTCTTCTCCTGTTGTGATAATATAACTATAATAACTATATAACTGACTAGTATGATAATATAACTCAAGATTCAATAAAGCTTTTGATATTGTTTCATACTTGTTGAAATGCTCATAAAACAAACTAGCCTTCTCTTATAGTTATTATGGATATTAGCTTCCTCACCTATCATTTTCGATAGAAAGTTCAAAACTGTATGTATGAGTTTTTTATATTTTTTTTCATTGCAGGAGTTTCTCGATTTGGCTGGAAAATGGGGTGCCTTAAAATCCAGTGCTGTAGTTCGGCTGATTGGTGTTGTTTTGTCATCTTCTATAGCGCTGGTTTTTGAATATTTTCCCTTGGGTCCTTTAGACTTGTACCTTCATCAAAACAAGAACATCATTGAAGAAATTGATCTGGTTGAAGCTGCCACGTATATTGCCAATGCTCTATGGCACATGGTGAGTAGCAATGTTAAAATTAATGGTCTCATAAGGTGAATCACCTTTATTTCATTATTGTTGGATTTCACCACTTAGGATTAAGGTTCGGGTTACCGTAAATCCAAATAAAAGGCAAAAATTGAGTTTCACCACTCCGAGTTAGTGTTAACCCTGGTATTATGGGAGAAGCTAACTTGCAGATTTTAACCCCTGCTCACTAAATCGAATAAGAGCTTGAGTTGTGGTTTTGTGGTAAATTCTGAAATCAAATCCTTCCACTTGTAGGCATTCACTTTATCCCCCGCATCATGTTGTCGGTTTTTTAATTTTTATTACTTAATAATAAATCATGGTGATCGCCCAAGAAAAACAATTTTCAGTTTGACCCTCACTTGGTGAAATCCATCGTAATTGAAGATTGGTGGGATCTTGTGAGGACTAGTTAATGTTTTTGGATGATATTACTCTAATTCAGTTTTGGTTTACTATTCAATAATAAAGTATTGTAGTCAACCTAGACAATATATAACTTACAACATAATTAATTTGATGTTTTCCGTCTCAAAGCGTGTGGTATCCAATCAAGTAATGAAAAAACTTTGAAAAACAGATCGGTAACTATAAAGGAAAACGCCATAGCAACTAATTTAATATTTCTTTATTTTTCTCAATTTTAAAATTAATAGCTAATTTTTTCACCTAACGCTACAGCCTAAGCTATAGAGGGTCTTTGACTAGCATTCCAATGAGTATTGAATGATTTTTATAGCTCCAAAAACTCTCAAGTTATACCCTCATGCAAGATTTTGAATGAGACCATTCTGGGGTCGATAGCTTCAAGGGTTCTTGAGTTATCGCAGCTTTTGTGTAGAATTTGCAAGATTTTCAGAAATTTGGCATGTGAGTTGAGAATTTGTGAAAATCATTCTATACTTGTTGGAATGCTCGTCAAACACTCTTCAACTGTACCGTTAGACTAACAATTTAGCTTGAAATTTGAAAATTAAGAAAAATAAAAAGGATTGAAATTAGCATAGTTACAACGCTCTGTTGTTGAGTAGAAACGTTCACTATTGTCCTGACAAGTTATTATCACAAATGGATGGTCGTCATACATTATTATTGAAGTAAAGGAATAATAACCAAAAAGCAATCATTAGCAGTGTTTATGTAGAGATTGTGTTGTGCTTCTTATCAGCGATATTTTCTTAATATCTGTTACTGTTATTTGTGTTATGTATTTGGTATTCTTTGATAGTGTTGTTTGTGGAAAAATGCGTATGTTCAATATCCTACCTGATATTGCCTTGAAATTGTTTGTGCTTTTCATTAATGCAGACTAATGAAGTAGTGCCATAACTTGATTTAAATCAACTTTCTGTAGTTGGAGGTTCCTGTTGATGGTGCTGGATGTTGGTACTTTTATCCTATATTGATTAGTTGTTAATTATATAAAAACGATTTTAACGAAATGTGTTTCCTCCCACAGGAGAGTGAGGGGATTGTTCATGGTTATTTGAGGTGTCACAAAGTTCTTGTCACTGCTCACACCGAGAGCACATTCAGTGTTAAAGTTGCAGATCCTGGAATCCACCCAACCTTTCGTGACATTGAGTGAGTTGCTATTGATTGCCATAATTCATATCTCAGACATGTATTTTGTATGAATTTCAATATCCTATTGTCTTGTGATGTTTTGTTTGGGAGTCTTAGCAAATTGTGTGCAGTCCCTAGTTGTGCGGTTGTGTATGGTCCCTAGTTTTGTTTTTTTTTTTTTTTTTTTTTTTTTTTTTTTTTTTTTTTTTTTTTTTTTTTTTTTTTTTTTTTTTTCAATGATGACATTGACTGGCATTGTCAGTATTTGTTGTTACTGATCTGAAGAATTTGTTGAGATGCTGTGAGAAGAGGAGATAGTACGCCAATTTTGACCGAAGAACATGAAACTTATTTTATCGAATCTGAAAATGGGTTATTTAGTTACAGTTCTCACGATCTTATGGGATATCTATTCTACTGCTGATATTTCACTTCCAATTAGAGTTGGACATAATTCTAAAACAATTTTGACATCTGACTGGAAATAGATTGAAGAATATTTTTATTCTAGCTACCACTGGATTCCACCTGAGCACCATCAAAATCCTATGGATGTGAAGAACCACACTTCAGCTGATATTTATGCTCTTGGGACAACACTTTGGCAACTGTTTTCAAAGGGTAATGAACCCAGTGTTTCTGAAAACGTTGAACAGGTATGTCTGGTTAAAAATTCAATCAATCAATCTGAAATAACAATTTTGCCGAATGAGTTATTTGACTTCCCTTTTTCAGTTTTATGCTGATGGAAAGATGCTAGGGAAACCTAACAACTGTTCTTATGAAATCTATAAACTAATGCAAGAGTGTTGGACCAAAGATCAGGATCAAAGAAAACGACCACAAGCTGCTATGAGAGATTTAAATCAACTGTTGTATCAGGGTAAACAATTGATTACCTACTATCTTGGTCATATTCATGCTTCAGTGTCAATTATTTTGACGTTATTTATTACCCATTAGGTACATATTCGTCTTGAAAATGTAATCAATGACGCACAATTTTCCCCTCGCTGATTGTAATCTGAATCTTATGAAAGCAGAAAGCAGACCTTTTTCTAGCCCTAATAAAAATAAAAAAAATCTTTAAATAGGTGTGAGCTTAACAAGCTAGACAAGTCATGTGAAATGGAATAATTTTTATAGCAAGGAGACCCAAAAATAAAGTTAAATTTCCTGAGATGTGAACTGCATGGTAGTACAACTAGTGATACCAACGAAAAAATCTACCATCATTCCTCTATCAAAAAATACATTTTAGGACCTTGAGGGTTCAAAAATACTGACTCTGATGGCCTGTAAAATCAAAATAGAAGAAAAACCTTGGACGATTATATCTCAGAAGTACTGAGTGTTGTCCAAATTCAATAACGGCTACTCACTCATTTACTCATATCAGAACCTAAACTTTTACCTGTTATTATAGTTCACAACTCAAGGCGATCACATTCCTACACATCGGCGAAGGTAAATGACAAAAAGTGCTCATTTGATGTGCTTAATGATATCAGCAGTGGCAACTTCGATAATCATAGCATTGGGCTCTCCGGCACATCAGCAAATACTGGTTGTAAGTGAATGAAAATCTATTGCCGGTTTTGGGTTGTGATGTGCCTCTGCATTGGTATATGCCCATTAAATACAGGTGTCAATCCTCTTTCCTTTTTTTTTCAGCTACCTACCTTGATGACAGTCACATAGATATTGACTTCTCAAACTCATCATATCCGATACCGCCTGTGAGTGATTTTATTATCACCGTACTTTTAAGTGTTCTATTTATTGAGAAAAAACATCTGTCTTGGTCTATGAACAAAACCAGTCGCTTCAAATGAGGCGACGGTTCAAGAACTATGGTAAGAAGAATGGTGGTGACCATTACTATGGTGGCAACCATTCTCCTCAAAAATAAATCCTCCGAGTCCTTGCTTGTATTAATACTTTTGTGTATTTTTACCCTTTATTCAACCTATTGATTTTTTGAGCTGAACAATTAACTGAGTGTCACGTTTTCCACCAGCTCATCGATGGCTCTTCGTCCGACATGAGTTCCTTTCTGTACAATCTCCATTGCAACTCTGGTGATGGTTCCACTTCTATGACTAGCGTTTTTGAATGGAACGAGGACCTGGGAATGAAAAATGTCGTCCTTCAAGGAAAAATTGGCCAGGTGAAAATAATAAAAACATATATACAGGGTGCAGCAAAAAAAAAAAAAAAAAAGAAAAAAAAAAAGGGCTGTTAAAATAAAATCATGTAAACATGTAAACTAATGATTTTCAGTTCGGTTGACAGAAATGGATAGCATTTTCAGTAGCTACATATGGAGAATCATTGCAGTCAAGTTGTGGCCTCATTCTCTGATATTCTTTCATTTGCCGGCTGATCCCTTTTTCCCTGAAGATGACCAAATAGGCAAAGTTCAGCCAGCTATTAAGAGATCGGAGAATGGGTCGCTTTTCTCTCCCTCACCACCTCAAGACATGGTTAATTATGTAGGCTAACTTTCGATGTTGGCATTTACATTTCAGGGCTGTTACGGCGAAGTGTACAAAGCTATTGTAGAGAGCACTAGTAGCACGTCTGAATTTCAGCAAGTTGCTGTGAAGAAAATCACGTATCGTTCTTCCTCTTGCATGGCTGATTTTGAGAGGGAAATCGCCATTATGAAGGTATTGTATGAGTTGAATGTAAAGGAAAATCAAATTTCTTGCTGGGTTTGATTTTCATTTGAAGACCTGCTAATCTCAGTCAATGATTTATTCAGTAACAATGCTTGCATTAAATAAGAAATTATATTGAGTTTAACAATGTATCCTTTTTCAGGGTCTCAAACATCCGAATATTGTTGAAATGAAAGGTGTACTCCAAGATCCTGAGGTTGTTCTCATCATGGAGTATGTTCCCCATGGTTCACTCAAATCGTACCTGAGTATAAACAAAGACTGGTTGGTCCCTGAGGACCATTTTTTGAAATACGCTCTTGATGTTGCCAAAGTACGTTGCCCTGCTTATTATTTTTTTTAAGTCTACTTATTTTATACCAACAACTTTTTGCTTTTTTGCCATGAGATTATTGAAATGGTTCTGTTGATCATTGTTCCACCTGAGTTTCCTGTTTTGGCCCCAATCAAATTAAAATGTCAAGTGGACGACACTTCTCAGCTGTGACCAATTTCCAGCCCCATTCTGGTTACTTTTGCATCCCCCCCTCGTACAGAGTTTTTTCGTGGGGAGTAGTAATATTGCATGCGGAACTGATATGAGGAAAAGTGGTATGCACTTCACCAGTAACTGGCCCCTTTTTTCTTTTTTTTTTTTTTTGTAAGGAGGGCATTGCACAATTCCACTGCTCTGAAATTTATTGAAACATATGATGATAAAAATCAACGCTATGCTCTTCAAATGAAAATTTTGACCATACCCACTCGCCATCACACACTGTTTCTTGGTGTAAAATTCAAATTTATGACAATATAACGTGCACTTGAGAAACTAATTATGTTTTTTGATGCATAAAATGACTATGATTGTGCCTCTTCATTGAACAGATTTTTTTTCTGCATTTCCAGGGTATGGAATATTTGGGAAAAAAGAATATAGTTCACCGGGATTTGGCTGCACGTAACGTCTTAGTTGCCAACGAATACAACGTCAAAATTTCAGATTTTGGCCTTGCTCAAGTCATGGGAGCTAGTAACTATTACGTCCTCAAAACCAATCGAGATCTACCTATTCGATGGTTGGTAATCACCTTGAATTATTATCATTGTAATGCTCAGTATCCTCGTTCTATTTATATAAGGGTTATTTCAAAACTAAGATCTGATTTTAAATTGGTCAGGACAACTTGTGAGGTATAAATTTCATGAAGATATTTGGAATTTCATCTCAGGGCACACTTGTTTTTGGAGCAGCCTGATATTGCCATCTGAGGGAAGCACCTTCAATCTCTTATTGTCACCAGGTTCATAATTGGGTTCATCATTTTACCACTGAAACAAAAAACCAGAGTGTTGTTTTAAAAACACCTGATGAAAGTGCTCCCAAAAGACCCGAAGTAGTGCACTTATTTTGTTAAAATGATTGCGACTATTTTTGGGACACCAATAAGGTTCTTTTGGTTGGCTGATAGGAGTGAGGAATGCCGTTATGCCCAGAGATATTGTGAGCTTTAAAAAAAAATTGCAATCTTCTGTTAGATACAAGTTATCCTTCCAACTGTTCTATAAATTTATATCGATTTTTGGACGCTGGATGAGACTATAATGGAGTTGATAGCTTTTATGGTTCTTGAGTTAACACAGCTTTTGAGAGGCATTTTCATGATTTTGAGAAAATAGGCAAATAATTTAAGAGCTATAAAAATCGTTCAGTTTCATCAACTGATGGAAGAAAGTCATGTTCATTGTTAACAACTATATCCTGCAATAATCGAATATACCTGCTGCAAATTACATTACAAACGATGCAAAACATAATCATAAAATTTGTTTTTCCAACTTCAATTTGTCCCAGGTATGCTCCAGAGTCATTGTGCGATGGGAAATTCTCGGCTGCATCGGATGTGTGGTCGTATGGTGTTCTACTGTATGAAATTTTTTCGTTCGGAGCAGATCCTATTCTCGACGAATGCTGTTCTGATACTAAGTCACTGTACAATATTCTCAAGAGCAATGTACGTCTCCCGCAACCAGACAAATGCCCCAACGAAGTATATGTGTTCTTGATGATGCGATGTTGGAAAACAGATCATCGAGAACGGCCCAGCTTTACCCAAATAGTTGACATTATTGAATCATTAAGACGATCTGAAAGCTAATGTCAACCAATGAGTTATTGTATTACCTAATTGGGTACCTTTTTATAGATTTTTTAAAAAATTGATCAGTTTTGATTCATCAAAACATTGACGAATTTATACCTCTTAGATTATGTCACAACATGACTTGTATTCTTGATATTATTTGTTTGAAATCTTCTGTCTTTCATCCTGTTGTCCAATAAAATTGGTTTCTCCTTTGTTTGTGTGTAGCTAGTTGATTGTAAATATTTGCACTGCTCCCATCCAATACCAGATATTATTGTACGTTGTGGTTTGTCGCGCATCCACTAGACTCGACGTGGGGTTGAGGTAGAGACAATAAATGCGACGTTCAAATGAAGACTCCTGCATAATAAAACAATTGATTCGCATTTATTTTGACCCCGAAAATCCCGGTTAAAGTCCAATTTTTGAGCTTTCAAAAACCTATTTTTTTGGACCACTTGCAGATTTTTCCGAGAAATAAAAAAAATCACAAAAATACATCTTGGTAAGACACAACTTTCCTGAAAATATCAGATTTTTATCTGTATTGAGAGACGAGTAAAAATTCGTTAAATGGTCGGTTGAAAAAAATCGCAGGGGTACCCCTTGGATTTTTCGCAAAAAAATTTTTTGATTTTGATTTCGCTCAAATTCAGCCTAATGATAGTTGAAGATGTATATATCAATAATATATGGTTCATTCTTTGTTTCTTTTGCACTAAATTGATGAAAAGAATGTGTGAAGTTGAAAAATGGGATGCTTTCGTTTACATTGCATTACCATTGTTGAATAACGCAGAAACGGTTGAAAAACGGACAGGTACATTCTATGAGGAAAAGTGGACAGTTAAAATTACCTATCTTTTGATATACTTGAACATTCGAATTGAAAACTTTTTAACCGACTTCAAAAGGAGGAGGTTACTTTTTTTTAATATCTAACTTTTGGCAAATTCAAACATCTGAATTGACGACTTTTTGTTGATGCCCTCACTGGTGCAAGTTACAAATCTTGGAAAACTTGAAGTTGGTATGTCTACTTCGGCTAAAACTTTGCGAAAGTTGAGGAACCCAATATATTATGATAAAAAACCATTTTCTTCGTTCAAACAGCTATTCAACTGATGACTGTTACTTAATAGGTATCGTACCCGTGGCACGTGAATCTTGCGACGTTCAACACCTGACTTGTATATTGTTAAAATTAGTTACGACTCATATCACGAATAAATTCAGATCATCGTGTCTTCTTGTCATCGTGACGTTTGCAGGGTACTAACTTTGATCTAGCGTTTAAATTAATTTCTTGATTTTATATTTGATTATACCTGCATGCCGGCTCAAACATGGAAATACTGTGAAACGTATGCTACACACAAGGATTTTGGTTTATTATTCGATAATAAACCATTGTAATCGCCCAAGAAAAAAAAATTATAACCCCCCTCAAAATTTGATGTTTTACGTTTCAAGGCATGTAGAATCCGAATATCCAATAAAAAAAATTCTGTCTGTCCGCAGTACGCCGTACGCCGTCCGCCGTTAGCAGTTTTCCAGCCAAACCATAATAGCTCAATTTTTGAAAATTTCACCAAAAATCAATCTCGGTCCTACGACGGCCCAATTCTTGAACCAACTTGCTAGCTCAATTTTAAGGGTATTTTGAGGGGGGAAAATTCATATTTTCCAAGGTTTTTCAGAAAAAGGTGTACGTGGTATCAAATTATATAGATTTTTGGACGCTGAATCGAATGAGACCATCGCAGGGTCGATAGCTTCATTGGTTCTCGAGTTATCACAGCTTTTGTGCCGAATTTGGGAGATTTTCAGAAATTTGACATGAAGGCATAACTCGAGAGTTCTTGGAGCTATAAAAATCGTTCTATACTCATTGGAATGGTCGTCAAACACTCTCTCCAGCTGTACCGTTAGGCAAAAAATTTAGTTTTTAATTAGGAAATTAAGAAAACTAAAATTGATTAAAATTACAATAGTTGCTACGGAATTTACCAATCTGTTTTTCGGTTGAAATGATCACACATGTTCTGAATAATGACTATCTGAAATGGATAGTCTTCTGAAACTATATTTGAAGCGAAGGAATAATAAACCGCTGTACAATCATTTGCAGCGTTTTTTTTCTTTTCTTTGTCTTTCGTAGTTTATTTTCCGATCCTTTTTCAGGCGTTTTGACAATTTTTTGCGTTCCTTAACGAACCTCAGGCACGTTGAGGCACCCGAAGCTCCCTCGGCGCGTGCTGGTGGGGTAGGTCCGAGGTGGGCTGGGGAAGTTTGGCTCGGATCCCGTCGCTGCTCAGCTGCTTTGCCTCCCCGCTGCCGTCACCACCGTGAGCCAAACTCAAGACGGGCCGAACGTGGCAGCGCTCGAGTTTCAGTCAACGGGCGGCGCTTCGTTGGGGCTCATCATGAACCGCCGTCATCGCTGATAACGGTCGCGCCTCGCTGATATCGTCCGGATCCCTCCGCTGCCGCCCCACGCGTCCGTTTTCGGGCTCCTACCGACCGCGCGCTTTCTCTACCTGGGCAACCGACGCTCCCGACCGTTTTCCCGCTCGCACGTCTTCCGATACGAATAAATTCGCTCATGAAACATTTTTCATTTGTTAACCGAACCGATGTTAATGGATGTTGAAATTTACGAATCGTAATTTATACCGCGTGTGCATTTACCGTGTTCATAATTTGTTCTTTTCCCTCGTTTGCAATTTCAACTATTGGAACTGAATTGAGCTTTAGGCGACGGCAATGTCTTCGGGTTGGACGTCGACGGACGATCCGCTGACAATGTCGTCATCGTCGTCCCCTGCATTCCTCAACGAGTCGATAGCGGCCGAATCGACATCGTCTCACCACGAGTCGTCAGAATTGGCGGTATGTGTCGATGGTCTGATGATATCAGCATGGCAGCCGGTCGAAGGGCTGACAGCTGGCGATCGTGTCCTCCGCGGTTCCGTTTATTTCATCTCTCTCCTCTATTTGTTCCTTGGAGTGTCGATAATTTCGGACAGGTTCATGCAAGCGATCGAAGTAATAACATCCCAAGAGAAGAAGGTGAGCATCCGATCGAGAGGTGAAAAGAAAACGGTCCTAGTTCGCGTGTGGAACGAGACGGTCGCCAATTTGACGTTGATGGCATTGGGCTCTTCAGCACCCGAGATAATGCTTTCCGTCATCGAGATTTACGCCAAAAATTTCATCGCTGGCGATCTTGGCCCAGGAACGATAGTTGGCTCTGCCGCTTATAACCTCTTCGTCATAATCGCTCTTTGCGTCTACGTTATTCCACCGGGAGAAGTACGCAAGATCAAACAAATTAGCGTATTTTTCGTGACAGCCACGTGGTCTGTCTTCGCTTACATCTGGCTCTATCTGATCTTATCGTATTTCTCGCCCGGAGTCGTCGAAGTGTGGGAAGGTTTGCTCACTTTCATATTTTTCCCGTTGACCGTCCTCACGGCCTATCTCACCGATAAAAAAGTGCCAATTCATAAGCTGCCGCTCAAATTGTTCAAGTGCAAAAGTCACAGCGCTGTCGGTGCTGCTGAGGCGGCCGATATCGAAATGTCCCGTTCCGACTACGAAGACTTCGAAGAGATGCTTGAACACGCAAGGCAGCAGTCGGCCAGTCTGCTGAAGGAATTACGCCGCGAGTATCCGGACAAGAGCATGGCCGAACTGAAGGCGATGGCCCAAGAGAAGATGGAAGCGACGGGACCGAAGAGTCGAGCTTTCTACCGTATACAAGCGACTCGAAGCATCACAGGCAGCAGCGTAATCCAACGGCCGAGAGAGGCGGCACACGATGAGAAAGTTGAAATCGTGCACGTCGTCGATGACAATATCTACGTGAAGTTCGACGAACCCGAGATGACCGTTCTTGAAAACGTCGGCTCCGTTGTCGTCAAGGTTGTGTTAGATGGTCCTCAAACCACCATTCCGCTGATGGTCGACTATCAGTCGGAAGATGGCTCTGCTCAGGCTGGCTCTGACTACATGGCCGTCTCGGGCACGCTCCTCTTCAAGCCTGGACAACGAGAACAGATGTTCAAGGTTAAGATCATAGACGACGACGTCTTCGAGGAGGATGAACATTTTTATGTACGTCTGTCGAACCCTAGGTGGCAGCAAAATAGCAAGTCTAACAAGCTCGCGTCCCCGGTGGCTGCTAGTGGAGCTATTAATTTAGGTAGTCCTCCAGGAGGATCCGTGTCAGCCACGATGATGTTGGCCAACGGTGGTCTTCCGGCTCCACCGAAGATACCCGAAGATCGAGGTGGTATTCTCAAGATCAACATCCTCGATGACGACCACGGTGGAATTTTCGGCTTCGCCGACGACGTTATTGACATCAGCGAGTCGGTGGGCACTTTCTTAGCCACCGTTGAACGAAAGACCGGTGCCCGTGGTGTCGTCCGCATTCCATTCTTTACAGAGGACGGTTCAGCGCGAGCAGGCAAAGACTACATCGATACATCTGGCTTTATAATATTCGAAAACAACGAAGCAAGGTATGTGTATAGAATAAATTGTTGCACGTATGATAACAACTTATCTTAATTTTGAAAAGCGATTCGATTGGTCGATAATGATGAAATTCGACAAACTATACAAGTGTTGACAAGTGGTTAAAAAATCAACTTGGTAAATTTGTATGATGTGAAGAGTTTAACGGTATCTTAGGGCTCTGACAGACAAGGCGACCTGGGTGGCGCGACCCAGGTCGAGACACCCAGATGCTATGCGACTCGACTCGCGACCTGGGTCGCGTTCCCCACGGTTCCCGCCCAGTTGAAATATGGAAGTCGAAGAGATAGCAGCCATAACCTGCTTTTATCTCCGTAATAAAAAAAAAAAAAAGAAATAGGAGGTTTTGGGTGCATCCTTTATGCATAGAAATAAGGGGAAATTCTTTCCTGAATACCGTGTACCCGAATTCCGAATTCCCGTTTTTCAGCCACCGATACATTTTCGTCTCCGATGAATAATGTCACTATTTCTTCCCAAGCATTCTTTTTTTTCTTTGTGGGCGTAGTCACAACACCCTACATCCCACATCGCTGGGCGTTGATGAATTTCAGCGATAAACGCATCGACATCTAGCAATTCCATGTTTGGAAGGCGAGAGGTGACCGCGTCGCAAGACCACGTGTGACCGACTGATAAGACAAGCATGGTCGAGCAGGTGGCGCCACCCACCGGATCGCCCTCAAGTCGCGAATGGTCGACCGGGTCGCCCGACTCAAAAGTCGCCGGTACGTCGCCACACCCGGTGTGCCCGTCCACAATTGAATGGATTGGATGATTAGGTCGCGCCACCCAGGTCGCGCAACCCAGGTCGCTCGTCTGTCAGTGGCCTTAGAGATGAATGGTAAATACCAGTGAATTCATTACGAATGCTCATGATGAAAATGAAAGGAAGACGAGTCCCTCAATAGCTGCTGAAAAAGCAGAATTTTAGCTGATGATATGTCTGGTTTAAAGAGAACATATTGTTGGAAAAAACAATCGTATTCTTCGCGTGCGTGAAGTTAACATCTAATGAGTGTTGCTGCAGTTATTATTTTATATCCGGGGTTTGTGAGGGGGAGAAAATTCAGGCGACTCATTCTCCGATTCTTTATTGGCTGACCGAGCACTTTCGCCCATTCCGGCATCATCAGGGCGACGTGGAGCCATAGGGTCCACAGCCTTTGTGTCTTTTTTTTATAGCTACACCCAAAAAAAAAAAAAAAAAACTGTGTAATTGGTTCGAGCATTGTACTCCAAATGTATCGCGCCGATACCGATACATCGTTTTTCCTTTAACTGGCGAAGGTAATAGTATAAAGAATTGAGTTGCTGCTCGTTCATCAGCAAAATGCAGCTGTTCCATGTACCCTCACGACCGTAAAGTCTTGAGTCTTTAGCATCTATCTTCTATCTATCTAAGTATATAAAACTACACAACCAGGAGGAGGAGAGGGTATAATATTGATTGAGAAACTGGCCGGAAGGATTTGGATGGAAAAAATAGGGGGTGTTTAAAATTTAAGGCCATCGGCTGAAAAAATCGCTGAAATTTGCAGAAGTCGGAGCTAGAGGGGCTCGAAGTGATAGTCGAAAAAACGTGGATATCCGATTGATTGAGAAACTGGGGCATGGTAATCAAATTTTGATCATAGAGTCGTTAAATAGAGACAAACTCATCGGGTGAAAAGATCGTCTTTTTCTTTATTTGGCCTTTGTTCAAATTTTATTGCGCTTTGAAATTTTATGACACTGATTTTCGCGTTTTTTGCCTGTTTTTCGCGAATAGCTTTTGAACCGACCACTTTTACATAGGTATATTACTCAAAGGCAAGAAAGAGCTATCAAAATCCCACAGTTTGGTGTATTTAATTATATTTTTATGTTATGTCCCCGCGGAGCTATTCGCGCTTGAAGAAAAGTCAAAACACGTTTTTTGACATAAAGTGGAATATATCTCGAGAGCTATTATATACGCTAGCTTTTTCTAATTTTTAATCGATTCTACATTAAATTTCCTTCATTTTCTTCCACAGCACCTAATCGTTCACATTTCGGGAACGTGACGAGAAAAAATCCCAAAGTTAGAACTTCAAAAGTATGAAAAAAAAAAATCGAAAAATATTATTAATCGTTCGAATTTGATTGTTTTCACTTGAAATTCGAATTCTACGTTTAATTTCCTGTAGGAATCATTAGTTAATCAAATTTGAACAGCACTGTAAGTATTTGCAACGAATTTTCAAAGTTGAAAAACGTAGGAGTGGCGTAGTATTAAACCTGGAAAAACTGATAGTTGTCGTGAAATTTCCACCGTTTTGACGTCATATTCGGATTCAGCGTTAAATTTCCTATAAGAATAGCTTTCAAAATCGCTTTAAAACGAAAATTAATTTTTCACTATCACCGAGCTCGGAATTCCGGCCGGCGAAAAACTCGATTTACGGAAAATAATTTCTCTGGCTCTGTTTAAATTTTTTTCGCCAAATTTTTTGCTATGTACGTGTGTAAGGCGTTCAAATGAAGACTCCTGCATAATAAAACAATTGATTCGCATTTATTTTGACCCCGAAAATCACGGTTAAAGTCCAATTTTCGAGCTTTCAAAAACCGATTTTTTTGGACCACTTGCAGATTTTTCCGAGAAATAAAAAAAATCACAAAAATACATCTTGGTAAGACACAACTTTCCTGAAAATTTCAGATTTTTATCTGTATTGAGAGAGGAGTAAAAAATCGTTAACTGTTCGGTTGAAAAAAATCGCAGGGGTACCCCTTGGATTTTTCGCGAAAATTTTTTTGGAATAGATTTAGCTCAAATTCAGCATAATGATACTTGATGATGTGTATATCAATAATATATGGTCCATTCTTTGTTTCTTTCGCACTAAATAGATGAAAATAACGTTTAAAGTTGAAAAATGTCGTGTTTTCGTGTATAGTCTACTAATATTGTTGAATAACTCAAAAACGGTTGAAAAATGGATAGGTACATTACATTAGGAAAATGTGGGCAATTAAATTACCTATCTTTTGGTATATTGAAACATCTGAATTGACGACTTTTTATTTGAGTTATCCACTCTGCAAGTTACAAATCATGGAAAACTTAAAGTTGTTACGTCTAATTATGCTACAACTTTGCTCCAGTTGAAAAACCCAATACTTTATGATACAAAGTACATTCAAACACCTTCACCAACATACCAAATTATAGCAACTTCTACCTACTAATAATAATACCTATAGATTCCCACTCTCCAGACACAAATTATCAACTACTAAACCCATACCCATACCTATCAATTTTTTATTTTTATTGTTTAGCAGCACTATTCCAATCCCTAGTAACCCAAAATTGCCAATTGATTAATTGAAAAATGAAACATCTTCGTATGTACCTACTTTCTGAGTTCCTCGGTGGCGTGTTTTTTAATCAAACAATAGATAAATGGCATAAAAGATGAGAATGGTTAATGCAAAACCCAAGAAAAAGTATTGTTTTCTCTAACTTTAGGCTTGTGAGTTATTCAAACGTTACTCTCATATTCAGTGATGAAATATTAGTGCATCCACTTTGGTTTTGGTTAATAAATCAATGATAAACCATTTTAATCGAAAAAAAAATCCTAAAACCCCTCGAAATTTGATGTTTCACGTTTGTAGGCATGTACAATCCGAATAAATACATTAAAAAAATTCTGTCCGTCCGCCATAAGCCGTCAACAATTTTCTGACATGACTATAAAACCTAAATTTTTGACATTTTCACCTAAAATTATTTCGGCCTCACAACGGCTCAATTTTAAGGGTATTTTTGAGGGGGAGAAAACTCTTATTTTTCTGGTTTTTCTCCATATCACTACCCCACAATCTGTTGTTAGGTGGAAACGTTCACAAACGTTCCGACAAGTTATTATCATAAATGGATCGTATTCGTACATTATTTTCATAGCTTTAGCGATTCTGTATTCGTTTGTGGATATGAATTATTATTGAAGCAAAGGAATAATAAACACTCCATTTTTGCGCCCAACGCTCAACACTATAACAACTTATATTTTGAAAAATCTACTGTCAATGTTTTAACTCTTCGATGGGCTTTACGTTCGTCATTCGGAGTTGCATTCGCTGCGGAAAAGTTCAAGCTGATCCGGCTTGCGCGGGTTGGGGCCGGCGCGTCGTTAGCGGAAAATAAATTCGCTAGCTTTTGAAGGGTTTCATAATCTGTAGGGTTTCCCGACTCGGCTGAGAATCTACCGAGTAGATAAATCGGTCAGTGTCTAGTACGGACAGACGACCATGCTTAGAGCACTACCGTGATTAACTGTCCATCTTACATTTATCCATGCAAGCATAGTATTGTTGTGTTCCCTTGAAGTAGTGCAGAGAAGAAAAATGAATTTAATCTGGTTGAACTTGTGACAGTGAAATTGCCATGTAATCAAATCAAATAAAATCTAGTAAATTTAATAAAATATAGATGGATGATCGACCCCTTGTTATATATTTTGTAGTCGTCAATCATGGTTAGGGTCCGAAAGAAAAGTATCCAGTATAGGCTGTGATCTTGGTTTTATTTTTATTGAACTAAAGCTATATCTAAACGCTTTTCTAGGAATTCGCTAGTGCCGAGTGCAATATAATTTTAGTGTTAGTAAGCATCCTCTAAATTATTTATTTTCCTATTTCCTCGTTACAATAAAAGTTAAAAAAATGGTCACTACTGAAAACTCTTACATGGACCATTGGATGCAAGGTAAACCAGTCTATAAGACTTCAGGTGGGAAATATAATATCCGAAAGCTCTGCGTAAGAGACGTTTTACTTATCGTTTGGACTATTCTGGTTGACGACTACAAAGTCCAATAAAATGATGTTACATTCCTTCCGCTAAGGAATTTCTACTTTCCGTCTCCCAATACTAAACATGTATTGCTTCAAATAACGAAACTCGAATTGGATGATGCTACTGAAAATCATCATTGACATCATCCGACTTTTCCGACTAGGGAGATCACTCAATTTGACTCGTTGAGTTTTTTTCGTCATCAGAGCACAGTATATTGAGTTGCGTCTGAACGAAGTCAAACAATTATAATTAAAATGTAAATACAAGTCAGTAACTAGCGATTTCTTAACTACCTGAGCCCACTAAACGAATTAACAAGTTTGAAGATGATTTACAAGGAAAAATGAACTCAACTTCAACATTTATTATTACCTATCCCCTTCACCCGCAAAAACGAACATTTGTGTTCGTTTCCACCTAACAAAACAGAAGATGGTAAATTTCCTATATTTTGGTTTATTATTCAATAATAAACCATTGTAATCGCCCAAGAAAAAAAATTTTATAACCCCCCCTCAAAATTTGATGTTTTACGTTTCAAGGCATGTAGAATCCGAATATCCAATAAAAAAAATTCTGTCCGTCCGCCGTACGCCGTACGCCGTCCGCCGTACGCCGTACGCCGTACGCCGTACGCCGTCCGCCGTACGCCGTTAGCAGTTTTCCGGCCAAACTGTAAGAGCTAAAAATTTGAAATTTTCACCAAAAATCAATTTCGGTCCTACGACGGCCCAATTCTTGAACCAACTTGCTAGCTCAATTTTAAGGGTATTTTTGGGGGGTTTTGAGGGGGAGAAAATTCATATTTTCCAAGGTTTTTCAGAAAAATGTGTACGTGGTATCAAATTATATAGATTTTTGGACGCTGAATCGAATGAGACCATCGCCGGGTCGGTAGCTTTATTGGTTCGCGAGTTATCGCAGCTTTTGTGCCGAATTTGGGAGATTTTCAGAAATTTGACATGAGGGTATAACTCGAGAGTTCTTGGAGCTATAAAAATCGTTCTATACTCATTGGAAAGGTCGTTAAACACTCTCTCCAGCTGTATCGTTAGGCAATAAGTTTAGCTTTTAATTAGGAAATTAAGAAAAATAAAAATGATTAAAATTACAATAGTTGCTACGGAGTTTTCCCCTACAGTTACCACCTGTTTTCGGTGGGAACGTTAAAAAATGTTCGGAATATTTAAAATGACAAATGGATAGTCTTCTTAAATCAATATTGAAGTGAAATAATAATAAACCACTGTACAATCATTTGCAGCGTTTTTATTATTATTTTGGTATTTAAAAAATTACGATGTACTCCAATTTTCTTAAATGACTGAACAAAAGTAAATGGATCGTCCATCGCTAAAATAGATGTTGGAGTTCGGTAAATATTCCAACGATTACAAAGACTTTGATAGTGTCATATAAATGCACGAGCTTTGCCATCATCTTTGTGCTTCCCATTAAAGCTTGAAAATCGCTCGTGAACGTACGAAACGATACAAAAATCGATCGAAGCCTATACCATTTCCTGCCGGCGGCGCGTAAACGTATTTATGACTTTCCCCCCTGTTATGAACTTAATGTAGGTATGAGATTTTCACCGAATATAATTTTCAGACCAACGATGGCTCGATTCTTCTGCCGAGTCGTAACCACTTTTTCATTGTACGGGGATTATATGTGAACGTTATTCATGTATTGTGGAATGTTCGCAGCCCTTGCATGTTGGTATAGATTTCAATTGATTTTCGATCCCCGAATCGAATGAAACCGTTTCAAAAATTATTGTTTAGAGATATTTAAAACGACGCGCCTAATTAAACTACCTGGTAATTCACAACTTTCCATCAATTAAAATGGAAGATTAACGCCAATGTGTTAAAACTATCGCCAACAGTTATTGTAATTACGTGAGACGGAGTAAAATAGCAGAATGACTTCGGGCCATTAGGGCGAAGTTGCATTGCTCTTATGATCTTCCGACCAAGGGTTGGCAGTCGTTTTATTCTGCACAGTCATCACTTGTTTCCCCTTTGTATCGCTCTCCAAAGTTGAAAGGCAGTTAAACCTTTTCCTCCTTTGTCTTCCTTGAGCTTTTCCGTTTTTCTCCTTTTTGAACAAAAATAATCGCCGATCCCACTCTAACAATCATTCATGATTATTTTTATATTCCTCCGTTGCAGAATTGCACGCCTAATAGAATAATATCGGGTATATCCTCTCGATGAGATGATTGACCTCCAATAACGACGTTTTGTCCGGTGGTGTTAATGGTGAGACAATCTTGGAGACCAATGAACATTGATTGCATTTTGGCCAGTACATTCGCCCGTATAGGCCTCTTTTGACACGGATAACTGTAGACACAAATATATTGCTAGTTCGAAAAATCTCTTTTGACACGGATAATTGAGACACCGATATACACACCCGTTCGATGAGCAATCCAACGAGTATAGATGAACAATTTTTATGACTCCAAGAACTCTCGAGGTATACCGATAAAGCTATCGACCTCGCGATGGTCTCATTCGATTCAGCGTCCAAAAATCTATAGAAATCGATACCAATCACACCTTTTTCTGGAAAACATAGGAAAATACGTATTTTCTCCCCCTCAAAAAACCTCTAAAATACCATTACAATTTAAGTAGCGATTGTCTAAAAAAATCGAATCGAAAAATCCATTATTATCAGACCAAGATTGATTTTTTGTGGAAATTTCAAGAATTAAGCATTCTAAGTTTTGTCAGAAAAGTTGATGGCGTACGGCGGACGGACAGAATTTTTTAATTGGATATTCGGATTCTACATGCCTAGAAACGTTAAACATCAAATTTTGAGGGGGTCAGAAATTATTTTTCCTTGGGAGATTACAAAATGAACTCTATAAACTCATTAGGCGGATGTATGGGCTTAAAATTGGAATGAAACGCAAACTAATGAAAACTCCGGCAAACTGACGAAATTGTTTCCTGTTTCTTTAACTTAGGAAATAATAACTTACTTCTTACTTATGTTTTTAATATCTTATCGGCCAAATGGCGCTCCCCATATTCAATACACTGACTAAGGTTTTTCTCCGACGTTTTCGTGAACTCTTCCCGTGGGATTTTCCACGATTTGAGTCCGAACGTTGCCCTTGCGGGCTTCCAGAGTCCTGGGTGGTAATTTCACTCAAGGGATTTTAGATGTCTCCGCAGGAAAAAAATGGACTGTTTTAATGGAAGATTCCCCGTGCAGCTGATATCCTTGAAAAACGATTTGAATTTGCCAGCTCGTTCTCCGGATTGGCCTCATTGCGATTTTTTCCTCTGCTGACGATAAAAATCGCTTTTCTTGACCCTGGAGCCCTCAAGGACAACATTCGGACCCAAATCGCCGAAATTCAGCCGGCAACGTTCGAAAGGAAGCATGAAAACTTGATGATCGCTAAAGGCTTCGATGGTGTATTTAGTGTGAAGGGTACTAATTGGTCGATACAATATTTGGAACAATATAAATTGTAATTTGCGATATTCAGGGAACTAATTTTTTTTATGGCCAGTTTTCATTAGTTTGTGTTTTGTTCCAATTAAAAATCCATCCGTCTGCGACGCTCCACCCTGCGTATATAATACTGGGCAAATTACACACTTTATTCACATCCAATAGCCACAAAAATAAGTTACGTCCGATTGAAATTTTTTTCGTCTGATTATAAAAATGACGACTACACTTAGTTAGGTATTAAATTTAATTGGGCGTGTAATAGCATTACGTGTATCTACGATCTACGTCAATCAATATCTGCAGATCTATCTGCAGATGTATCTATCTATCTGTATCTAGATGTATCTATCTATCTATCTGCAGATGTATAATATACGATATTTAGAACATAATAATATACGATATTTAGAACATTTATAAAGGGCCAGGAGAGTTACCATTGCAAGAGGATGGTTTCCTTTGATCATAATAAATTGAAGCTAAGGATTTTTTATCATTCATTACTTATGGTGGGGCAGACGATTCACATGGCATATTCTATAATTCTTTTCTGACATATTCTCTATAAATCTTCGGGGCTCTATGTTGGAAATCAACAATATAACGGTCTAAACGTCTAAAAGTTGAAACGTATCGAACTTAGTTTTTTAAAACCAGAGCAATATCAAGTAGGCCATACTAGAGAAACCTGTAGAAGTTGAACGACTAGAGTTGTATTTATTTACATGTTTTCGCTGGGTAAATTGGCGGGGTATTACTTCTGTCAGAGTTGAACGCATGTGTTCAGTACACGCTGTTTTTTTTTTTCAATGTGCCTCCGAGCGTTCGCATGAATATAATCTCCCTCGCTAACTGATTTCCTCTCATAGTAGAGGTTTTATAGTATACCTAGCACTCGGTTCATCGATGCAACCCTGCCATTGGCTCTGGCGTATCACAGTCGTTCAATATTGTTCGCGGAGAGCTGAATTTCCGATACGTCATATTCACTTCCATCCGTCTTTCAGTTTACTGTGTCAAACAGGTTATTCGTTTATTCATTTTAAAAGATCAGTTATCGGAGGAGGAGTGTAACATAATATGAACGTTTTTTACTGTCACCATACTGCATTGATTGTATGATGAATCGATGGATTTTCTCTCGTGATGGATTGTTAAATCAGCCAATCAATCCGTTGCGTACTAAGTGGATAGTATCTGTACATGACGTTTTACTTGTGTGTATCAACGGGTAAAAAACAAATTTGTCAAATCTTGGGAACTTCATGTATTTCAATCGCCTTAAGTGCATTTTTCTTTTCTGCTGTAAGCTCATAATTATGTTCAAACACTCTGCTTCCGAATGATCTATTAAAAATTTACAACATGAGCGAATTTACCTACAGTGAATTCGCAAATTTGAGTTTTTCACTGAAAAGCTTTTTAGCTCCCTAAAATCGAGTTCTCATGCAATGATAAACATTGCATTTTTTTCCCGTACAGATAGGAGCATCTATTACTGAGCATCTGCTCGGAAACATTTAGTTATACAATAAGGAGATGGGAAATTTAAAGCTCTTTCTAACGATATAATAACATTTGAATCTAGTCCTGTAATTGAAGGAAGTTACAGCGGTTTTGTCAAGTTGATGTTGAAAACAAGGAAAAAATTGGAATGCGAAAAAGTAGGGAAAGGAGGGAGTAAAAAAATTGATAGGGCGATTTTTGTCAGAAATCATAGGTTGGATCATTACAAGTGTGTAATTCCAGTGGCGACCTCTGATGGCCATTCTAATGTTCACTCATGCCCAGTGTTCTGATGCCCAAACCGGCGAATGAACTTAGCTAAACAACACATATGGAAAAGAGTCACCGTGTCATTCCTCGTCAACATTACTTTGTTGAGACTGTTGGAGCTTTGTATTCTTGAAATTTCCTCTACATATTTATATCAATATGGGCCTCTTCAGGAACACAAAATTCAAGCTCATCCTCGCATTAATATTCTTACTCGAGGGACAAGCAGCAATGAATATTTATGAGCTGACTTTTTAGCAGAAATTCCAAGTGCGGACGATCTATGTACTCGTATGATCACGTATAGAAATACAGACCTCGAGTGTTTCGAAATAACGGGCTACACGAAATTAGTCTGAAATGATTCTTGGTGGTGTTGGTTGCGGTTTTGCTTTCTTTTAAACAACCACTGAACGTACTATTGAACGAGGATAAGTTATGGAGAGCGACCGCCCCGCCTCGTACTTTTCATATCTCGTTTCTCGGGCGTTGCGATCACTTATCGTTCGGATCTCGTGTACTCGTCGCACGCTTTTGCATGCTATAGGGCAGCAAACGGTCTTGGGAAAACTTCACATCTTAATTGCGGCTTTCGATTTGCAAAATTTAAATGCAGGGTTCACAGGATCCGTCGATGCGTTCGCTTTGATGCGTTTCGCATTCTGATTGGCTTGGCGCGGCGATAGCATTGCCGCGTTTGGTAGTCAAACCTGCTTTAATCTGACGGGCTAGGTCGATTTTCATAAAAATCAAAGCTAGCTGAATAAAAATAAAACTTTCTGCAGGTTGAGGGGGAGAATAACGAGACGACCTCTTCTCCATTTTTTTTCCTTTTTATTACGCCGAGTACTTTCGCCCGTTCGGGCTTCTTCAGGGCATTATAGGACCATTATAGGGCATTATGGTCCTATAATGCCCTGAAGAAGCCCGAACGGGCGAAAGTACTCGGCGTAATAAAAAGGAAAAAATGGAGAAGAGGTCGTCTCGTTATTCTCCCCCTCAACCTGCAGAAAGAAGTAATACGACCACCTGGAGAAGAAAAAAATAAAACTGATGGAAAGAAACATTTTATTGCGTTTTATCAGGCTCCGAAGAAAAACTGTGTTGGCACCGAATGTCTTCTATTTCTATACTCAATGAGAATAACTCTTAGCTTCAAGTATCTTTTCAATGTCTGTGGGAGATGAATGAAAACGAGAACCGTTTTGAACCTTGAAACTTCTGTGTTGAGAGGTGTCAGTCAACGCTAAAAGCTCTTTCCGTTCGACGTTCTTATGGTGTTATTCCAGCGCGTTTGCCATTGAGGGAAATGGTTATCCTTTCTAACTCAATATCTTTCAGTTCGTATCTTTCATGATGCTTCAAAGATATACAGATGCGAATGTTTCCCATAGCAGCGACAGCATTCACTGCTATCTCAATAGTAGTTTGTATAATGATAAAGTCGTGTGGACCGGAGTCCCTAAAAGTAATTTTATGGTGCAATTATCGGCCAAAGATTTATTAAGCTCGTTCCACCGTTGGAATTTCAGTGGGAAAGTTGATAGTTGACGGAATTTCTTAAAACCTTACCTTCAAAGCGCCCAATATAGAAAGTTTCCGTTGGTAAAAGTCAATAGATTCAATTATCAACATTTCTTTGAATCAATTAGGGTCCTGCTTTAGACGGAACGTTTGGTACAGAGCTAGTACACTTTCTATCATCGCGATATTGACCAAAAAATCTGTAAACTACGGCTTCGCCGTAACAATTTCGTGATGAGGTGTCATTCCGATTATTGAGCATCTGCATGATGAAGTTCCTTGACAAAAACCGACGCGCGTCTTCTTTGGCTTTCATGAATTTGCTATTATTCCTGTCAGTAACCAAAATACTCAACTATTCCCAATCCTTGTTTTTTAACCGACTTCAAACAAGGAGGAGGTTACTATGGTTGTCTTGCGGGATTTTTTTTTTTTTCGTTCAATCCTTGGATAGTCCTGCGCGTGCTCATGCTTTTTCATAATTCGTCCTTGACGTTGTTTCCCTTTACTAAGCTCAAGTACGGCTCAACAAATATTATTTATAGTAGAGGGGTTGTGAGGGGGAGAAAGACCGGCGACTCATTCTCCAGATTTTTAATGGCTGGCCGAGCACTTTCGCCCATTCGGGCATCTTCAGGGCGACGGGGAACCATGAGGTCCACAGCCCCTCTACTACAATAGATGCGACGACAACCAAACCAAAATTATTTATAGGTCAATGAATTATTGTTTGAATATAATCGACTAAGTATATCCTATACTACCTCTCCTATACTATATAACCTTCTATAGCGTGTGTATTTTTATTCAGTTCTGAAGTAAATTAGCATCATTAAGTGGCACAGCTCCGCACCGATGCTAATTCGGGCATCCTCTGAGCAATGTGGAACAATGTTATAGTGAACTCCCGCAATCTATTGTTCTTCAATCCCAGAAGAGTACTCTCGAAGGGTGCCCGGGTGTATATAACAAGCAAACAGATTTCAGAGGTTTTTATCCGATATTTTTGAGCGCCCGTTAGTCGCTAAAGTTGCCCTAAGTTGTTTCCCGTGAGAGACAGTCTTTAAGGCTATTGGGCTTATCACGGATGAAGGAGGGTAAGCCTTTTGAACCGTGGAGTGAGACGTTAGGCTGGCCGTAGATAAAGAGATACGATGTTACGACAAAGACGCCTTTCCAGGGCTGCACTAATCAGCTTTGAGGAGCCTAAGCAAATAAGTGTGTTGTAATGGCTAAATATGGAAGCCGGGGACGGATTACAATCCCGAAAGGAAGAACACCGTGATTTGAAGCGCTAATCTAATTATTCTCACCTACTTATGTTGCTTTCAATAAGGAATTCAGTAAGTCCATTTGCGTTCGCCGGATGCAATTCAGTGCGATTACCTCAGCTTTTGTTCAAAATTATCACGCTACTACAGTCATAGCTTTTGTTACGCATTCAACGTTGTTGACGGACGAGCTCAAATCTTCTCAGAATTTTTTCGACTTCCTAATTTTCTAAGAAATCCGACTTTTTTGGGTTATATTTTAAACCAACATCATCGAACAAAATATTAATTTAAATAGGTTCCTAATCCTCGATTGCCTAAATCCTGACTAGCCGTGAATCCTCCCTCTTTAAAAATTTGATAGTTACCGCATGTTATTACAAGCTCATTGAACGGTAAATTAACTTGCAATATCGGATCGTTTTTCGGTTCATCGAACGAATCAATTCCCAGTACAAAAATGGCACGCTTTGTTGTATTAGGATTTGACTTTATTCAAACTATATATATAAAAACATCGTATGATTCGAACTTGCAGTAACGGATTTGACGTAAGAGCCAAATATTTGGCCATCATCGAAGGAAGATTTATTACAGTCGAGCGCCTGAGTCGTCGACGCAAAGTTTTCCCAGTCACGATCACGAGATGGTACCGAGGCCACGAGGACACCCCATTCCCAACCCATCTGATCCTCATGGCTCGTAATATTTCCGGGTCGGTCGGGCCGCACTGCGAATGGAAATAATCGAATCGAAAAATACCGTTCCGTTCACATTTTACGGAGCAGTTCCATTGATCATTCGCTACAAGCATGAGAGGCTGTGCCCAGATGAAAGCTTGCCTCTTAATAGTGCTTTCTACCGCACGATCTTTCAATTTCCCATTCCTCTTACGAGTATATTATTCGTACTATCGTATATATTATAATTATATTATAATTCAAGTCATTCTTTATCTATCTGTGACCAAGATTTTTCGAAATATTAGAACAAAACTTTCATCTTTATTCACTCTCAATCAATTAATAATTATATTATTATTATATTATTATATATATCGTATATATTATTCGTATATTATTCGTAATTAATGCCAACTATCAGTATTGAGGTCGGATTTGCCTAGTGGTTTCATGTGCCAAAATTTTGGGTTCGATTCCCGAGACGAGCCAAAATTTTATTTCCGAGGGTTTGAAAAATTACTTGATAACTAGCGGCAACTGAACCAAATTTGACCCAGTGGAAATAATGACTTTCTCATAAATATACTCCTTTCGCATGGTTATGAAGGTTTCACCCATCCTAAAATCTTGACTATTTTTGGTCTTAATTGTACTCCCACTTATAGAGTTCGAACGTCTGTTTTTCGCTCTACTATGAGTCTAGAACTAGAGCGCTGCCCAAGAACGTAACGAACTCCAATTACAAGGTGTCCTCGAATGAGCGTCACAGTACAGATTTTACATAGCTCAGTTACATGACGCTAAATTTTAACCATCTTTGATCTTAGCTGTAGTCCCGTGTTAAGCTAATGTATTATTGGTGAGCAGAAGGCGACAAGGCGACTACCGTGTGTATTATTGTGTCCGACATTGGCGCTTAAGCGAAATCCTCGAATTCTACAAGGTCTGACGGCAAAATTTATTTCGAGACAACTGGCCCGTTCTCCTCCGTTTCCACCCTCCACTCCACAACGATTGGTGGTTCCCGGATCAACACCGGCTACTCAACAAGCAATACCCTATTTTCTTCCAATTTGAATCAAAGCCGATTCTCGATAGCAGAGAGGCGGTGCATTGTGCCTCAAGAACTTCCAATTATCTCGCGAAATATCCTACTAATCGCGGCACCTAACTCAAATATCTCGAAAATGCCATTCCTTCTGCGCTTCCGGAATGAACCATCGAACGATCCGTTAATTAAACTTGGGTTGATTAAATTATTAGGCGTTGATGAGAAGAAAAGACGAGAGACTTATTCTCCGATTTTTCATCATTATTTTTGGCAGAGTACTTTTAACACTTTGGGCATCCCAGTGCGACTATAATTTTTCACCTCTCCATGAGGATGCTCAGAGCACTTGAAGAATGAGACGTCGTGAATCACAAAATGGTTTAGGGGAAACTTTAATCAGTGTCAACTCTGTTCAATCTAGTATCATTCTGTTTTACACCACTAGCTTAATGGCTTAGCTGAAGGCAAGACTGATCGAGGAAGAGATCGCGAAACGCGAACTCGTTTCATCCCTGGGGCGTATTTCCTATTTCGAATTTTACAAGAGGCAAAAATCAATATATTTGAACGTTCAAGGTATTGAAATGTTTGTCACGGCGAGTGAACGACGTTTGGTTTCTATTTTTACTGTTACACACCGTACTTCCACGTTATTCGCTTTTTCCGTTTGTTTATTCGAGCTTTTTTAAATTAATTTATTTTTATTTTTTGTGTTTCCTTGTTAAAAAAATCGATCCCATTTCACACAATTACTTATGTATCGTCTGGATCCATCATAGTATTTCCTGCGTTTTTTGGTCTCCTGGCTAGCAAAATGATTATATTTTCATACGATTCGAATTGAGTTTTACGGGTGAAGGATTTTTAATGACCGTTCTCATTTTTAAGGTTCGAATTAATTTTCATGATTATGATGGCTGTTGAAGCTAATAACTACCTACTTAAGTTTGGATAAGATTTCCAGCTACCTGCACCTGATTTTTGGGGCGTTAGAGCACAAGGTTTATTATTTATAGCTCACGTCTCTTTTTACCCCCTATCTCTAATTACTCCACCTTCCTCTGCGTCAAATTATTACTCTTAACGATTCGCAAAACTATGAAGATGTTTTCAAAAAACTAAACTATGGTGTTTTCAAATAACGATTCTAGGAGCCTGTTGAACTAGGAGTTTGTTTCCCCTTGATTGAAAAATATTTGCAACTACCTAATACAATTATTTTCAAGTTCGCTTCAGTTCAATATAATGTAACGAAGCAAACAAATAAAAGGCTGATTTCGTCGAACTAGGAACAGCAACTCGAGATTGATGACAGGTCGAATTTGGAGTTGACGGCCTGTGAGGCTTACGTATTGAAGGGGGTGTCTGGCCTCCAATTGATGTCATTGATTTGATTCCAAGTCGTTGCTTATATTGTATAAATAGGTTGGCCACAGGTTGTGCGAGCGACTGCCGTCCTATTAATAACTGAGCAGAGCGGCTTTCGTTCGTGCTTTGATGATTAACTGATACCCGTTGCTAATATTTCCCATTGTGCCAGTAACTACTCAGTGTCATGTATTTAATATGCACATTGAAGTGTCACTCCAAAATAATTGGACTTTGTGCTATAAAAATCGCGATTTTCCGTATCAATCTAATTCTTTCATTTTTTTTAACATGGAAAGGTAATATATAATATCCTAAACTTAATTAAGCATTAAAACATAATATATGTGCGTGTGTGTTTCAATAAAAATAAGTGACCATTATTTTATTGTACTGGGTTGGTGAGGGGCAGAAGAACCAGGCGACATATTCTCCGATTTTTTATTTACTGGCCGAGTACTTTCGCCCCTTCGGGCATCCTCAGGGCGATGTGGAACCATAGGTTACCACAGCCGTTTATTTTATTAATTAATTCGGTCATCAGAATTCCATTTTGGTTTTATGTTTCCGAAGTGTTGGGAAAATCTTGAACGTAGCCTTTTTATAACGAAGCCTTACAATTATCGTAATAGAGCCGGCTTTTGGTTGCTCAAGTTTTGAATGAGTTTGAAATAAAATAAATAAATAAGATACATCTGACCATCCAGTTGTGAAAGAGTCAAAGACAAGTTGTACTTCTATTGATCTTTCTATGCATTAGCCGTCGCCAGTCTAGCTGGTAAATCACAATGATAGGTCTACCAGATTTCAAACTCAATTTTAATCTCGATAATATGAGAAATTGATTCGATCTGTTTCATGATCATGTCGTAGTTAAATTTTGATATGTGCGTGTGAAAATGTTGACTATTCGATGGCCAGATTTAAAAACTCGCTCTGTTTTCTAAATTAGTTCTCTACCATTACAGAATCGATCATTGCTATCATTACTTGAATTGCGTTGTTTGTGATTTCTAATTCGATCCTCTATCCCATTAGACGGCCTCGGTTTGCATAGAATCAGCTCCTAAACGAACCTTGACGGGCGGCCGTTCGAGAGTCGTTATCAATATGAAATCATTAGCATTACGGGCGGGCTTTCCTCATTCAGCATTCATCATACTTGGAGGGATGAGGCCCTCAGCGCAGCCGTTCAGTTGTAGTGGTCGTGTCATGGTAGTCTCGTCATCCTCTCGCTGTTTTATCGTGCCTTCGCGCTATCGCCTCCATACAAGTCAAATTAGCGACTGAATGGTGAGTGAATTTGGCTCACTAAATTATAGTTATTGCTGGCAGGGACGTTAACTGCCTTCTGCGTAAGCATGGAGTGAACGATAAAAACAATAGAGCGAACAAAGAATCTAAAGCCAAACTGTGATTTCCCAGCAGCCGATGTGATGCAATGCTTAGCAATGACGACGTTAATATAAAAATAAAAAATAGCGCTTTTACCTAACAACATATTGGAAACTATGAAAATATCGTTATTTTAAATATTTTATTATTTTTCCTAATAACTTAATTTTAATTCAAAGTATCCACGTAGCGACGTAGGGTTAAAATATATTTCTATAGCTTTGAGTTACATCTTTACGAAGAACTGCTGAATTTCTCGCAAAATAGGATGAGATAGCTCGATAACCAAAATATTTATCAACCCTGCTATGGTCTCATTCGATTCGTTTGGCAAATACCTATCGCAATTTATACGGAATACACCTATATCTCAACTTTGAAGTATACGAATTTCCCTCCAATAAACACCCGTAAATCTGAGGTAGCAATTTTGCTAAAGAGAATTGAGCCATTTTGAGGCCCAAAATGATTTATGGTGAACGTTTGTAGGTCTTACAGTTTATTCAGAAAACTGCTAGTCTAGAGTGGATAGACAGAATTATCTTTATTGGGTATGCGGATTTAAGTACCTTGAAATGCAAAACATTACATTCTGTGGTTGAGGGAAGGTGGTTGACTATTTTCTTTCGCTATTACAATGGTTTATCGCTTCAAAACTCTATATTACGTCTGACCTATTTATTCCGAATGTGAGAGGGATTCGGATGCTCGCATCCAAGCGAGGTCGAGCGATTTGAAGAGATAAGCGCGTTTCTTATGACCCAATCGCAATTTACAGTGATTCGTAAAGAGGTTTCTAAGTTTCCAATAACTCAAAGGGAATAAACTTGGCAACTATCAGTTAAGATGCCAATTCCTGTCAATATAAATAGATGATAGGATCGCTTCGAAAGCCACTGAAATCTTCGTATTACGAGTTCTGTTGGTAAGGTAAATGATGAACTTCTGAATTTCTCTCAAAGCCAATGTCATTGAAATTATCTCAAAGAGTGGAAATTTTGTTAGGTTTAGGTGATTTTAAATTTTACCACCTTCGACTAATTTCCGTGTTCATCCGCTTATATTCCGTCGGTGTAGCAACACAATCCCCTTAGGTGCTTCATGTAATCCAACCGAACCATTCAGTTTGTCTTGCACAGGAATAACTCGGGATGAACAGGGAGGAGGAGGGGATCAGGGAACGAAAACCCTTACCAGCCCCCGGTGCCAATCTAATGAAGGAAACCGAATAAAACTCGAACTATGCCTGTAGTAATATCAATAATTCAATTGATCAAGTCAAAGGTTGGAACCAGAATGAATTTTATTATTTACATTAACTGTATTTTTAAACCGCGTAGAAACAGTTAGGTATCTACAATACCATAATGCCTTACTACCGATTGCTTTAACCGCATGTCTGTTCACTTCCAGATTTTCTTAGTAAATGGAAATATTGCGGATCGTCCGAATAGTCGAATTTGGAGCAACAGCGGATTGGGAAAATTGGAATTAGGATTAGGATTAGCATACTATGTGACATATAGTACTATACTCAACTCGAATTCGAATAAATTTTCGAATTGAGAAAAAGTTCGAACGCAACGTGCGTTGAAGTAACAATATAAGAATTTTTGTTTTGGTGCGCATCTTAAATTCCAAGAATCCATGTTTAGTAAAAAGTTCCGTTCTAAAAATGATGGTTCCGTCAAATGAGCGTGGAAACTTGATCATCGGCCATGCTCTAAGTTTAAAAACAACCCGTTTTATTATTATTCTTATCAATGACCGCACTTTTTATTTACTTTTACATACATTTTTCTAGTGCTGTTTTCTACTTTTGGGTCTCTGGGGTATAAAACTTTCACTCGGTTTCTCTCAATTCAATCCGATGACTGAGTGCAAAATGGACATTTTGCTGGGAAAATTGCGGTATTTATTGTGCAAAGTGACACATAAATATATATGCAGAGAAATGTTTTCCTTGAGTTCGATACTCTGATGTATGAAACGAAATTGTGGGCTTTTTCGGGTCAGAATTTGATGGCCGTTTTTTCCGAAACAACCGAACAGTATCATTTTCTACGAAAACTCGTTCATCTTCTTATGTTCAAGCCAATTAAGGAAAGCGATATTTACAGACAATGAAACACTGTACCTCTAATTTACGCTGTAACAACAAATGCGACGTCTGTCAAAGTCCATCCTTTGAACTTAGTAGTACATCGTAAGTCGTTCGTGTGACTCTTGCCGTTGAATAGTTCGTTTTGACCCCGTTAAGCCTATTTCGTTCATCTCCCTACGAATTCGATTTATTTCTAGGCTCGAAATATTTACGTGACCCCCAAATGCCAGAACAGGTTGTTTCCACGATGGCGTGTTTGTTTTACATCTCGTAGGTGTGTTTTGTTCGTGTCGTATCGCAGGTGTATTTATTCTCATTTTTTTCTTAGGTAAGAAATGGAAAAAAACAGGTATCCTATTACAAGGGATACCTTGTAATGGTGCTACGTAAGTTAGACTACCGGATATGTAACCTAGTACCTCCATGATGTATTTGAAAGTATAAAGATGAATTGTTTATATAGGAAGCCCTGATGATGCCCGAATGGGCGAAAGTGCTTGGCAGGCCAGCAATAAAAAACAGGAGAACAGGTCGCCGTGGTTTTCTCCCCCTCTACCCCAACAACAAAGAACAAAAAAAGCGACAAATCTACAAAAAAAAAAAAAAAAAAAAAAAAAAAAAAATTATATTCTCAGTTACTAGGTACTTGTTTGTTGATGGGAAGAAGTTCTTCCTCGATTTAATTCGTTGTTGACTACTTTCCAGTGTGAGAATCAAGCTTTGAGCATAATTCATAACCGTCATAACGAATGAGAATTAGATTTACCATTTTATTTAACTTGCGCTAGGAGTTTTAATGTTTCCTTCTTTTTTTTAAAGAGTTTTTACGCTGGTAGTGGAACTGTATCCGGACCGAGTATCGAGGATAGCGAAAATCGGTCACCACAAAAAAAATTATTATAATAATAAAACCGAATCTATCAATCAAATCGAAGTTTTAATAATGTTACAGGAAATGCTACCAGTAGAATGCGTTTAGTCAACGAAATCAGTTTTGAGTTAATCGACTTGATTTAAGGTTTCTTTCGCTTAGCGACGGCTTTTAAATTTAATTTACTAGAAAACCTCAGAAGCTGACTGACTATAGAATCAGATCGGCATCAGTTGAAAACACTCGTTTCTTGTTTCAAACGGCATTGAAATGGCGCTTGGTAAACATCAACCGATTAAAGGAGTTTCTGCGAAATGTAATTCCAATTAACGGCCCTCGATTCAGTTTAGCTAACAGGGAATGTACAGCTGAACAATGAACATGAAGGTGAATAGGGTGTTGAGTTTACGTTTCTCAGCCTAGTTCGGAAACCGAGAAACCAGGTATCTAGCTAAAGACGAGATGGACAGCGTAGCAACCCTAGTTTCATCGCTGAGCTGTGTTCTCGCTTCTCTCTGAGAGTTAATTGTTTCAATTTCCTCGCCAACTTCGTGAACTTGGTACCGTCTTCGAACTATGCCTTTTAACAGCTTCAATGCCTCTTAGTATCTCAGGAATTCGATTCTCTGCGGAAACGTACTCCGCGTCGTGCTTGCGTCTTGTCTCCACTTTCTGCTTCCACTTACTTTTCACCTCCTTATCTCGGGTTAGGTTTGCCTATTGCTCCGATTCGAGTTCCAAATTTAAGCGAGGATTTACTTCGTACGGACGAGTTGGCGAGAGTGCCTTTCAGCTAACGTCGGCTTCGAGGGCGAGTTGCATCTTGCTCTTTTTATAAGTAAAAGTATACTAAGTTTCACCTTGGATTTTCGTCCAACTTGGAATACTTTCTCGTCGTGGACGTCGTCAGCCGTTCTCATAGGGGAAATCAGAAGATTATCAATCGATCTTGCACTTACTAATTCTGACGATTTCGCTTGTGGCTACTCTTTGCCTCACCCCCCTGAGTATGGAGGACAAAGGGTCGGGCCTAACATGAGTTTGACCCCAGCCGGATTCGAACCCGGCCCCACCGTGTAAAGAGCTAACGCTCCATACCACTACACCACGGGTTGCCCTACTGCTCTTCTTATCTCAGCTACGGTTTAACGTGTTGGAACGAAGAAGTTCGATTTGACATTCTTAGAATGATGGCTTCAGAGAAATATGTTTGTTTCGGATCTAAAAATTCAATTCTTTAAAATCAATTTTTATTTTACATACATACGTTCATTTCATCTATTTAGTGTACAGTGTTATGTTGTGAGTGTCACTAACAACGCAGTCACATAAGCAGATTTACAGCTTGCATTTAACCCTACATTTATCAGTGCGAGAATCTACAAATTGAAGCCTCAAATGTTTTACCTTGGCTTTACTTGGTCTTCAAATCATTTAATCCTCTCCGAAGTCGTTCATTATTCCTGCTGTCACATGGAGAGTATTTATAATAATGAGGAAGAATAAGATGTTTTTCGTTTTCAATCTCTAACTCGAATGTAACTTGATACATACGTATACTCGATACCTTTCGAATTGTTTTGAAGAACCGAAACTGAAAAATTGAAATTCGGCGATTTTTTTCAGACGGTGGCCTTAAATATTAAATAACTATTTTTTCATTCAAATCCTTCAAGCCATCTCCCCAATCAATCGTATATAACTCTCCTCCTCCTCGTTGTGCAGTTTTATATAAATATATAGATAGATAGATAGATAGATAGATAGATAGATAGATAGATAGAAATAGATTCACTAGGGGCTAAGCGCCCCTGGCGTAGTTTCCATAATTTGGTATGTTGTTGGAGGTGTTGTCATGTACTTTGTATCATAAAGTATTGTGTTTTTCAACTGGAGCAAAGTTGTAGCAGAATTAGACTTAACAACTTCAAGTTTTCCAAGATTTGTAACTCGCACAGTGGATAACTCAAACAAAAAGTCGTCAATTCAGATGTTTGAATATACCAAAAGATAGGTAATTTAACTGTCCACATTTTCCCAATGTAATGTACCTATCCATTTTTCAACCGTTTTTGCGTTATTCAACAATATTAGTAGACTATCTACGAAAACATGACATTTTTCAACTTTGAACGTTCTATTCATCTATTTAGTGCGAAAGAAACAAAGAATGAACCATATATTATTGATATATACATCTTCAACTATCATTATGCTGAATTTGAGCTAAATCTATTGCAAAAAAGTTTTCGCGAAAAATCCAAGGGGTACCCCTGCGATTTTTTTCAACCGAACAGTTAACGATTTTTTACTCCTCTCTCAATACAGATAAAAATCTGAAATTTTCAGGAAAGTTGCATCTTACCATGATGTATTTTTGTGATTTTTTTATTTCTCGGAAAAATCTGCAAGTGGTCCAAAAAAATCGGTTTTTGAAAGCTCGAAAATTGGACTTTAACGGTGATTTTCGGGGTCAAAATAAATGCGAATCAATTATTTTATTATGCAGGAGTCTTCATTTGAACGCCTTACACACGTACATAGCAAAAAATTTGGCGAAAAAAATTTAAACAGAGCCAGAGAAATTATTTTCCGTAAATCGAGTTTTTCGCCGGCCGGAATTCCGAGCTCGGTGATAGTGAAAAATTAAATTTTCGTTTTAAAGCGATTTTGAAAGCTATTCTTATAGGAAATTTAACGCTGAATCCGAATATGACGTCAAAAAGGCGGAAATTTGACGACAACTATCAGTTTTTCCAGGTTTAATACTACGCCACTCCTACGTTTTTCAACTTTGAAAATTCGTTGCAAATACTTACAGTGCTGTTCAAATTTGATTAACTAATGATTCCTACAGGAAATTAAACGTAGAATTCGAATTTCAAGTGAAAACAATCAAATTCGAACGATTAATAATATTTTTCGAATTTTTTTTTATTTTCATACTTTTGAAGTTCTAACTTTGGGATTTTTTTTCGTCACGTTCCCGAAATGGGAACGATTCTGAAACGGATGAGATGTTTTATAAATTATATGTAGTTCGGGAGCACCTCAACAATTCTTCTTATTAAACAATCAATTTCCTTTCGTAATTAAGTGTTCATGGAAAATAGTTGCATCTATGAAATTGATTTTCCTCGATGTCGGAACAGTTTTGTTAGCTGCTAAACGGTCAATGAGTCTCAATGCAGTGTTTCTATTAGGTTAGCGTGCCATAATTTGGTTGAACTATTTCGCGTGCGTCGGATACTGAGATCTCTCGTCTGATAAGTGGCCGTTACTTACAAGAGCCGTACCGAGGTTTTTCGTTAGCAAATTGAGAGGAGAAGGTGCGAGTTGAATGTTATGGTGAAGAAGGTTTACTCGGAGCAAATTTGAATGAATCGGTGTTCAAGGGCAGTTGTTGTCACGAGGCTGAGAAAGGTTCGTGCTCTCGGCTCGCTGCTCTGTTGATTCGGTGGATTTCTGGTAAAGAAAACACTTTGATTGAGACTCGATAAACAGAGCAATATTCTGTTTGGTTGGGAACGGAACTAGACGACCATTAGGATTAGCAATAGTCAGGGCGACCAACAATCGACAATTGATCTGCTCGAAAGATCGACTTTTCCATAAAATATTCTAGTATCAATCCACTTTGAAGAAACACACGTGGTACGAGGACTCATATCACTACAAATAAATCATATCACTGAGTTATTAGAGTCAAGTTTTTGAATAGTCAACCTCGTTTGTATTTATTTCGTGTATCATCTTCGGGTGCATCAGTCCTAATCACATTGCTGTACCATAAAGTTCAGCAGAGGCTGAAAGTTGCAGTTTTCCTATAGAATGGGAAGCTTTTTTGTAACAAATCAGTTCATGAATGAATAGTGAAAATGTAAGTGTGTGAAAATCCTCCCATCTTGTCCCAAGGAATTAGGGTAATATTACCCTACGATGACCGTTTACTTTATTGCTTAAAAAAAGAAAGAATAAAAGCAATTATTGGTACACATCGGGCTACGCTCGGTTATTCGATCCCAGGAGAAAAGAGCGTAATTTAGTTTTAAAAAAGTATAATATTAAGGAAGCAATTTTATTCGTATTTTTGTCTAGTATTCGCTATTCTTATCATCATATAGTTACAGGATGAGGGATATGTAATTTGGATCATACGTACTCAATGGGCAATCACATTGTATTGCTCCGTAATAATAACCTATAAATCATGTGTCTTCTTGAGCCCTGACATCCTTTCAATTACCGCTAGCCACTGTTTCTCCAACACTTATAGGTACTTATATATATTTTTGGGATCAGTCTAGCTCAGAACGAGCCGTCTCAAGTTATTTTTGGGATTATGTTACGAATAGGGGAGTCTATGGCACGCGTCTGTTTGTATTTGTTTGGGAGACGTCGAGTCAAGTACGTTTCTTTCCAAATTCACCCCCGTTCCGAATTCGACTTTTCCGACGATCCCATTACTTTCATTTAATAGTAAACATGGAACCTAAAAATCTTAGGACACCAAAAAATGCGACGTCAAGAAAGAGAATGAACATGGTAGTAAAATGGTATAACAACTATACTTTAACAGAAATTAGTTTCAGAATCTTTAAGCTAGCGATTTCAAGTTACCTATGGTTGTCTACATTACTCTCCTAATTGTCTTCCAACTTTTAACTATCTTGTCAAAATAGATATGATGAAAATGACTCTCTTCCGCATGAACCCATTACCAAAGTGATTTCTAAGGTGTCCTATCGCTTTGATTCATGAAATTACTTGAACTAGAACAATTTTCTATCGGATTTTTTTAATGAGCCATTTTGGTTTATTATTCAATAATAAACCATTGTAATCGCCCAAGAAAAAAAAATTTCTAACCCCCCCTCAAAATTTGATGCTCTACGTTTCAAGGCATGTAGAATCCGAATATCCATTTAAAAAAATTCTGTCCGTCCGCCGTACGCCGTACGCCGTCCTCCGTTAGCAGTTTTCCGGCCAAACTGTAAGAGCTAAAAATTTGAAATTTTCACCAAAAATCAATCTCGGTCCTACGACGGCCCAATTCTTGAACCAACTTGCTAGCTCAATTTTAAGGGTATTTTTGGGGGGTTTTGAGGGGGAGAAAATTCATATTTTCCAAGGTTTTTCAGAAAATGTGTAGGTGGTATCAAATTCTATAGATTTTTGGACGCTGAATCGAATGAGACCATTGCCGGGTCGATAGCTTTATTGGTTCTCGAGTTATCGCAGCTTTTGTGCCGAATTTGGGAGATTTTTAGAAATTTGACATGAGGGTATAACTCGAGAGTTCTTGGAGCTATAAAAATTGTTCTATACTCATTGGAATGGTTCAATCACTCTCTCCAGCTGTATCGTTAGGCAATAGGTTTAGCTTTTAATTAGGAAATTAAGAAAAATAAAAATGATTAGAATTACAATAGTTGCTACGGAGTTTTCCCCTATAGTTACCATCTGTTTTTCGGTGGGAATGTTCACAAATGATCGGAATATTTAAAATGACAAATGGATAGTCTTCTTAAATCAATATTGAAGCGAAATAATAATAAACCACTGTACAATCATTTGCAGCGTTTTTAAAACACTATGAGTTCTAAAATTGATTTTTCTCCTAGCGAAATACGAATTACCTTAATCACAAAACGAACTAAAAAGTTTTTGATTGTTGAATTATTTTAGTAATATTGACACGATTGGCGAGATACATAGTAGCGATACCAGCAAGAGACGAATCATCAGGCGCTCACTTCTTTACCGTTGTAGACAGTATTTTCATATTTAATACGAGAATCCTAGTGTGCTACTGGCCAACATCGTGGCATTTTGCTCAAAATGAAATGTTTGCTATCCCCGTTGGCTCTTCATCATGAATTCGTTCACTAACGCTTGTTTCATCTTTACAAGAAGTCGTTTTTTTCCCGTTTGCTTTCATAACTGAGGTTCCTAAATAAATATATTTCGCACTGTTTGTCATACCTTATTCATGCAGCTTCTGGTTTCCGGTGGAATATATCTCCATCATAGGCTTGGCCTCAATCGGGCTAGGAAACGGCTCGTTGACTCATAAACATAGCTCAGAATAATTAACATCCTTATGATACGCAGCCGGCGAATCTTTCGTAACAGCCCGGTTGTATGGACTTTAGTACTCAGTTCAAACTCTTAAATCATGAAACTGCCATCCGCAGTTCTTAATAACTTCAATGGCCTCAAGCCTCTCCAAGCCCGGCGCCTTGTTGAACTTCGACAAAGCACCCGTTTCTTTTCTCGAATAATGGCCCTTGAAACGTGGTTTGACTCTCTTTCGAATTGAACTCCGGAAACGTTTCGTAACACAGAAATTTCGTTAAATTCTTCCGTTGAAGCGAACACGACAACGCTAATTTTTCGAAAGTGACTAACGAGTTATATCACCGCTATCTATTCAAGTAATCTCTCATTTTGAACGATTTTGTTCAAATAGAATACAATTACCGTAGGAACGTTTTAATTTGATTTTTCTGCCAACATTAAATGAAGATGAATCCTTCGACACAATAAAAACCAAAGTAGTGAAAAAATGTTTGACATTGCAGTGTAGTTTGGCAATTCAATTTATAATACGAGTAGCGATCGGTAGTAGCTTAGGTAAACCTAGTTGCAGGACAATCTCTTTACCAGTGGTCGGGGGACAGAAGGTAGTTGCTTTTATGTAATTTCAATTGATATATTATTTCAAAATTGTCGCAGGTTTAGTGAATCACTGTACAAGAATTATGGTATAGAAATTTAATTCTTGGATCGAACTTATGCTCCGTTATAATCAATGTTACTTCTATTAGATTTTAATAAAGGTGTTCAGTTGACTTTCGGATATGTTTGATGGACATCGAAAATTTTTTATGATGATCTTTGTCACTTTGAATGATGATGAAGAAGCATGAGCCAACAACTTTGACGAGTATTTAATTTATTTATTACAAATGAATGCCAAAACGAAAGACCGGTCGGAGCAAAAATTGGAGGCGTATATATATTTTTCTTTTTTCAGGAAAAAAGTGTCGTGAGCTCGAATATTTTTTCATAACAGTTCAATCATTTGATCAAGCACAATTTCCACAATCGCCCTTGCCTCGGAAAAAATTGTTTTGTAAGCTCTCTTTTTCAGATTTTATTTGATGATAATGTTTGCATCACTACGTTCGGCCCATCGGAATGGGGACGAGGCGTGACCTGCGGATCTGAAGATTTATTGGTCCCTTGCTCAGATCTGACATGGTGCCCATCCATTTAAACTCACTTGACAAAACCTCTATCCTACAACGCCCCAGCAGTGCCTTTAACCTACCCCAACCAAACACCACTTCTACCAACTCTCCTATTCCTCCTTCAGATCCCCGCCCTTCCCATTATTCTCCTGACCGTGGTACAGGGGCTATGCGAGTAACGCCGATTTATTGCTAAACATCCCTGAAGCTGAGTCCAGCCCTTTTCGTTCCATTTTGAACGACTACTAGCATCTTTAAGGGTTGCTAACTAAATTGCCCCGAGGTAAAAATTCTGTGACCAATATTTTGAACGACCAACGCTTATGAATAATAATAAGGTGCTTTTTTCCTTCTCGTCGCATTTGTGTGATCTCTATGCTCTAACTTTTTTTCTCTGTGAACGTCCGTGCTAACAGTAACCTCTCGACTCGGTTGTCGGAAGCAAAGCAAAAGCTAGCGTTTTGGCGCCGAGTCTCAAGCCAACTTGAAGCCGTGCGACAGGCCTTAACGGCTCGTTATATTAAAAACCAACCTTGAACGAGTTATCAGAATAACCGACGAGTGAAAATGATATACCAAATACCTGAGGCGGTCTACGATGGGAAGCCAGCAGGTCGTGACGCTTATCGTTTTGTAGATCTCGTTGACAAAACGCCACAGGAAGAGTGACTTTGCCAACTTTTTATTCCTAGACAGAAGCTAGCTTCTTCTTCGGTAGATTATAATACTATTAATAGCTATTATGCATTTGTACGCCCACATGACTAGAGCACTGTCTTATCTGAGTGTTAGAACTTCGAAAAGAAAAATAATCAACAAACATAATGGGCATTCGATTCTTAAGTCCTGAAGGTTAGCGTACTAACATGCATGAGTGCTCAAGAAACTGTATCTTATTATACAACAGAGAAGAATAGTCGGGTAAGCCGAGTCGTCTGAGGTGATTCCCACTTCCTTCCTTGTAGAATGGGAGGTTTCGATTCGTTTCCATGAACCATGGATATTTTGTGGCGAAGCTCGCGTCTCTCGCCTTTTCATTTTATTCTTAGGAAATAATAAGGAGTTTTTAGTTAGGAAACAATAGATTTGAACACAGCCGACAATCTGGAAGCGAACGGAAGTTTTTTATTTAGCAAATACTTCCTTATGAGCCCCCACTGGCGGACATGTGGCCCAATAAAAACTATTTTGGAAAACCTAAGTAATGAAACATTGATGTATTTACATTGATATACGTTCGGTGGAAGCTAAGATCATCTCCCGGGAATAAGTAAGCTAAACAGCAATTGATAGTTAGCCATTTTAATTTATATTATAACTATAATAGTAGTATTAAAATAATAAAATATAATAATAACAATAATAATAAATATATAATAATATAGTTATATAACATACTTAATATATTTATATATAACGATTAATATTATGGATAATAAAGATATAAATATAGTAATATTAATAAATAGTAGTATAGTGTATAATAGCAGTAAATAATATTAATCATAATATAATAATAATAAGTGCATCATTATAAGTATAATAAACATTAATAATAATAATATCAGTGGTGTGCATAGATCTCGCAGTACTTCAATGTTTGAGTCGGTAGCAGGTATAACCAATTATAATATCAAAAAACTCGTCCAAAGGCCGCAACGTAAGTACGAAAATTTTCTTCTTTCTTTTAAATTATAATTATACATTGACAATTATGCCAATAGCTATGCAACTACAAGGCGCTCGACACAGTAAACATATAATTATATCACAATATCATATATTATCCAATAATTTCATTAACCTACTGATGGTATGGGAGAACGGATCAAAACTTTTCTCCGTACTGATTGTTGACTCTTTGAGCCCTACGAATAGGGTTCGTCAGTAAGTAATTCGTGGATATGGTATGTGTGTAAATGGGTACACATGATCGGGTGCTGTAGTTGGAGCCAGGAAGCAAATGTAATAAATGATATATATAAATAATAATCATTATTATTATTAGTTTTCCATTATTTTATCAATTGATCGGTAATGACCTGTCTCTTAATTTCATTTCCTAAGCTTTTGCACGAATTAAAATTAACAGAAGGACACCAGCCTAGAGATGATGTTTATAAACCCATCATCACTATCATCATTAACTCGACTGGTAACTTGGTTTCCGCGCTTCACCTGCCTGCGTTGATGTTCGATTGGCTTGCTACTTCGAGAAGCGAGATGAAACAGTCAACCTTGACAGAGAACTGTTATCTGTTGTTAACGAGTTCGCTCACCCCTGGTTTCGTTCTGAAGATAGAAGTTAGTATCAACAAACGTTGCTTTGAGTTCAAGCATTCCGTTGATCAAGTATGGCAGAAAGGATCTGGTTATCGTTTATTGGATACTGGTCGTTATAAAACGTTAAGCGATGAAGGATTGGTTATAATTTCAAATAATGTCGGAGCTATCAGTTGATATGAATCATTGCTACTGTCAATATGCACCTATAAACTATTTGGGTCGATGGCCTACTGTAAGTAGGGTTGGACTTCTGTGTGAAGATTCCCGTGAGAAAATTTAATTTTTTTTAATTTAATTTTTTCAAATAAACTGTTCAAACAAATAAAAAATTAATGTTTAATTTTTTAATTTAAAATTTTAATTTTTCCAGCTGTCTCTGCCAAGAACATAATGCCATTGGCATTGACGTATTCACGTTCAGAATTTCAATATAGAGCAATGGACGAGAACACACTTTCATAATTTTATTTCATCAGCAGATTCATCGTTTTATGTCAGGTTAGTTACCGGATGGCAATGCGCAGAGCTAAATTGACCACTGTGTGATTATTCCGAAGCTGTTAATATTTTAAAAATTCTTTCCTATCGGTGGTTCGTGACATTCTCTACTGAATTTATTTTTCTTCTCCAGGTGGTCGTATTAGTTCTTTCTGCAGGTTGAGGGGGAGTATAACGAGACGACCTCTTCTCCATTTTTTTCTTCTTTTAATTCAGCCGAGTACTTTCGCCCGTTCGGGCTTCTTCAGGGCATTATAGGACCATTATAGGCATTATAGGGTGCCTATGGCCATAGGTACCCTTGGTCCTAATGCCCTGAAGAAGCCCGAACGGGCGAAAGTACTCGGCGGAATTAAAAGAAGAAAAAAATGGAGAAGAGTACTGAATTTATGTTTTATTTCGAGCGCATTAACGATAGGCCTCTCCAGAAATGTCATAATTCTAATGAAAATTATATTTAACTAAATGTAACAATGATGACTAGATGATTCGGAAAGGTTTTCATAAAATCTCCATAAAATTCATAAAATTCGGTTTTCATAAAATTCCATTCCTTGGCGGGCATATTCAGGCCTACGAGAATCCTCAGAGCAACTCATTAGGATATTAATAACGCATCCTAGAAACGTAAAGGCGTTATTTACAGTACAAAGAAAATAATAAATAACTTATGGTAGAAGGGTCAGCGAGAGAAAACGTTTCTCATCTCCGCGGGACTGCGGCTCGGGAGCATAGGTAACAAGAGAGACTGATGATGGGAACATTTTTGCGCTCCCACCTGGCAACGGTAAGGCCACTCGAGTTCATTTTATACTCACACTGTACGTATGTATCTAGGTTGGCAAGCTTAGTACTAATGGCTGCTTAACGTGAAAGAGTGAGTTCATCCGGTGAGTTATTTTCGCTTGGATGAGGAATTCTCGAAGAATTCTACAGCGAAAGTTATGACCAGCGGAAGAATCGAGAAATTAATCACTTTGCAGAATGGCGTTACATTGTTTGACGCACTACGGCGGGGCGTGTTTTACTGTGCGACCTTGAGCTTTCAAGTCTGATTCCGTTGCCGGAACGCCAAGAAACACCATGGCTGTTTGAGTTAGGATCACTTCTGTTTGCGCAACTTCCTGTTTCCAGTTTCTTCTGCTTTCTACTTCAGTTTTCCAGTTTTTACTCGACCGCTGAGATAAATAAAAACGTAAAACATCAAATTTTGAGGGGGGTTAGACATTTTTTTTCCTTGGGCGATTACAATGGTTTATTATTGAATAATAAACCAAAAGAAGAAGCCCGAACAGGCGAAAGTACTCGGCTGAATTATAAAATGGAGAAGAGGTCGCCTCGTTTTTCTCCCCCTCAACCTACAAAAAAAAAAAAAAAATAAACCAAAAGGTGACATTTTCAAGGAAGTTGTATTTTCCAAGACATGAAGGGTGGTTTTTTGAATCCAGAAAAGTGTAGTTTCAGCCGAGCTTAACGTGGTCAAATCTTACAAAAATTGATTGCTTAATCGAACCCTGACTCTATTTTTCTTCTGTTTTTATTAAATACCTATAGACCTTCGATCGAATGTAAAAATTAATCTAAGATTAACGCTTGTATTCCAAACAAATAACATATGAGTATATTTCACTTCACTGCCATCTTGTTTTTACTTCGATTTACTGTTTTTACTTCGATCTGTTTGAAAACTGTATCGGCTCAACGAGCTCTTACCTATTTTTATGCTTTTGACTACGTGCAGTGCTTCAAAAAGAACCTTCGGCCAGACACTCATCACTCGACTCGAAGGCTTGAAGTCCTTGCATGAAGTAAAACGCCAACATTCGGCTAATGGCTTATTTAGAAGCTCGTTGTTTTGCTTGACGCCAAGCTTTTCTTCCCAAGTTCTCAACTCCATTATGCAAATCAAAGTCTTCATCCTCTTACTGATGATGTCTACTTTGTAACGGTGTGAGGCAAAGTGTCATTGAATCTTTGCATCCAAAACTTAAATAGAGGTTGATTTCAAAGCGACGTACGTGACTGGTACGTCCAAATCAACCAACATAAATATACTGATTCGAACCACCTAAAGCCGTCCTAAAGCAGCAGCTTTCATTTCAGTTGGCCATTTATTGTAGATTTCTGTAACTCATTTATTTCTCAGTTTGGGTTTCTGAGTAACATATGAATTCACTGAGTAACGCATGGCTCCATAATAGTTGTTCTATTTTACCTAAATCTTTAATTCAATTTTTGTTCTTGTTTCACGATCGAAAAATTCCTCTTTGACTACGAAAATTACTCCTACATCAACTTGTTACTTCTAAAATTTACCCCACCGCTACGATTTTAGCATTAAATATATTAAGATTTCTTTCCGCGATTCAAACTTCAACAGTTAATTGTATTTTCTCAAACTGAACAAGGCAAAACATTGTGGATACGATTTTCCACTACAATATTGTTGTAAAGTATGGTGTTAACTTTCTGTTGTCGACCTCTCAGAGTTGCCGGTTACAAAGTTTTGCACTTGTGTAATCCAAGCTCGTGGAACCAGTTTCTTTAGACCGAAAAAAGGGTTTTTTCGGTTTTCTGAAACTAGTAATCTGCGCGCGACCTGTCCTGAATTCTTTCAACTTTTTCTAGCAGTAAGCGCCTGCACGCTGATAGCGCGCCGTATAAAGATAAAGAGCACCTCATCATCACCTTAAATCCTTTGTAGGAACTGTTAACTTATCAGCTCGGCACTTCAAACCTAGCCCGCTCTTACGGATGAAAACTTTTAAGGTGTTTTGAGTAATCGAAGTGTGCCGTAATTTTTCATTAAGAAAAATTATATGAGAATGTAATGTGATTCTTTATCCCAACAGGCAAGTTGATTCATCCGTTGATAACACACAAACGGTCTAGTGATGTCTTATCTGTCTCATCTTGTGTGTGTTTTTTTTTTTTTTAATTTTTTTTAATTCCAACCGTTCAATGTTCCAGATTGTTTAATAGTGTTCAAAAATATTAAGCTTGGTGAAAAAAAAACTTTTTTCCGGTGTTTCTTCTAGCGTGAATAATTGCGTTCAAATTTACGCACTATTTCTCAATCTAAGATGAATCAAGGGAATGAAGAATGTTTAGAAGAAGCACGTGGAATAAAGCAAAACTTTTTTCTCTCGTAGTCTAGAAATTAATGCCTGCAATTCATTCTTCGAATTCAACTCCCATTAACACTGTGAATGACGGCGATCTTAAATGTAATTAATTTAAGAAACAGACACTGAAATAAAATTTATTCGTTTAGTTGGCGAGAAAAAATTGTTCGCGAAAAATGTGAGCACTAGGATTTGGAAGAATTGACTGTGATCAAAACGAGAGAAGTCAGATTTCACCGAATAACACCACTAAATCAAGTTTTCCGAATCCGAACATTCTATGACATTGAGCAATCAATTAATGTGTTGATATTTCTGGAATAAAATTGCTTTCGGATTATGGAAATTCGTGCCAATTTAGAACAGTTTGTTGTAGACCTTTTTTTAGCGTCATAGGTCTACTTGAAACGCATGACAGAGCAGTCTTGAAGTGGAGGTAGAGTTATGCCCATTATAGGATACAAATTAATTTAAATCGTGAAAAGTTAACTAAGCACAAAACCTCCGTTATCGACCTTTATCGTGCGAATTATGTACATAACGCGATTTCTTGGATTCTTTCTAATATATGTTCCTTTCTTCAAAAGTTGAATAAAATGAACAAATAAATTAGCTTCACGACAAGATTTGTGACCAAGAAGGCCTGCCGTGGCTTGAGCACATTTCTATGAAAATTGAATGGGGAAATGGAAAGGGAGGTTGACGAAATATTCATCACAGAAATTTCCATGGTCTTCAGGAGGATTTGAAGCCCCAGCCACTGCGAAGGGGGCAACGCAGTCGGTGGCGCCGTAGACCATTCGGCTTCTCCGGCCTTTAAAAGTTTAATGACATCATTTACATTTAATGACATTACTCCTGAAAATCTTATCAAAACAGGATCATAATTATGGTGATTACGACCGTCTTTGGGAATAATAGATTTTTATATTTGCACATGCTTTGAGACAACTGTTGAATTTGAAGCGATGGTATTTTATAAATCTGAACTTATCAATTATACTTCCGCTTCGAACTAAATCGGACCATAAGTAAGCTTTGGCAAATGCATGAGCATTGAATTTTACGTTGACGCGTGCGCTGGCCCTTTGGTTATCTGATCTTTATTACGATGATTGACGAGGGAAAGATCGATGCTATAGCCTGCCTCCTAAAACTCAATCTGATCAAAATTGAACGAGTTACTCTTGTCACAAGGACAATGCCGAGGGATATAAAGCCTACGGACACGGAATCCAAGCTGTACGAATGGATTCACCACTGAAAATGCGAGCGGCTATTTCAATTTTGAAAACAATAAATTGGAAAACGTACGGACACGAAGAATCATTCAAAGTTCCTGACGCACATTATGAAACGAAACTTGGATTTTGCTCAGAAAAATAATCTTGCCTCGTAAGGATGAGAACATCGTAGATTCTCGGAAGCAAAAGCGTAAGCGAAACGATTTATTTAGTGACCAATCACCAATATTGTTGATTAATATAATATATTAACCATATTATGGCTAATTAATTAAAAATTCGTTGATTAGTATATGGTGATATATTAATCTACTGAAACGGATCTATATTTATACTAATGTTAATTTATGATAATTAATCTGCGGTTGAAAAATTGTAGATAAATTACTCTGTAAACATTTTAAAACGTTTATTCCCTATTATCTGGTATAATCAATAAATTGAATCGACGATTTTTCTAAATTGATATTACCAAGAACAGCTAGAAAAGCTTGCTAGGAGTGACATTTGAGCTAACATTGCCTGAGATTAAAAACCCTAACGCTATTTTAAAAACAACAGGACCTCGGTGCCAAATTCGACTTTTCAGACGATCTCAATATGTACTTCCATACTATACACACTCTACCATACACTTGAAAACTATACACTCTGTGTAACGGTACCTAGTGCCGTACTAGGTCAAGGCTCCTCGCATGGTACGCCAGGACGGGCAGTGATTTGACTGTAATATCAGTTCTACATCAAGCATGTGATGTGTACAGACTTCAAAATTTAGCTTTCAGTTTGATAGATCCAAACCAGTTAAAACTCAGACTTTGAAACTATGAGTTTTTGGTTGGCGTAACGTTGAACGTATCAACGTCAATTCCGAATTATATCCGCTTCTCTGGCCCTGACCACAATCTTGGCTGTCAGGTCATTTCCTCGTGCGGACCCAACGATTCACGCTCAATTAACTTCATTCGTAGGACATTGATCCTCTAACGTCCTCTTTCGTCGTCCTAATGATGAGCGGGGAAAAAGAATTGAATGGAAGAGCACCGGCTCACCTTTATTTGTTCGTCTAGTAAAAACCTCATCTTCAAATCTAACTTTTTAACTCTTTGGCTCACTTTAAGTGGCACTTCGGAATCTCTACCGCACTGCATGGCCCTTCTAAAACTTGATTGTCCTCCGAGTGGTAAACCTTTCAACGCGCTGTTCGTCGTGCTCTGCTAAGTTTCATTCTTGTTGGTATTGAAGTTGTATAAGAGAAAAATCGCCACTACTTTAGGTCATTCGCAGGAACAATTTGGACATTTTACAATTGATATCCACCATGGTCACAAATATATTAATCAACTTCCAGGAAAGTTGCTTAAAGCACAGTACACAATTTGCTATCAAATGTGTTTATCGTTCAGTAAGTATAACTGTTATCTCTACAACTTAAAAAAAAAAAAAAATTGTTATCTTAAGGGAATCGCATTTTTCACACTATCTAGTTAGGATTCGGTTTCATGGCGATTTCTACTAGACCAAGACAAATTTCTTAATAAAATAAGCTATTCTCAAGTTGCAATGGGAACCGTGATAGGAGGATCGGGAACAGTAACTGGGAGCGGAAATTAAAGCAACTATTAGAACGGAGAGGCACGGAAAGATTGATGCGTTTTCCTACTTTTCTAAGCCGTGAAGAAAGTAATGGGAAAAAAGAAGGAAGGCTGAAAGGAAAAGCCGTGAAGAAGCTAGCTGAATGGAACCAGGAGGGAAAAAGGGGGTTCCTTGTTGATTTAATGCGTCTTTTTTTGAGCAAAGTGAAAGTCGAGCGCTGTCTTCGCAACAACTCTTCAAAAAGTTTTTACAACGGAGCCTAATTGCTCCCCCGACCTCGACATTCTGTTTCAAAAGCTCGGTGCTCATTCTAAATAGAAGTGCGAGTTTGAGGACGATAAGAGGATTGCACCGCTCGAACGTGCTCGTCCCACTTCATTAAAAAAAAGAAAATTTGGAAAGTAATCTCTAACCATAAAACTAGGCATCCAAGGAGAATGAGAAGAGGTGGGTGGAATGAGATGGGGAAATTTTCTAACTTACAAACTAAGGTAAAAAAATTGGATGTGGTTTTTTATAGTTCGTTTTTTCTAATACCAGCGTGATGAACGCCATCAGTATTTCAGAAATCCTGTTTTAACTTATAGATAAGTTCTCCACCGATTAAAATAATTAATATTTTTTCTGCATAGTTACTGCAAATTGGAAAGTCGGAGGCCGGTGGATTTCAAAGAATTTCCTAGTTTGACAATGACTATCCTTACTAATATCCCCTCACCGCTACAAACTCTCAAAATTCCTCGAAACAATTGCAGAATGATGAAACGATTCAACACCATTTTTGTTCTCAGTTGCGTCATAAATCTAGATTTATGGCTGTGGACCCTATGGCTTCACGTCGCCCTGATGATGCCCGAACGGGTGAAAGTACTCGGCCAGAAAATAAATAATGAGTCACCTGGTTTCTCTCCCCCTCACAATCCACTGACATAAACCTAGATGTAAAGTCACGTTGAATTTAGGAAGAAACAGAATCAAGTGTCCTAGTTCAAATAGAGAGGATGACGTGCGATTCGAGTTTCCTAGTAAGGAAGAAAGAGGACTCTGTTAAAAATAACTTCGATGCATATATTTACCGAGTATATACAATAATGTTACATACCAATCTAATTAATTGTTAACAATAATTCTAATCATCCCACAGAAACTATATTTATGCCAAAAGTAGCTCCCCTTTCATTTCGGATTGTAAAAAAAATCGAAATGCAATTTGAAAAAAAATCTTCAGATGATTGCTCAGTCGTTTACTATTGATTTGCTTCAATAGTGATTCAAGGAGACTGACCACTTGTAATTGTAACCTTCTCGAACATTCGTGAAAGTTCCTATCTACAACCAAATTGGTAGCTCCTCAGCAAGTATCGTAATTTCAATTATTTTTATTTATCTTAATAACTCAATTGAAAGTCAAATTAATCGTAGAAGGATACAGTTGAAAATTGAAGCTGATGAGTGTTCGACGAGCAATGCACCGAGTATAGAATGATTTTTACAGCTCAACAAAATCTCGAACCATCATGCCTAATTTCTCAAAATCTCAAAAATTCCACACTGATATCAAACACATATATGTTGACAAAATATTGGAAAATAAGAATTACCCGCTCTTACCCCCCCCCCCCCACAAGATAACCTCATAATTGAGGTAACGATTTTTCTAAATAATTGTGCTTTGTCAGGCCAAGGATGATTTTAGGAGAAAATTTCAAACATGACGGAATTTTACAGGATTCAACAATCTTTGAAAGTAAAACATGACATTTTGAGCGGTTATTATTGAATAATAAACCAAAAATACTTTAGTAGATGATTGAATTTTATTCGATAGCTTTTAAACCGAGAACGAGACTAATGGTGAACTGGCTGTAAAAAAAAGATTGTTATTGTTTATAAGAGTTGATGCGATTTCGTGATAATTATCTGAAGTGAGAGAAGTTGGGATGGTGGCACGGCAATCACGAACTTTTAGGTCGATGAGCTAGTTGCAGGGCTAGGAGGACCGACTCAAGTAAGGAAGGCTGGCCTAGTTGAGCAGGAACGAATCGTTTTCGCGTCAGCCATCCAAACTTCGGCCACACCTCATATATTGGTTTGCTCCGTGTTTTCTACGGCAAGCCACTCGCTCTCTTGCTTCGGATTTGCCACTGTAGTTGGGGTAGAAGGTTTGCGGATATAACGAGTGCGAGTCAGGCGAGAAAAGGAACACGACGGCAACGACGACGCATGGAGCTCGGCACGAACTTGCACAGGCACGCGCCGCTCACGACAACGCGCCGCCATCTAAAATTGAGACAATTTCTTTAAGGTCGATTTTGCGTGAAACGCTCTATCAGGTAGTCATTTTTTTTTCTTTCACGCAACCACATTTCTTGTGGATGTTTCAAGAATTTATATCATGTTTCTGACAACATTCGTTAAATACCTAATCGTTCCATAATTCTAATAATATTAATGTTAACTGATCAAACGCAGTCAAGTAAGAAGTATGCACTCTCCTCGGAGTACCACCTTACGGTACAAACATCACGACATTTATGCAAAATATTTGGTATTTTATACAAGATCCATTCGATTTCCATTCCGAAAATTATTTGTTGCTGTCCGAAAAAACCACTCACTTTATTATTTTAGAGATTATTGTTGAGCTATAATACCGATGGAGGTACTTTCTCATTTTAATTCTCAATTTCCGTTTACGAAAAAGCGCTATCGTACAACCTCAAAATCAATAACAAACGATGAAATAATAACACTATCCTAGTGATAAAAACAGTCCTGATATTTTTGCATCGTTGAGTGAAAAATTGAGCGAATTTTAGGAAAACGGAGCTGTTTCTCTTCTGAAAAAAATCGAGTAACGAATTTTGACCCGAAAATATATTCGAAATATATTCGAGCGATAGCTACCGTAATTTTTCAAGATACAGATCTGGCAGAAATGATTAAGATTTCTGCGACCAGCCAGATCAGAGTGTTCAAACTCAAACTTCAAAGTGCCCAAATATCGAAAAACCATCAGAACCAAACCAAAAAGTGGGTAATTGAAATCCGCGTATTTTTCACGCTGTATTGAATGCGACTATATTTGTAGCTTTAACGATTCTCGCGTTACTGCAGTGTTTATGGTTTTTGAACGACTGAAAAATACAATACATACCTATCATACACCCTAGCATCTATTAGGTTATACTAATCGATCTATATTCGTTATAATATTCTTCGAACAGTCTCCTTTACAACTTATACTTCTCGACAATACGCTCGAAAAGCGTCGCTACATGACTGATTTTTAAATCTTTAAATTTTAAATCACGACACCATGAAGTTTCTTTATTCGGGTGACCGGAATTTAACAAATTATTCAAATACCTAGATCGTTTTTGAACTTCGGGACGACTCAACATATCTCTGCATTATGTGGAACTGAGAATACCGTAATCTCGTCCTAATTAGTCGAGTACGTCGGGAAACGACGAAATGGCGATAATTAAAATTTTTCTTCTTAAAATCTAAATTAAAATTCTAAATTAAAATTCTTCTTCATTTAGAACTGATTTCAATTTGAACGGCGCGGTACTTAATTCGCAACGTCTGCCTTCGTTTTTATTTTGTAGGAGTGTAGTGGTAATTTTTGGTTTTCTGTTGATTGTTAAACATTGAAATCAACCAATATACCAGTTAACTGACAATTATTTTTTTCTGTCGATTGTTACACATTGAAATCAATAATATACCAATTGTTCAACTGCTATTCTTTTTTCTCTCTGTTGATTGTTACACATTGAAATCGATCACCATACCAATTGTCTACCTGCTCCCCTTTAGCACCAAGAACTTTACATGTAAAGTGTATTCGAAAATTATGGGACTTCAAGAGTTACCTATGTGAAATTAATTTGAATTCCTCTATGCCAAATGTTTGGCGACAACATTTCGATCAATCCAATGCAAGTTTAGCCTCTTAAAGAAAAAAGCTCTTCCTCAATTGAAATGTGAGATTTGATGCGAATAAACCGTCAAATATATGAAAAAGGTGACGAAAAACGTTTTGCCGATGAGATCTGCTGAAGTTCATGCCCTAGAAGCTAGGAAAAAAGAAAAAGTGTCAGCTAACCCATACGAGGTTGTTACGGTAGGCGTGATATTTCGAGCTGCAGGGGGCACGTTGAATGGAGCTGCGTCTTTTAGTCTCCCCATTATACTCTTTCACTTAGGACAATTGAGAAATTCTAGACGGCGTCGCCACTTGCCTGTCGTTAGACCATATTCTTGAGAATGCTTTCTCACACCCGTCATCACGTGATGCGTAAGAACGGACATTTCCATAATCAATAAAGGCCATACCAGACCAGTCGCGCTGCACATCGCTCATGCGAGATCCGAGCAAATCCACTCACTAGCTTATGACGGATTCAATACTGTTATGATTACACCCAGACTGGCACATGACGAGTTGGAGAAATTCAGTTGAATTTATATCGTTTTGTTAGACAAAACACGTTTTACTATTTCATTTATTCATTGCATTGTTTTCGAAGAGAAATGTTCACTTTTGACTGAGCTCAGGTCGGTTATGTTAAGCAACGAACTCGTTCGGCCTCTTGCGTTCGATTATGTATTTTCTCAACCTACTTATCAATCGACGGAGAAGAATTGAAACCTTGTATCTCCATTTCGCCTTCTTTAGAAGAGAGCAAAAAAATTTGCATTATTTCTAAATAATATTTCTAAATCGCGGGATGCGAGGTATCAAAAATTGAAATTCTGAGCCCAAATAATTCGAAAATCGACCAAATAAGCGCTAAAATCGGTAAAAACCAAGGAACTTTCCTGATAGAACAATAATCACTTTTTTTCTTCAAAAATGGAGATACGAGGTCTCAATTCTTCACCGTCGCAATCTTACCTCCGAAGCATTTGCTGGATAGTAATGCTCTCAATTCGTTTATTCGATAGAATCGTATTATTCTCCTTTTTGAGAATATATTTTATTCTTCTCATTCTGGAGACTATCGTATACTTTCATTTCGGAAGATAACTGTCCGTGAAAGTGTCCGCTGACGGAAAATATTTTCAAAAATTATAAATGCAGCGAGTTAAGAAAAATGGAAAGAGGAAGGCGATCTAAGAATTTCATACGGGCGTGTGATGGCGCGATAGAAAAACGGTGCATCGTATGTTGAGTTCTAGAGGCCAAGCGAGAACCATCATAAAGACAGACGTTGAATATGCCGAGGACTAACAGACTTCTAAATGAGTATATTTATATAACGAGGACAGGACCGTCAGCTAACCGTCTGCGGTCAACTTTTTATTCCACTATCCGAATTTCGGTTGGCTTAGTAGAAACGACCCACGTGCTCATCTATTGTTAATGTTTTCTTCCGATGTACTGGGTGTTGCATGTGTGTACTGGGTGGGCGCCTATTGCGTGCACGAGAGTAAAAAAGTGGGCAAGATCAATCGGCGACTTGCTTGTTCACCTTGCAGACAGAGCCGATTATAATTTAAGGGAGTGGGAGGGAGAAAAACGCCCACACAAAGGCTTTTGCATCGATCACGTAGCTCATATTTCTTCAGGTTCCTAATTATTTATATAATTGTTACGCTCCAGTCCGGTTTGAATGATAGGTGACCAATTGTTCATCGCTCATTTACTGCGAAAGCTTGGATGTAAAAGATTAATGCCTGTGTTAGGAAAACTGGTCCCTGAATCCCCATTGAAAATATGTACACGAGAGAGTAAGTGCCTGCCTAATGACAAATGATTCCGTCGCCACTACGGTAGCCCGTGTGTTTTGAATTTACAACGATGACAATGAATAAGATCGTCCAAACTAACAATTTTGCGAATCAAAAGTTTAAGTCAAAATAATTAAATTTACTGATGAAATTAATTACGTCACTTGATGACTGATTTCCTCTTCGTGTGCCTTACACCTTTTGTTTACTCTTGTTTACATCTTTTGTTTACTTTTTCATTTACTCACTCCCCGCAATAGCTGTGAAACAGGAGGTTATAGATATCATATAATTATAAATTATACATAACTTGGGAACATTAAATCAAGTTTATTGGACTGGCTTTCGTCATTAATTTTATTTCAGTACGCACCTTCCTAATCTAAACAAAATTACCATTTAGCGATCTCAAATACTTAACTCTATAATTTCTATCGTTGAACACATGGATACCTTAACTCAATTTTCTAAACGAAATTTCCAAAGTATGTCAATTTTCTAAATTTTTAGATAGATTTTTTCTAAAATTCTCAATTTTTATTAATTAAAAAAAGGTAGGAAATAGATTATTGAACTTGCAGGCGAGTGAATCACACATGGGATGTTAATAGGGATAGCGAATTTTTGAATAGTTATCGGCAAGAATATTTTCTTCAATTATATCTTCAACTGGTGAGGCAACCATTGTGCTTTTCACTTTTGCTAAATCTACGGTTGCGTCGTTCTTATAGAAAAAATTCAATTTAGCAGGTTCATATCACTTATCACTTCGGTGATGAATTATGGTTTTAGCCATTTCAAACATTTTTATTTAAATACAACGGTTGCGGTTTCTATAAGGAAGAACGATATTGTTACCGCCATTGGATAAATGCTCGCCTCACCGTTGTAGTCGTCATTTTGTAAGCAGGAATGCAGGAATGCGAACGGCAGTTTTCCGCTTAGGATGGCTCTGAATGGATTCCAACGCGACAAGGTGCCCGTAAACCCTCGCAGATCATCGCTGTAGTGTCTAGCTATGCCTTTATTTATTATTATTGCTTTCTCCACAGCAGCTCGACGCGTATGAGTAAGAAATAAAGGAGGGCGACCCCAATGGTAGCAATGGTTAGGTTTGAGTCAGGTCTGGTGAAGGTGGTCGGGAGCAGAGCGGATTGTATGCCAATGTAGTTGGGTAGCGATGGACTCCTTCGTCGTCGGTATATCTCAGCTAAAAGGATCTGCGTGCAAGAGCATGAAAAACCCGGCCCTACCAGACACGTCACGTTCCCTCGTGTACACACGGTGACAAGAAAGTACACTCACACTTTCTTCGTTTTCCGTATTGAGTCCGTACTTGGAATTAGGAGGCTCTGGAAGGATTCAAGAATGTATGGTGGAAAAGGGTGCGAAGGTTGATCCTGCTGAATCAGAGCGAGGCGGATTTCCAAGCGAAACATCTTGCCTGATCTCTACTCTTTAGCGCACTAAATTTCTAACTTTCGCGTAACGCTTTGGTTTAATATTTACAATGGCTCGTTTTCTTTGTTCGAACAGCTGATCACACTCGCGACGCTAGCGAGTTTCTCATTTTGATTTATTATTTTTGCGTGACCGATTCAAACCGTGTGAAGAGCCAAATATAATTTGTTTTTGTTCGTTCATATTGTGGCGATCTACGTAAGAGAAAAATGTGTTAGATGTTCCAGTATTTGTACCCGTTGTAGGGATCTTCGTGAAAAGATTAGTTGGTACTTTCTTTCCGAATGATAACTTCTTCAGATTATTTAATGTTCTCGAAATATTGCGGTTAGAGTCTCAATTGATTCTGTTGAGCCATGTTATTTATTGTGATTTTTAAAAGTCATAAAAATTAATATTTTTGATAGTTCAAAGCCTTAAAATGTTCTTTGTGGCAAGCAGATGACGTTTGATTTATATCTTTATTCCTATACGCCGTACTCCGATATGGGCTTTTTTTGGTCTCTGCTACTGGCTGCAAAAATCAGTACATTTGAACGCTGGAGGCGTTTACATGTTCGTAACGACGAGCGAATACCGCTTAAGGGCTGCTTACACATTTTCGGGTGCCGTGTTAGTATAAAATAGATTTCATTTTACAAAACTTGGCTTGTATAGTTAGGCTCACATACTGCACTTCCGCACTATTAACCTAATTCGTGCATTTTTCTATTTTTGGGTCTCCTGGCTAGTTTTTCAATAACAGTTTTTGTGGCTTTTGTGAGAGTTCACTGATTATAATTGGTTGTACCTGTTACCGACTCAAACATGGAAGTGCTGTGTGATCTATGCACACCACTGGTTTGGTTTTCATTTACCGCAAGTACAAACGTTCATAATTATATATAATTTTAATATAATTATACTATACACAATATACTATACTATAACATAATACTCCTGCCAAATGGTGAAAGTCAATCATGAAAAGACACTATCACGATACTCGAATTGTAGGTTGACTGATATGCCAAGACTTTTGAGATGAAGATAGTGGGTAATCGGAAAACGTGGGTGAGTGCTTTTTGTACTTGCAGATTTCCTCATCAGCCCAACGAAAAGGTTCGGTGGAACTCCGAGAAACTTTCCTCTCATTAATTTTCCTTCACTCATTCCATTCGAACTGCATCGATGAACGCGCGAAGCAGGTCAAAAGCAATGCCCGATTTGCCATTGTAATTGTATTCTCTTCGGAGGATTTTCATAATAACCATGCATGAAGGATGAAGAAAAGTTTATAATTTATTCATTTTTCAACTTTGATCAACAAAAGTGGAATGGAAAATATTTTTTCAGTTTTTCACTGTCATCTTTATCTTATTTGAATTTCAATTCACTATTAACATATAATGCCTTTAAATTAATGGAAAAAATTATGCACTTCATTGCCAAGGGGAAATTACATAGTCCCTATTTCTCAAATGGTTGAATCCAATCGTCCAATGTTGCCTTTTTAATTACGTGTTATTATTCGTATTCATACTTTTACCTTATTCCTTCTGTAGCCATTCAAGCCGCGCTAATGTGCAAACCAATGTACATTAGCGCATTACAGCGCAGCATTACATACATTGACTGAAGGAAATTATTAAAAATAAGCTTAAGAAGGTGGAAGAAAATAATTAACGAACTTGGCAAATCGTTAACGAAATAATCGATACCGATGTTCCAAATAACAGCAGCAATCAACACCTACTTTTTGCGGGGGTCGAGAGCTTTCATCAGCCTCCCCGTTGCAGTGCGGATCGAATTGGTGGAATTCATGCACCGGCCAAACAAAGTTAATTTTATTTTGAAAAAATATTTTACAAAAATCTGAAATAAAAAAAGTGTTATATAATACAAAACTTTAAAAATAGTGTAATCTGTAAGGAAAAAATGTATTATGTTGCTAAGGAACACCTGCTCGTCTCCCTGACACGGGCTTAGTCCTCTAGCGGACTAATTTTTTGAAGATTTTTCTTATTTTTGTGTATGCACGAAACGCATAGCAGAAAGTCTTGGCAAAATCGATTTTTGGTAAATTCGAAAAAGAATAAAGTACATATCATTTCTGTTACTGACTCAAAAATGGAAGTACTGTGCGACCTATGCGCACCACTGGTTCATGATTACATTAGAATAGTACGTCATCGAATAGTATACTAAACTCCTTCTTAGTTTACAGCGGTATTGTCGAAGCGTATGGTAACCGACCGACCGCGCGTTCAACTAGGTCTTGTCACGGCAACATCCCAATTTTCCATGCTCGTTCCCTCGCTGATGTTTGCCAAACTACCCTCTTTCGGTAGCTCAACCTTCAAACACCCTTACCAGCTCATACATACTTCACCCTTTTGAACCAACAGCTCACATCCGGCGCCAATCTTCCTCATACATGCCCATCGTTCAGCGTCCGAATAAAAAACCCATGACGTATCCGTTTTTCTTCCGTTCTACTGCTGCAAACCTCTCGACGGAGAATCACACTGATACGATGGCATGTATTTTTTTCCTTTATCACGGCTCTGACCAGGGCTTCCCGTATTCTCTCTGCGTACTTCTTGTTTACGTATAATACCGCTATAACTTCTTTAAACCTATCCAAACCGATAACTGATGCTTCACGCTGAAATCCGAGGCAGACAAAGCTGGATAATTCAACTTACTTAGTACTACCTGTTTACATAAATGTGTACCGTTAATATCAATACTACCGATAGTTGAAACATGGGGATCGGTGAAATCTCTTCGAGGCTTTTGTTCAACTCTCGTTTAAATTGATCCTGTTAGAGGCGTCTCAACTCGAGCCAGCTTGAGGTTTTTCCACCCTGATCGTTCAGCCAAGACTGCTACAACGTTCCAACAGCACTCGCCTTGGCAATTGTCAATTGGAAGCACGTTTCTGGCAACAGCCGAGCGTCTCTCAAAAACACCACACCGCCAGTCATCCCAGCGATTTCACCATGCTCGCCTAAAATCACGTTTCTCACTCTACCATTGAACGTTTTCGTTTCTCAGTTCTTTCGATATTGACTTCATTTAATATTTTCCAGTTGGGAATAAAACCGCTATTGTTCGGGAAGGCAGTTTTGGCGAAAATAACATCAAATATTGGTTGAATCGGAGTTTTGAAGTCCAGAAAAAAAAAATTCGCGCGATAAGTTTGGTGTATCATTTAATAAAAATAATAATAAGAATAGTAAAAATTGCAATTACATCAGGTCCATAAAATACACCAAGAGCCGTGAAATTAATTTTTTTTAATCGACCTCGTACTTCATTAGGTAACTTTTGAGCCAAAAGACTTTCTAATGGTGAGAATGTACGAAGACAAAAGAGTTTTACCTTTAAAGGTATATCTAACGTATAATTTTGTTGGATCGTATCCGATCTAACTGCGTTTCAAATCATATAAAACCACTCAACTGATAATAGAAAATTCTCGTTCGTTGCGTGTTTTTTAAACTTCAACTTTCATGAAAAATTTGTCAAAATCTCGAACTTGCAGAAGCTGCAATAACTCGAGAGCCATTATTATAAAATCATTAAAGCTATTGATTTCGTTATGGTCTCATTCGATTCAGCGCCCAAAAATCTATAAATATTGATACCAAACACACCTTTGTCCAAAAAACTTTCAAAAACGCAAATTTTCCTCCACTAAAACCCCCAAAAATACCCTTAAAATTAAGGTAGTGATTTGGCAAAAGAATTGGGCCATTGTTAGGGCAAGATTCATTTTTTGTGAAAATTCCAAAAAGTGATGGCGGCGAACGGCGGACGGTCAGAAATGTTTGTTTACTATTCAATAAAAAATCGTTGTAATCGCTCAAGAAACAATTTCTAAAATGTCTAAAACTTGGATGAACCTCCGGTTAAACGGTTATCATTGAAACCCAAGTACATTAAACCGATAGATAGTCAACCATTGTAACCGATTTTCCAACTGTATTTTTATCCTTTACTCGGTGAGATAATTTCCAGTTCGATTTCCTCACTGTCGTTGGAAAGAAAGACTGCAAAATAAGAGTCCGCGAAGTCAAAGTTAAACTAATTAGGGCTCTATCAATTGGATTGGCTTCCTCCTAGCCTACACCTACTCGACGGCTTTATACACCTTTACTAAGAGCCGATAGACCACGATGGAGCTCAATACTAAGACAATGAAGGGTCTCCTGTATTCAGATAGATAATAGACAATCCAAGAAGTACCCAACGAGCTATACTCAGTTGAACAATTTGGTGAAAGAGAATGGAGTTTAGCCAAGTGTGGAATTAAATACCCCGTAAATGATTAAATTATTTTCACATAGAGCTGGAAGAAAGTTGGAAAGTCCTGCTAGCTGTATATATATCAGTTATAAGCTTCCGACTGCCATGAATCCGAATGCCAGAGCGTATGCTGTAGAAGAAACTTTAAGGCCCAATTCACACCGAAAGGAGGTTCGCTCTACGTCAGATTGCCGTCTCTCCTGGCACGACACTTCCTCGCCAGTTGTACCTCTTTTTTCGAATGTGGAACGACATCTAGTTCAATTATGAATTTTGATTTCTACACCCTCTCTATCAATATTTTTGGATTGTCAAGGTCTTGAAATGTACTTTATAGCAAGTAGACGAGACTTTTTGGCTGACACAGCGTACATAATAGTTCTTCGTTTGGTTGTCTTCGCATCTATTGTAGTAGAGGGGTTGTGAGGGGGAGAAAACCAGGCGACTTATACTCCAGATTTTTAATGGCTGGCCGAGCACTTCCGCCCAGCATGGAGGTACAGTATTACTATTATTTATAGAGCTCTTTTTTACATTTTGGCACTTTTTTACTTATGGTTCCACGTGAGTAATAAGTACATAAAAAATATATATAAGTACATTTAAGTACATAAAAGTACATAAAATAAAGTAATAAGTAAAATGTAAAAAAGAGCTCTATAAATAATAGTAATACTGTACCTCCATGCTAACAACACTGATATGTACATAGGTCGCCCTGAAGATGCCCGAATGGGCGAAAGTGCTCGGCCAGCCATTAAAAATCTGGAGAATAAGTCGCCTGGTTTTTCTCCCCCTCACAACCCCTCTACTATAATAGTTCTTGGATTTTGTCGCTACTTCTAGTAGGTATTTTCAATCAAATCATCATATTTTTTAACGCTCAAGGCCTTGAAATACGTGGTAGAAAAATGGGACAATTTTCAAAAGCTCCCGAGGTTTGTGCCCGAGGTTTGATTTGTGTGAAACGGGCGTTAGAGTTTCCTCCACTGCATACTCTCTGGTTTCACGACTGTCGGAAGCATAAAACTGATATATAGCAGGAGATTCCAACTATCTTTCAGCTCGGTGTGAAAATAATTTCACAATTTGCATGGTATTTAATTCTACGTTGACCTCCGGTTTCTCTATCACTAAATTGTTCTACTGCGTGGCTCGTTTGGTACTTATTGCCTTATCTACTATCTATCTCAAAAGAGGATACCCCTTTCCTAGTGCTGAGCAGCGTTGAGCTCTGTTCGCTGCTCTTAGTCAAAGTGCATCAAGTCGTTGAGTAGGTGTTGGGTAGGAGGAAGCCAATCCAATTGATTAGAAGCCCTAATTAGTTCCCCCTCTCTCTAACTTTAACTTCGCTAACTCTTATTTGTTGTCTTTCTATCCAACAATAGTGAGGGAATCGATGTGGATAAATTCTAGGCGAGTAAATAGTAATAGGACAGTCGAACAATTCAGAATTTCGATATATTTAATGGTTCCCAAGTTATCACAGCTTTCGTGTAGAATTTTCGAGATTTTCCGAAATTAGGCATCAGAAACTCGAGAATTTTTGAGACTATTAAAATCGTTCTACACTCGTTTGAATGGTCGTCAACCGCTCTCTTCAGCCGTACCTTTAGGTGAATAATTTTGCTTTCAATTTGATTAACAAAAATGATTAAAATGACCATACTTGCTACGGAGTTTCCCCTTATAGTTACCAATCTGTTTTTCGGTGGGAACGTTCGCAAATTTTTGGAATAGTTAGTATCACAAATTGACGGTCCTCCGAAATCATAGGTACTTGAAGCGAAGGAATAATAAACCAGCGTACCATCATTCGCAGAGTTTTATTATTGAACACCCTACAATACTGCTAATATATAAGGTTAAATATATAAGGCTAATATATAAGGAGATACACGGTTTTCGAGTCTTTGGCGTTTGAAGTTGACGGTTATTTTTTGCATTATGACATATTTATATACTTGCTGGGTCAGAGGCTCTGCGCGATGGTTGACTATCTATCGGTTGAACGTGCTTGGGTTTCAATGATGAGTGTAAAGCTGCGAATCCACCCACGTTTCAAGTATTTTCTTATGACAAAAAGATGAAAGGGTGTTATGAATATTCAACGGCTAGGAATTCAAACGCGCTTTTTTTTAGGAAAATAATGTTTCATACATGACTGTACTGCGATGGCCACGAATGAAAGACGGGTGAAATTTTTCTACTTGATGGCCAATTATGATTGGCTGTCGGCCGGTGCCTGGCTAGTTCCCAAGGTCAACGTCTGATCCCTACAGGTGATCGGTAGACCGAATGACGCTGTTTTGGCGACCTTTCTTTTAAAGAGCCCTGATTTTCCACATGTTACCTCTGCTATATCAGCTATTTTTTAGCGACGCAAAGGTACGGGAACTCGCTACAGGTAAAACTTTTTAAAGCGTCATAAATTAGAGGAGAAAGTAAAATTTATTGACAGGGGAAAATGTGGCACGTTCTCGTTCGTTCAAAAACCATGTCTTCACGCCACATCTGACTCGTAACCTGGCTCGTAAAAATGTTTCCAGCCAAACATTTGATCATTTTGACATCCTTTTTGAACAGCAAGATTGCCGTTTTGAAACACAGCAGCAGATGATATAGACGTATATCGCCGTGTCGGCGCATTATTCGAGCGTTTCTTAATTTTTGGGTCATCTTGCTATGAAAAATGATTACATTTCACAAAACGTTTCTTCTAACTTTAGGATCACACACCGTACTTCCGCGATATTGACCTATTTTTTCATGCGTACAACGTTCATTTTCAAGACCGCTCTTAATCGTTTCCATGATTTATTTTTCTTACACCTCAATTGATCTTAGTCAACCAACTGTATGCTTCGACCATACCTTTTCGCCGACTCAAACATGAAAGTACTGTGTGACCTATACACAGTAAGTTTTGGTTATACGTACATTAAAGTCACCTTCCATGCAAAGATATGTGAGGTTCAATAATTTTATTGTTGACGAGAAGCGCCGCCTAATCAAGCCAGGCGTCGCCCTTCGTTTTGCGCTCGCTCTCTTTGATCATCCTTGCGTTCCTTGACGAGTTAGAGTTTATCTAACCAGACCACGCCTGCCATCGTCAGTTCGTCACGTCCTTCTTCAAGGAGCTCTCCTTTATAGACGAAAATGGTGTTCACTTATCATAGCCCTAATGATTTTCTGGTAAAGGAAAAACAACACCGTAAGGTTCACGCCAGGGAGACCATAGTTCAAGGCCTTCGGGCTTAATGACTTCTCGAGGGCTACACAGAGGGGTTAATACAATTAAGGAAAAAATTTACGGATGAAACCTTGTAAGGTTCGCAGCCGCTCTTGGTTTTAACAGTTCGAATTTGGACCAGTGTGATCCTAAGACCTGCAATTCCGAGAATTCTCCTTCCAACACCTAAACACGCAGAGTTGTGCAGGAAAGATATTTGGCTTGTGTGACTACTCCATCACCATCACGCTACTTTTCCAGGCGGTATATACCATGTTCGCCTCTTCTTTCACAGTTCATCGCCATAATCCTTCACTGGGCGCATGAACGATAAGCAACGATCTCTTTGTCCACGAAAAAGGATAGGTTCTGTTACCTTTTACACTGACCCGGATCGCGCACAAAGCATTCCGCCTCACAATAATAAACGGTCCATTTTCTCCGACTCAACCCATACATCCCCACCCATATACCGTGCCAGCTATCTCCTCGGTCGTTGTTCAACGTTCGATAATGATAGAACAAATGTGTTAGCCACAAACAAAAGGAAGCTAAAGTGAGTGTCAGTAACAACGCAGTCGCATAAGCAGATTTACAGCTTGCATTTAACCCTACATTTATCAGTGCGAGAATCTTCACATGGAGAGTATTTATAATAATGAGGAAGAATAAGATGTTTTTCGTTTTCAATCTCGAATGTAACTTAAGTAATGTAATGTAACTTGATACATACATACACGATACATTTCGAATTGTTTTGATAAACCGAAAAAATTGAAAAAACTGAAAAATTGAAATTTGGCGATTTTTTTCAGACGGTGGCCTTACATTTTAAACAACTATTTTTTCATCCAAATCCTTCCAGCCATCTCTTCAATCAATCGTATACCTCTCCTCCTAGTTGTGCATTTTTTATATATATTGATTGAAATAGATTCACTAGGGGCTAAGCGCCCCTGGCGTAGTTTCCATAATTTGGTATGTTGGTGAAGGTGTTTGGATGTACTTTGTATCATAAAGTATTGTGTTTTTCAACTGGAGCAAAGTTGTAGCAGAATTAGATGTAACAACTTTAAGTTTTCCAAGATTTGTAACTTGCAGAGTGGATAACTCAAACAAAAAGTCGTCAATTCAGATGTTTGAATATACCAAAAGATAGGTAATTTAACTGTCCACATTTTCCCAATGTAATGTACCTATCCATTTTTCAACCGTTTTTGAGTTATTCAACAATATTAGTAGACTATACCCGAAAACATCACATTTTTCAACTTTAAACGTTATTTTCATCTATTTAGTGCGAAAGAAACAAAGAATGGACCATATATATTATTGATATACACATCATCAACTATCATTTTGCTGAATTTGAGCTAAATCTATTCCAAAAAATGTTTCGCGAAAAATCCTGCGATTTCTTTCAACCGATCAGTTAACGATTTTTTACTCCTCTCTCAATACAGATAAAAATATGAAATTTTCAGGAAAGTTGTATCTTATCGAGATGTATTTTTGTGATTTTTTTTATTTCTCGGAAAAATCTGCAAATGGTCCAAAAAAATCAGTTTTTGAAAGCTCGAAAATAGACCTTCAACCGCGCTTTTCGGGGTCAAAATTCATCTGAATCAATTGTTTTATTATGCAGGAGTCTTCATCTGAACGCCTTACACACGTACATAGCAAAAGATTTGGTGAAAAAAATTTAAACAGAGCCAGGGAAATTAATTTCCGTTAATCGAGTGTTTCACCGGCCGGAATTTCGAGCTCCGCTGGGTGAAAGATTAAATTTATTGTTTTAAAGCGAATTTGAAAGCTATTCTTATAGGAAATTTAACGCTGAATCCGAATTTGACGTCAAAACGACGGAAATTCGACGGCAATGATCAGTTTTTTTTTTTTATTTTTAGTGTTGTTTAGTTATTTTTCAACTTTAAACGTTCTTTTCAACTATTTAGTGCAAAAGAAACAAAGAATGAACCATATATTATTGATATACGAATCATCAACTATCATTATGTTGAATTTGAGCTAAATCTATTCCAAAAAATTTTTCGCGAAAAATCCAAGGGGTACCCCTGCGATTTCTTTCAACCGATCAATTAACGATTTTTTACTCCTCTCTCAATACAGATAAAAATATGAAATTTTCAGGAAAGTTGTATCTTATCGAGATGTATTTTTGTGATTTTTTTTATTTCTCGGAAAAATCTGCAAATGGTCCAAAAAAATCAGTTTTTGAAAGCTCGAAAATAGACCTTCAACCGCGCTTTTCGGGGTCAAAATTCATCTGAATCAATTGTTTTATTATGCAGGAGTCTTCATCTGAACGCCTTACACACGTACATAGCAAAAGATTTGGTGAAAAAAATTTAAACAGAGCCAGGGAAATTAATTTCCGTTAATCGAGTGTTTCACCGGCCGGAATTTCGAGCTCCGCTGGGTGAAAGATTAAATTTATTGTTTTAAAGCGAATTTGAAAGCTATTCTTATAGGAAATTTAACGCTGAATCCGAATTTGACGTCAAAACGACGGAAATTCGACGGCAATGATCAGTTTTTTTTTTTTATTTTTAGTGTTGTTTAGTTATTTTTCAACTTTAAACGTTCTTTTCAACTATTTAGTGCAAAAGAAACAAAGAATGAACCATATATTATTGATATACGAATCATCAACTATCATTATGTTGAATTTGAGCTAAATCTATTCCAAAAAATTTTTCGCGAAAAATCCAAGGGGTACCCCTGCGATTTCTTTCAACCGATCAATTAACGATTTTTTACTCCTCTCTCAATACAGATAAAAATATGAAATTTTCAGGAAAGTTGTATCTTATCGAGATGTATTTTTGTGATTTTTTTTATTTCTCGGAAAAATCTGCAAATGGTCCAAAAAAATCAGTTTTTGAAAGCTCGAAAATAGACCTTCAACCGCGCTTTTCGGGGTCAAAATTCATCTGAATCAATTGTTTTATTATGCAGGAGTCTTCATTTGAACGCCTTACACACGTACATAGCAAAAAATTTGGTGAAAAAAATTTAAACAGAGCCAGGGAAATTAATTTCCGTTAATCGAGTGTTTCACCGGCCGGAATTTCGAGCTCCGCTGGGTGAAAGATTAAATTTATTGTTTTAAAGCGAATTTGAAAGCTATTCTTATAGGAAATTTAACGCTGAATCCGAATTTGACGTCAAAACGACGGAAATTCGACGGCAATGATCAGTTTTTTTTATTTTCAGTGTTGTTTAGTTATTTTTCAACTTTAAACGTTCTTTTCAACTATTTAGTGCAAAAGAAACAAAGAATGAACCATATATTATTGATATACGCATCATCAACTATCATTATGTTGAATTTGAGCTAAATCTATTTCAAAAAATTTTTCGCGAAAAATCCAAGGGGTACCCCTGCGATTTCTTTCAACCGATCAGTTAACGATTTTTTACTCCTCTCTCAATACAGATAAAAATCTGAAATTTTCAGGAAAGTTGTATCTTATCAAGATGTATTTTTGTGATTTTTTTTATTTCTCGGAAAAATCTGCAAATGGTCCAAAAAAATCAGTTTTTGAAAGCTCGAAAATAGACCTTCAACCGCGCTTTTCGGGGTCAAAATTCATCTGAATCAATTGTTTTATTATGCAGGAGTCTTCATTTGAACGCCTTACACACGTACATAGCAAAAAATTTGGTGAAAAAAATTTAAACAGAGCCAGGGAAATTAATTTCCGTTAATCGAGTGTTTCACCGGCCGGAATTTCGAGCTCTGCTGGGTGAAAGATTAAATTTATTGTTTTAAAGCGAATTTGAAAGCTATTCTTATAGGAAATTTAACGCTGAATCCGAATTTGACGTCAAAACGACGGAAATTCGACGGCAATGATCAGTTTTTTCAGGTTTAATACTACGCCACTCTACGTTTTTCAACTTTCAAAATCCGTTGCAAATACTTACAGTACTGTTCAAGTTTGAATAATTAATGATTCTTACAGGAAATTAGACGTAGAATTCGAATTTAAAGTGAAAATAATCGAATTCGAACAATTGATAATATTTTTCGAATTTCTTTCAATTTTCATACTTTTGAAGTTTCAACTTTGGGATTTTTTTTCGTCACGTTCCCGAATATGAATACCCCTCCCTCATAAACCGTTGAAGAATAACCTTAAAATTTTCCTTGGCCATTCATAATGGTTTATTGTTGAATAATAGAGACAATTTTAAACTGCCTCGACTTACTTGACGCTGGAAGACTGCGTATCACTAGATTGAAGATGAAGCTGAAAAAAATTCAACTCGTGCTCATTTTTAAGCGTTCTTCCAGGAATGACGTGACTTCAAAGTTATCGAAAAACAACTTCTCTTTGCGCCGCGGTAAAGAAGATCTTCTTTGCGTCTCTTATTTCTTCCTCATTAACGAAGTAAATGGAATTTCTGTGACCGTTATGATAGTCAAGTTTGGGACAGATTCAGTTAAATTTCATCTTTTCAACTTTTTTTGAACTTTTGTAAGTAAACGAAAAAAATCAGTCTTTATTGTTCACATATTTTTTGTCGTGGTAAACTATATAACATAAAGGTCATGTAAAACTGCAAAAACGCGAACAAGTTAAGTTTTAGGATTAATTGTAAAGATAGGCGAGGGGATATTTTCGCCATCTAACGGCACTCGCTGGAAATCGAAATATTAATCTTTTTAAGCCGTAGTAAAAAACCTTGCGTTTCAATTTTGCTTTAGCTGCTTTTTAGCTGTCGAAAGCCGCTGTAAGTATAAAAAATATAGAACTAATAAATGAAAATAAAAAATATTGTGCTAAATATTCAATTAGGAAAACTGTTGGCAGTGAAGTATTCTATTTCTTGTAATATTGATCGGATTACTGTATGACGGTGGATATTAAGTGGTTTTAAATCTCCATACGGATACTTGAAGCGGTCGGAGTTCTAGGCAAATAACCCATAAATAACTTACCCACTTCCTCCACTCACTACCCAGAAAAATGATCACAACTTTTTAACTGCGAGGTCGACGACACTCCCGGTTCTTGTGAAAATAACTTGCAATAACGTCCCGTTAATTTGAAAAATTCAACCTGTACCAATCACGATGAACATCCGACCTTTTCATTCGAAGGAATAATTCAGCGATGTTCAGAAAAAAAATAGGTTCGAGATGAGATGATGAAGCCAACGTAAAACATAGAACATGAAACGCATTGATAATTCTCAAATAATGTACACATGTAAAGTATAGTCTCTTTGATAATGAGGTTCAATAACACTTTGGAAAAAAAATTATGTTCTGTCTATTGACCCAAGTGGTGAGCTCAAAAATCGATTCATGATCGTCAATTATTATTGCGCAACTATGCATCGGTAATGCGCGCCTGAGTCACCAAGAGACCACGAAGACATAATCCGCCTCACATTTTGATGAATGTTTCATCATATGGGTCTCAATAAGTGCCGGCAGAGCTACGAGAGAACATCGTCGAGACAGCACATAATTAACATGACACTGAAAAAGTACGTGACGACGCGAGAATTACAAATTCGACTCATCAGTCTACTTAGAAAAATGGATCAATCAATTGACTGTCGCATTTGCATATGCAGGTGGCAGCCATGTCATCGCAACGAGAGCCAGGTTCTATGCATAGTTATGATTCTACTTATATTACGATGAATCTTCGCAACAAAAGTCATAAGATGTATACTTGCCATAATTTAAATGATGCTACAGCATACTTCTTCAGAAAAGAAAAATTATAGTAAGGCGTGCAGGTGATTTCATTTAATAGTTACCTTTGCACTGATTAAAATAACAGTTATCTCTTCATTACTGAAGATAAAAATCCATGAGTCCACTAAAATCGCTGGAGCTATTTTCGTCCTCAATATATCAAAATTCAGAGGAGGTTCAATATCCCCTCCAATAGGATCGGTGCGATCGGGCACGAGCCCATTGCCTTTGTAATCCAAATCGTATTTCTTGTTCTAGCACGGTCCATCGCTTTCCATCATACTACGGTATTAGATAACACCAAACCCACCTAAATCCGTCTCTCCTATCTAAGAGCGTGGCCCCGTGTATAAGTGGGCATTTATCGACACGTCTTCGAGTTTTTGTCGACTTTGGTTTATCTATATAGAACCATTATAATCGCCAAAAAAAAAAAAAAAAAAATCGTCAAACCCCCAATAAAAAAAATGCTCTCCGCCCGCCGTAAGCAGTCAACACTTTTCTGACGAAACTATAGAAGCTAAGCTTTTGACATTTTCACCAAAAATTAATTTTGGCATGGCAACGGTTCAATTTTTCAACCAAATCGCAACCTCAATTTTAAGGACGTTTTGGACGCTGCCCAAATGAAACCAACTGTGACTGTTGTCGCAGTACTAATTTACAAGCTATCAACGCAAAATACGTGAAAATCCAAAATTCGAACCCGAAGATGAATTTCGAGTAACAAAAAGTTCTAAACTCGCTTTAAAACAACATTTTATTTTTTTCAAATCTGTAGAAGAACGTTCTCTGAATTTTAGTTTTGAAAAGTAATTGCTCTGCACATTTGCAAATGATTTTCAACGTATCATGGACATAGATTATTTCGAAAAGAAAAATGTTCCAAATACTATGGCTTAGTGGTATTGGGCCAAAATCCAGAAGGGGTCAGTGCGCATAGTCACGGCCGAACGCGAAGTTCACCATAGCTGCTATTAACTAATAAGTAAACGAACACTATGTTGTACAACCGGACCAACAAGTTACTGATGTCATATAGTATCTGATCGTATCTAAGGTGCCTACAAGTAACAGAGGCACCCAAACTTGGACAGTTATTTAACTAATGTCGTAACAGGTTACCTGCATCTGCCGTAGAGGATGAAAATTCGAATTCGTTCCAATAATTAAAACCAAATCTTTTCGAAAATTTATCGCTTTTACTGGTCCATGCATTAACATTTTTTACCCAGCGTATCCCGTTCTGATCGTTTTAGAATTGCAAGAATTGCTTATGAGTCAAATTTTATTTTAAAATTTTTTTTTTAGAAAGTAATAATTCATCCATTGGCGCCTAAAACTAAAATTGCTGTTTATAATTCTGTTACAGAAAGACTATACCGATCCAGATCATTTCCGAGAACTGCTACGAGCGAAACGTCACGTTTAAACTTCACCTAGGCACTCCGCAGACAGAATTAGGTAAGTTGTACGTTTCGAGTCCCCTTTTCGGAACATCAGTTATAACTTTCGAATATGATGAAAAGTCAGTAAACTCTCAATCCAATCTATTCAGCCTTCGCTAGTCAGATATTTGAAACCACGAAGTTGGATTGCTGAGCCTAGCCGTGATTACAAAAATGACTACCTTATGCGTAAAGAAATTAATTAACTTGTTAGTAGTTGTCCTTGTTATGTTGCTGTATAACAATACTCCAGGATTCCTTCTTTTAAAAAAAAATATATTTGATTGTTTCAGTAATTACAAGTTGAAACATGTTTCCCAGTTTTCCGTTTTGCTCTTTTCACCAGTATGCAGCTTCTTCAAAAATTCTCCCTCCCACATTGACATCTTCATTTAGAAGAATTTTTCATTGTGTTGTGCATTGAGTTGTTGGCTGATTCACCACATTCTTTAGTACGGAGAGCAATAGTGAGTGATGGAATTACCAGATCATTTATTCGCTGGAGAGAGAGAAGAAAACTTACAATTTGATTTGTAGCACAAGAGCCAAAAGACTAAACACACCTCATTTGCCCGCGCTAAAATTTACTGAACAGTAGGCTATGAAATGACAAGTCTACCTGGCTGCTAAACATCGTTCATTCTACCGAATCAGACCGACAGTTTGTTTCATTAAGAACTTTACTTGTCTTCAGTTTGCAAATAGGAAATTTGCATCATCTTCATCGCAGGATCAACTTAAATTATTTTTTATAAGAAACCAAATAATTCTATCCGTCCGCCGTCAAAACTTTCCTGACAGAACTATAAAATGTTCCCCAAAAATCATTCTTGGGCAGACAATGGCTAAATTCCTTAACCAAATTGCTACCTCTATTTTAGTGAGGTTTATAGGGGGAGGAATTCATAAAATTCAACGCTCTTCGGACAAAGGCGTGTTTGGTAACAATTTTATAGATTTTTGGACGCTGAATCCAATGAGCCGATAACGATCGCGTGGTCGATAACTTTAATGTTCTCGAATTATTGCAGCTTTCGTGTAGAATTTTCGAGACTTTCAGAAATTTGCATGGGGTATAACTCGAGAGTGCTATAAAAATGACTGCTCCCCCCGCTCAGGCTTCCTCCTTCGTTGGAATGAACGTCAAACACTTTCTTCAACATTGCTGTTTGGCGAAAAATTTAGCTTTTAATTTGAAAATTATGAAAAATAAATAATAGTTGTTACGGAGTTTCCTCTAATAGTTACCATTCTGTTTTTTAGTGGGAACGTCCATATCTTCGGAATAATTACTATCACGAATCGTGGTCTTCCTACATCATTATTGAAGCTAAGGAATAGTAAACCGCTGTACAATCATTAAATGAATTGCATATTTTGCAGCGTTTTCCAAGAAAAGTCAACCAACTATAATATAATCTACAATTCACGAAGAATCATTAGTCCAGATAAATAATGGAAGAAGAATTGTTTTATAGAATGCAGGTTCGGGCACCATCAGCTGAATTTACTGGCCTATTGGCCCGAAAATTCCCCTGACTACCTCTCCATCATTAGGTGTTCCTACTTAGACCACTTCACCTTACCCATTCGTCCCCGAACATTAGTCTACCATCATCTCAAAGCCTCTTCTCAGACCTGCTTCCTCATGCTATCCTTCCACTCACCTCCGTTTAGTCAACGACAGTTTAGAGGGCGATTAAGATGAAGTAGCTCTCTTGAGTCCCATCCCTCCAGTCCGTAACTCGAAAACAGGAAGGACCATTGTATATATTAGACAGAGAAGCAAATACCCAACAGCAGTGTCAGGTCAGGTGTGACCTTAAACAGCAAATAGCCGAACTCAAGCACCTTCAAGCATCCAAGCAGCAGTTGTGGGTGATAGAAACTGACGATCCCAGTACTAGAGACTCAGATTGATTTAAGGCTCTGACGAGGTCACGAATAACTAGCCCTTCGCCATGTGGTCTTGTTCCACCACCTAACACTAAGTAACAAGTTAATGCTTCTTAAAGTGATCCTGTGATGAAGATGCTGCGAATTTCCTTTTTGCTAACTGAAGACCGGTAAGTGAAGTTCTTAATGAAATAAACTGTCGGTCTGATTCGGAAGAATGAACGACGGTTAGCAGCCAGTTAGACTCTTCATGCCATAGCCTCTGTTCAGTAAATTTGAGTTGGGGCAAATGAAGTGTGCTGAGGCTTTTGGCTCTACAAATCGATTTGTATGGAAGTCTTTTTTTTTCTTTTTTTTTTTATTTCCATTAATTTAACAAGTAAAATAAATATCAACGCTACCATACAGACTGTACACCAGATCACAAAATGCAGAAACAAAAGAATATTGGAAATTAATTCTCCATATGGGCACAGCCCGTGTTGGAGAATGAGCAAGTGAGCGAAAACACACACAAAAAAAAATCTGATTATTACAAATTACGAGGGTATTTTAATCATTTCTTCGATAATATTTTTTTAATAAGCCCTTCACTTCGCTAAATTTACTCTCAATCAACGCAGATCTCATCGCCGGCGGAAAACCATTAAATGTTTGCACTCCTCTTTAGGGGAAAAAGTTCTGTGCTGCAGTCGTTCTCGAGAAGAGTGCTCTCTAGAAGTCGGACCATTTTCTTGCCAGCAGACCCAAAAAAAAAAAAAAAAAACGAACGAAATATGCGAATAATAGGAATTTTGTGAAATGCGAGCATGTTTGCAGCAAAGAGGCCTAAGTAAAAAGCGCTCGAACAAAACAGCGGGAAGAGCGAATGAGGTGGATGTGCAGTATTAGACACCAGTCAGTCACCTGACATGCTAAAACAACAAGACCTAGAGAGTTTAAATATATAAAAATCGCTGATATGGATTTATATCACAGATACACACACAAAAAGACACACACAGTTGTTAAAAAAGTGTTTCTGAATATGATTGTATTATTGAAATTTTTTTTGTATTATTTTTTTTATTGAGATTTTCGCATCCGTTCCGAACTTGGCGTTTCTAGCTAACCAAATACTTCCATTTACTACGTAAACATGGATCATAAAAAGTTGAGCACTTTTGATTCGGAATCAACTATTCACCAATATATGTCGATGTGAAGAGTTTTTTGAAAATTTTACAGTATTTTATGGGTTTTCCACGGAGATATGATGATTTTTTCAATTTTTGACCACAGACATACAGATATTTTTTAGAAAATGTTTCTGAGTAATAATTCAATGATAATATTTTCCAAGTTCTACTCCGTCCCGATTTCAACTTATAGGACGATTTGACACTTTTATTTACTACGTCAATATTTGGAAGTAACACTATAATTTACTCGTAAATAAACTATCGTATCTAGTCGACTAGAAGTAGAAACGAAAATATTGTAAATCAACATGATAAATAATATTCTATATCGAAATGTCAAATTTCTAAGAATGTTGAAGGTTTGATGTCATCGGTTGTTGAAGTTTTGGTATTTTAGTTTCAAAGAGGGATTTCACCTTTGTTTTCAGGTGAAATTATCAAAGCGCAGACGCCAGCCGGAGAGAAACCGGCGTTGGACGGACTGCCAATCTTGGGCGAGAACCCAGTCCTCAGTGTCAACATCAGAGAAAGCCTCGAGTTCAAGGTTAGTTCATTCGAATGAAAAGTAATTTTCTTTCCACCGATCTTCTTCTACGATGATTTTGGGAATAGAAGCTTTCAGTTTGGAACATTCGTGGGTATTGAACTCTTCAGTCATTAATTTGAATGATTGCCGTATTTATCGATTTCACATCGCTAATTACTGACAGCGGCGGTATGATAAATCTGTCAAGTTTTCGAAGTGATCCAGATAATTATACCCCCTTCGCGGCCCCATCATGTATGCGAAGATGAAGCAATTAATGGTCCGTAGGAGATAGCAACCTTTGATTACAATATCCTCCAATGACGGTCATCATTATATAAATATAGTAACTTAGCAAACATGTTCTGTTTCCCGGTAATTCCGCTTTCTTGTAATTTCACAAACGATCATGTTGCAGGACGCTGTGGACAACCTGGTGGAGACTAGGGCTTCCCCTTTCATTGTAGGCACATCCACGTGGAAGGAACAATTCGCATCCGCCGTCAAAGTTAGATCAGGTAGGTGTATTGCTCAACATGGATTTTTCTCGTAATATGTGCAATTTTGATCGTGTGTGCACTTTAGTTTGTATTACCAGTTGTAAAATCTATTGTAACGTTTTTTATAATCGTTCATCATCTCTGATGGTCACTGGTGGTGTTCTTAAATTGAGTTTATACCCTATCATTAGCTGGTAAAAAATCCATCACAAAAAAGAAAAAAAAACTCCGTAAAAAATCCATCACAAAAAAGAAAAAACTCCATAAAAAAATGCAAATCGGATAAATATTTCGTAATTTTAGGAAATGAATTCAAAATTGAAACGATTAATTTGAAGCCGAGTGATATGGTTGTTTTATCATGTTTTACTCGATTGGGAATTTGAAGTGGAAATGGCTAAATTTGTCTGGTAAGGGATTAATTCATTAGAGAACTAGCAATTTGATTTCGTAAAGTATTGCTATATTTTATTTTCTCAAGCCACAGCGCTACCTAAGATATTTGATTGAGTCTCCCATATTTCTGTCTTATAATTTACCCGAGAATTAGCGTTAGACGTATATTTATATTCTAGCTGCTTATTCAGGTAAAATACTTTTTTTATGTGAATTTTCGACTTCGAGAGCCATTTCCTCGCAATGTACTTCACGTTGACTTTATCGGGCGTAGACACTGAGAAATGAGTCCTCTCGCTCGCAAATAAAGAAACACGTGCTGGCTAGCTGGGGGTATCATAGGATGAAGTAGGAGATCCGCGTAGGCAAGGACACCCTGGAGCCCCTGACCCCTTGCCCACCGCTTTCAATCGATATTGTTGGGAAAGGACGAGAAAAGGTATTCGCCAGAATGAGGGCGACAGCGCAGGTGGTGAGTGAAGAAGAACTTGGGAATATACCGTGGCTAGTCGCAAGAGTGAACTTGATGACTAGAAGTTGAAGGCAGGAGCGAAGATTGGCAATGATGATGAGAAAGGTGCTGCCGCGCTAATTCGGAGGGAAGCGGGATATTGGACGGTGTCCAATGAGTAATAATAGGCACCTCTATTGGTGGAGAGGAGTAGAAGGACGACAGATAGGAAAGGAACGCTTGAAATATGAAGGTAGGGAAAAGCTGATAGGAATCGACGCTCTCGCGCAACGGGTTAGGTGCAAGAAAGAGGAAAACCTGCTTGCTCGTCTGATGACTGAGAAGTGCGATCAGCGTCGCTTCTCTCCCGCGATCCTTTGCTTGAGCTCTGATTGCTAATTTGCCACTAGATCCGCTTCCAGTGAAAGGAATCTCGTTATAGCTAAAGAAGCATCAGGAACATACCAGGATGACTAAAATCGGAAATACTTTATTGAGTCACGCCGTTTCACCCGTAATTTCTTCAAGGTTGAAACATAATAATATCTGTCAAGTTGCTGACATAAAATGTCCTTGTCATCATCCACAAATCTGATTGTAATGAAAAAATAAGGAACCATACGAAAAAAATCCGTATAACTCAAATTCCGTATCAAAATCGGAACTGTGATGACGTCAGAATGATCTGCGGTAATAAAGTATCGCACATGCGCTCGGAAAACCGCTGAGAAATGTATCATCTGAATATTGCATTTTTACTATCCTTCAAATTTTCGCAAAATTGTCCCATTACGTCGGACGTGTTAAGAACAAATTTGATTTTCAAAAATTTTAAAACTAAGAACACGTTAATAAAAATTTTCAATATGATGCAGAACTTGTTGAGGTCGTGACGTACTCCGATTCGGCACATTTTTTTTTTTTGAAAGGTAACACCGTTAATGAGAGTGAGAACTTTCGGTACACGAACTTTGGTACAATTATGAACCGCGTTCGAAGAATGTGGCATGCTTCAAAAACGGCAATTGGAGAGGGTAATGTTGCGTTTCCTCTTCCGCCAGCTCTACCCTTGCTCAAACCCTCAACCCAACCAGTACACCCTACCTCGCCACAACTAGCGGTAACAAACTCCCACTGAGTCCTCCACTTTGCTCACGAACTCGACTAACTTGCCCTCAAAACTTTAATGTAATGTAGTCAACTTTGTATCGGATTGTTATCAGTTGCTCAAATATCACGATCTTCCTCTCGTCCTTAATCAGGATTAGAACTTCCCCTCTTTCCTTACCAAGGAGTCTCGCGGCTCATAAAGCTGTATAAAGCTCACCTTCGTGCCCGTAATTCGAATCCGATTTCTTTTCATCAGCCTCAATTTTATGATGCAGATGACTGCGATCATTATTGGCTCGACTCGCGAACAGTGGGGGGGATTCATCATTTGACCCCCCAAACTCCCCCATCCATTTGACCCCCTGTTGGCCCCATCCCTTATTTACCATCTAGGGCAAAAAATGGCTTAGTGCGTACAAGAAAATGGCCTTTAATGCACATTTATTATAGCTTATCCAAAAACGGAGTTACTGTGTGCTCTATCCACACAAATACTTTTAATTCTGCTGTACCTGATTATTTTTGAGAGCTAGGTATAATCTTGACGCAAGTAAACTGAGCTCAATATTTTTGGTTTATTATTAAATAATAAACCATTGTAATCGCCCAAGAAAAAAAATTTTATAACCCCCCCTCAAAATTTGATGTTTTACGTTTCAAGGCATGTAGAATCCGAATATCCAATAAAAAAAATTCTGTCTGTCCGCCGTACGCCGTACGCCGTCAACACTTTTCCGGCCAAACCATAATAGCTAAATTTTTGAAATTTTCACCAAAAATCAATCTCGGTCCTACGACGGCCCAATTCTTGAACCAACTTGCTAGCTCAATTCTAAGGGTATTTTTGGGGGGTTTTGAGGGGGAGAAAATTCATATTTTCCAAGGTTTTTCAGAAAAAGGTGTACGTGGTATCAAATTATATAGATTTTTGGACGCTGAATCGAATGAGACCATTGCCAGGTCGATAGCTTCATTGGTTCTCGAGTTATCGCAGCTTTTGTGCCGAATTTGGGAGATTTTCAGAAATTTGACATGAGGGTATAACTCGAGAGTTCTTGGAGCTATAAAAATCGTTCTATACTCATTGGAATGGTCGTCAAACACTCTTTCCAGCTGTACGGTAGGGCAAAAAATTTAGTTTTTAATTTGGAAATTAAGAAAAATAAAATAGATTAAAATTACAATAGTTGCTACGGAATTTTCCCCGATAGTTACCAATCTGTTTTTCGGTTGAAATGTTCACACATGTTCTGAATAATGACTATCTGAAATGGATAGTCTTCTGAAATTTTATTTGAAGCGAAGGAATAATAAACCACTGTACAATCATTTGCAGCGTTTTCTAGATGAGCTGCTCTACCATGGCTTCTGCTTGGGGCGCAACTGGCCATTCGAATAATGTTACCTATGGTTTAGGACTAATGATTCTAAATCCAATTAACTCCCTACCATCTTTTGAGTTAGTCTGTCGAAAGCACTCTCCTCGTCCTAAGCACGTTACTGAAAAATTCCCTTTTTTTGTCTCTCTCTTTTTGCAGGTTGAGGGGGAGAATAACGAGACGACCTCTTCTCCATTTTTTCTTTTTTATTACGCCGAGTACTTTCGCCCGTTCGGGCTTCTTCAGGGCATTATAGGACCAATGGTACCTATGGCCTTTTTTTGTCTGTTACAGAAGATAACGATGACGGGTCGTCGCCAAGCAACGTTGAATATTTCTTTCACATTATCTCCCTTCCTTGGAAAATCCTGTTTGCATTCGTGCCACCTACAGGTAACTGCAATTAAATTACGTTTACTTCTGATGTATACTGATTTCATGTAATGCAGATTAACTGGTAGTTGGAAATCAATTTGGTTTAACTATATTTATTTAAAAATATTAGATTGGTATTAATCTTGGTCGCGTTTTTAATTCATGCCTCGGTAAATAATAACTTGACTTTGCATTCATGCGCGAGTTGAAATAAGACAGATAGTAATTGATGCTACTATAATAATATATCCATAGGACCGTAAGATTGTTTCTGCATCCGACTCTCAGCAAACTCCGAAGCTGCTGAGCCCAAGCACAATCAAAACGGGAAGTAATTAAACTCATCTGCTAAGAGTCGCCTATGCTGAAACAGACTCATTCTTAATTTCGAGCTGTGGAGCGGTATTACAGAAAAATGGAGGCATTTTAATTCTTTTTCTTTTTTTTTTGCTATGATTTCCGTTTTTGTTATTACAACGAAGTAACTATTGAAGAGGAGCTAAGGATAACCAAATGGAAAATACGCATACAATTTTAGTTTTGAGAGAGGACGCATAGTATGAAGATGATGCCGTACCCATCCAGGAAAACTCGAAACACGTTTCATGCTGGTTCTATATTATGCTCATCGAGCGGCATTTGAAAATTGAACCTCATTTTCACATATGAAAACAAATTAAACATTAATCACAATGAGTTCCTTAGGGTTTCAAGCTAAATCCTGTAATTTCTGTGTATTGTACTACGTTGTTGACTTGAATTGTGAACGAACTTGTTCGTCACGCTGACGAAAATTCGTTTTGATTCGCGAAGAAAAACCCCGAATCCGGAAGTACAATGGTCCGGTTTCTTCAATGTAAAATTATTATTAGAATATTGAACTCCTGCTACATCACAATAATTCTATTTTTATTTTATTTTATTTTTAAATTATTATTATTATTATTCTAATTCTCTTATTATAAATCTGCTATTGTTAGTAAATTTGAAAGAGGGGCTTTCGAATCTGAATAATGCGACCACTCTTAATTGTATTGTTCAGCTGATACTACGATAAGCCGGCCGAATAATTAGTAGTCTTTGGCTGGAGCTTGGTCTGGCATTAGGAGCTTGAGTATCCAATCAACAGACAATAGATCCACTCATCTGAAAACAAAGAGACACGTTGTCAATGACTACGAGCTGAGTGTTCCAAGGGATCCCTACACAACAGACCCCTACAGACTCGAAACAGTCTCACGAGGGTTCAAGTTGGGAAAAAGATACGATAGGAATATGGTGATTTTTTATTTCAATCAGCATGCAAAATAACGATGAATTTCATCCGTTGATTTTTTACCTCAATACTTATTTATATGTCCCGTAGAATTAGGAATAATCAGTTATAATTAACAATTTGATCCTCTGCCAATTGGCTAGTGACATTATCCAGCATGGTCGTTAAAGAATCGATACGAATTTTCATATTCTAATTGGGATAAATCATGAAGAATGCAATATGTGAATTCTTTCAAGATAACGTACAAAAAAAATTAAGGGAAGAGAGTGAAAGGAAAAGAAAAGAAGGGAAAAGAATAACGCTTCCTTCTGAGGAAATCATCTCTGCTCTAGATTAATGTTCTAAAAAGCTGTTTGAAGTCGACATTAAGTCGAAAATCTATTATTTTTATTTTATTTATTTATTATTTATTTTTTTTTTTTTTTGGTTTTACCTGTTACTGAAATTTTTCAGCGTGAAATTTTTCAATTTTGTGAGGTTACTGAGAGGACTTTTTTCGATCAACGGGTAGCGGATCAATTGCTTTCTGTTATTAATAGATTTTTTTAATTTATGAATTTTCTTTGTATCTTCTTTTTCTCTGAATCTTCTCACCTATCCTTGAAGGCGACTTGCTGGCTCATCGAACCTGAGGTCGTAGCCTGATCCAAATATACCACACGGAACATAAGCGAAGCAATATTAAATGGTCATACTCAACCTCTGGTCAAAAGGGAATTTCGATGTGTGGTAATTTAATAAAGCGTAATTTTCTCCAAATGAACCAGTCCCTAACAACTCTGAAATCCAATTCAATTAATACGTTATCACTATGCGCTATTTAGTACGTATTTGTGCCCATTGTCATAGTAGTTGACAAACCAAAATTTAACCTTCGTTGATTGTGTTTTTAACGATGCTTTAGCTGTGATATAGATACTCATATTTTGCGTGACGTTGTATGCTAACCATGTGGACGTATTCGATCGAATCTTCATATTAATCCTCCTATTATTCCATTACAGAAAATGATTAGAACTCTATTCAGCGTGGCATGGCATTGCTGGTTCGATTGCTCCCTAGGTCCAATCCCATGACTCACTAACAAGCTGCAATTGAAATAAAGTTCTTCATAAACGATTTGTTGAATATGTCCGAGATGCTATACAAGCCAACTTGCCCAAACCGCACAAGCTGAGAAATGAAAGATGATTTGGGAACAGATCTCTCTGCCTTTTCAATATAATTAAAACTGTCAAACAAAAACTCACTGGGCGAATCATAGCTAAATAGAACCGTAATATATTTCATTGTCAACTGAGTTTCCCAGGTTTGTTCAATTTAATTTAGTTAGCTCTTCTCGGGGAGAAATCAGGTCGAATTAGACATTTTGAAAGTTCCGCGTGATCTCAACGTATTAGTATCTTTTCATGCATCACTCCAATTTCAATTGCACTTAGTTGCATTCATTAAAGCTGCTTATAAAATTTCGATTCCTACGAGGAATATTACGTTAACTTTTTTTTAATGTTTCAAGATATTGAATAGCGTTTCGGATATTGTATTTTATAGTAAATGAAGTGAAAGTTGGACATTATGTCGATGTTATTTAATTACGTGCTTGATGCCGTTTTTCTGAAAGCCTAATAAGAGCCCTAATGCCATGGCGGCTGATACTTCCTTACAACGACCTAATGTGACTGTGTCTATTGTGTTTTTGTGTGTTTCTCCCCGAATAGATATGTGCTATGGCTACATTACGTTTACCGTCTCCATGTTCTCAATCGGCGTGCTAACGGCTGTCATCGGTGATGTAGCTTCCCACTTCGGTTGCACAGTATGTGTCCACGACGCTGTGACAGCAATTACATTCGTGGCGCTTGGAACAAGCGTCCCAGGTCTGTATTCGAATGAAATCGTAGGTTCGAAAGATGCATGATATCGCTTCTTCATTCAGATGCATTTACTTAGACATGCTGAAATGGTAGCTGAATCGATTAGCTCAGCACTTTCAACTTGGAACCGGAGGGAATCGCAACGGCAGGTACGGAGCGAACGGAGATGCCTTAATGAAGGTATTTTTTCATTGTTGTATTCATGGGGAATATTCATACTTTTTTCAAAGGAGGAATCTTTATTCATAGCTATCCCGAGAATGCGGCGAAATTCTAATTGGAAAAACATAGGCAATAAAAGGAAATCTATCTGTAGGTTTATAATCGACACTTAGTCCGCATATTATATCGAATAAGCCGTCTGCTACCAACCTGCTAAAAAATCGATAAATCGGAAGGTTTGTTCGTTTCAAAAATCTAGTGATCTCAGGTTGAAAAAAGTATCGTGACTGCCTAGGCGAGCAAACAGGAAATAATGTCCCAGTTGAAACTTCAACAGTATTCATCACTCTAGCTCACAGTTTTAGGCAATGGGTTGATTTTTTCCCTCTACAAACCCGAGGCTTCCACCAATTATTGCAGTTGAAACAATACGTAATACACCATCAGAAATAAATATTGATTTGACGTGCACTGTGATGTGCATACAATATATACATATATATATTTTTTAACCGTCAGCCGTAAAATTTTAATCATTATCTTCTGCCGCAAAAAAAAATTATTACGTGAAGTCCTATCAGCTGTCACCCACGAAACAAATAATCTTGCTCAAGAAGATTTTTTGGAACTTTTTACAAGAGAATTACGGCAATTACGCGAAATAAAAAACATATTATCATTCATACCTAAATCGAATGTATATAAACCAATCTCTTTTTTCAAAAATTTTTGAATAGGGATGTTGGGTTTTGAAATTAATGTATTCACGCTAAACCAAATGAGACGAAAAAGCCCGAGTGAAGTGTAGCTCGAATGATTCGCAAGTTATTGCAATTATCGTAATTCCTGTTTTTGGAAAGAGCTAATAGCATTTTTCCCTGGAAAACGAGTTAATATAATTTGAAAACGAATTGATATTAAAGTTCCAGTCATGTAGCACGGCTTCACAAACGACGTTTCCACTCGTATCACAGAGGGGACTGTTTGGAGAATTTTTATAACGGAAGTGCAAAGAAATTTACATAAGCTGCTAAATGCTCGAGTAACATCATCTTTGATAGGCCTCCAAAAAACCTGAACTCCCCCAAAATCGCCATAAAACTGGAATAACTAGAGAACCGCTGAAGATACCGCCCCCGCTAGTCTCATTCGGTTGAGCGTAAAAATTACATGAAATTCAATATGCCCCTTTCCATCGGGTATTAATGGTTTTTAAATTTTTGCGGAAGCTCGTGGTTAAATTTGAACATCACCCTCTGCGAGCCAAATAGCATCATTTCTGGCGAAAATGCACTGAAAATGAAGTGTAATGAAATTGAATCTCGAGTAAGAGAGTTGTGGTCGCCGGACCAATTACAACAGCAACCCATCAGTTGATCAGCTCGTCTCAAAGCGGGTTACACCCAATATTTGCATTCTTGTTGGGGCATTTAATCATGGATCTCGCACCACCTCTGATCGCTCAATTGTCGAACAACGCCCAATTCGATGATTGATTCTTCGAACTAATTTTGTTGTCTATTCGACTACAATGAATTAATGAAAACTATGCAAATGATTGTACAGTGGTTTATTATTCTTTTACTTCAATTATGTCTCAAGAAGATCATCCACTATCCTAATCAATTTGTGAGTGTTTCCACTTGGCAGCAGATTGGTAACTATAAGACGAGTACAGTAACGAGAACAACTATAAGACGAGTACAGTAACGAGAACGAGTACATATAAAAAATGAAGCGATAAATGGCAGTTCGTGTGTTACAAGTGCTTGAAAAAAAGCTAAACGTTCGGGGTTCTACTTGATGGAGCTCATTCACAATCCCTATAATAGGGAACCACGTATTTCAAGTTTGCACGCACACTATTACGTTTATCTGCCAAGTTCAAAACTCAGCTACGAACTGTGAATGTGACCTTCCTTTGGGAGGTGATAAATGGCTTACATCCTACAAGGAAGGGTCTTCTAGTGAGAGCATCGTATTTTTTTCTGTATCTCTTTCTTTTTCAACCTTGAATTCAGTGTTCGGGAACAGTCCACAACCCTTTTCATACACGAAGAAGCTCATATACAGCCACACATTCCCAAATCCAACGGTTTTCCAAGTCGTTTTCCAAACTTTTTCAACCACCTCGTCGAGATGGAAAGCCTTTTTGAAAGTTCCTCCTCTCGCGCTTGTTCTGGAGATGTTATAGACCCTGCAAAATCAATGGGTGAAACTTTCTGTCTGATGACAAAGAGAAAATACGTGAAAAGTTGAAAAAGAGATTGAAGAAGACTTCAAACTAACTGCACGGCCGTTGTCGTACATTTTCCGAAACTTTCAGAACTCGCAAACTTCTGGATGAACCGAGGAGAGAATTTAAATAGCCAAAATGCCATTTCCATTTTTATGAAGAGCAACTCTATAAAAATTTATACATTCAGGTGTCATACGTTTGGGCATTTTCATTAGCACAGTCCTAGGTATGAGTAACTATTTTCGTTTCACTCTTTGAGCACAGCGTATACCATTCAAAGCTACAAAATATCCATAACGCGGGTTACTCACAAAATGCCCTAGCATCTACGGTTGACTCACCAACCACCTCGGTTCAAACCCTGAAACTACTTCTGCCAACTATACGCACTAAAACTATCTTTTACAGTGAAATTTCTGTTCTATTATGGCTCAGTGCATGTAAAAATTAGGACAGTTCACTTAACACTTGAGTGATCATTTGAGTAGATCAATTGCAAGGAAAAATACGCCGATCAAGCTACTGTATTATACATGGTATGTACACCCCTAATGGTGAATTTCACCAAAAAAAAAATGAGTTGGTGTTAGCCTTAGAGTTAGCTGTACAGGCAACACCAACAAGCAATTCAACTAGCAACAAGGTTTATCTTCCCTAGTACGAGTATTTTCCCTCGTAACATATTATATTGCTTGTTGGCGTTGCCTGTACAACAACCCTAAGTTCTTTCTGCAGGTTGAGGGGGAGAATAACGAGACGACCTCTTCTCCATTTTTTCTTCTTTATATTCCGCCGAGTACTTTCGCCCGTTCGGGCTTCTTCAGGGCATTGTAGGACCAAGGGTACCTATGGCCCCCATGGGCGTACCTATGGGGGCCATAGGTACCCTTGGTCCTATAATGCCCTGAAGAAGCCCGAACGGGCGAAAGTACTTTTAATTCAGTTTACCTAAGAGCAAAACAACAATAGAAATGCTTTTTCTACCGAAAACTAAAACGATACGAAAATTATATTCAGCCAAGTGCTTGGCACATACTTTGTAGTCATCGTTGACTGAATAGACCGCTGATCTGATCATAATGAAATTCGTAGGAGACCATCAACAATATAATCCTCAAAATTCCTGGGAATTTCTTTAAAATTTGATCAAAGTTGAGCGAGTTATGGTAGTTGCTAGGACGAAAACGCCGAAAGCACTTGGCTTCTCAATAAAAGCATTGAGAATGAGCTGGTTTTTCTCTCCGTCACGTATCGGACGATAAGAAAAGCGACAAAAATTCCAAGAAGATGATGAATTTTAAAATCGGAGGTCAAATTTTATTTTGATTCGCGTATACTAACCGAAACTAAGAAGCGATCCAATTCAAGTAGTACAATTCAAGCGAATGAAGAACAGACTGAGATGGGAAGAACTGCATAAGTAGCGCCTGGTAGAAATGCGAGCTAGCCCAATTTTTACCGGTGCCAACCGAATAGACACTAGTTTCATATATGAGATCTAATATTTGCAGTTACGATTTTATCCCATACAGCTTCGATCGCCACCCGACCAACATGTCAGTTTCAGGTTAGTAAAACTTGCACGATATTACCGCTTACGACTACCCTTGGCTTGTTCCCGTCCAACATCCCACGTCCTGATCGAGAATACGGAATAACACCAGACTACAACAGTATTTTTGAAACAGGTTGGAAAAGAAAAACTATCCGGCGACCCTCTTCCATTTAGAATTCTAAAAACTCCGTCCAACTGATTTCCAGTTTTTGAGATTTATTCCGATCGATAAAAATTGGTCATTCGTATTTCCCAGAAGGCATTTAAAAAACTGGTACACACTTACGTTCATCTCTCGGAGTGGTAGCGATGTGTTGAGTTGAATTAGAAGAGGGTAGAAGCCAACCCACGAGATCCGGGGTGGGAAAATCTCCCACCAAGTAGCTATATTGTCATTGGCACTTGGCCGCAACGAACCGGGGCCTTTCCCACTGTTTGACCACTTGCGAGGTTTTCGAGAAAATAAACTCGCTCTCCTGTGGCGAAACGAGCCCTTGGGTACACTTCAAATATTCCACGCGAGAAGCATCACACTGAGATGGAGCCACCAAGTCAGACCCAGTTCTCTGGTTGGTTTGTATGTTAGGATTTTTCATATAATATTGCAGGACTATCCCGCGAGCGGACAGATCCGTTTGTTTTCACTCCAGAGGGAAGTTAGCCTATTGGGGCGGACAATATTGCTTTTTGCCTTCGGCTCTTGATCCCTGGTCCACAAAGGACGCAGACGACTTTTTGACGCTGGTAAAAAGCACAGCCATTCGAACAGCGAATTTATTTCCGTCATATTCAGACTTCCGGAATACAAGACTGTTATTACCTTTTCTACTAGATGTCTTCTTTTTGTCGAGCTGTCGTCAACTTCACAGCGACCGAGGTTCACATTTTACCATTATGTGCTATAAATTGAGAAGCGTTGAGGATAAATTCGATGAAAAAAAATAATGCAATAAATGCGAAACGCTTTCGCTGTCAAGCCTCATTTGGTATGCACGTCTAACCTGCTAAGACTCGTCCATTGAGCGACATAGCAATTGGCTGAGTGATTAAATGTATCAAATGAATTTTCGGCTAATGAGGCAAACTTGGCTTGGGGTTCTTGTGAATCGTCAGAATGAGCGAAGTACTGCTGAATGGGTAATTCTGCTCCTACCTTACAGAGTACCAGGCTCCATTATAATACGAGCTACAATAAATGGGCTCCTAAGCGGCAAAATCGGAAGTTCCAAAAACTTAAGTCAAGATGGTCGATATATTGAGTCAATATTATTTTTATTCGGCACGGTCTGCACAATTAGTTTTCTCCTATTTACGGTCTATAAACTCCAGACAAAATTTTTTTTTTATCATTCTTCCTGATTATTTTTACCTCAAAAACCGACATTTTTAGCTACCAATGTGTCAAAAATAGAAACATTGATACTACTTCGCTATTTGGCCTTGAAAAACGGTGCGCCCCCGTAGATCTTCTTGACAATTTTGGATTCGAGGCGTTGGCATACTTTCGCGCTCACTGGACGGCTTGGCGAAAAAAATCGAACTATCGTTATCATACTTTTATCGTAAAAGAAATTCACCGTAGGGTTCCGAAATTTCAATAACGATAAATTGTATGTTTTTTTGAATTTGCGGAGTTGAATGAAGAAAAATATTTTCCTACCATAATTTACAGACAAAATATGGGGGGGGGGGGGGGGGTGTCAACAGGACGGTTTATATACGGCGTATATTTGACAAACATTGGATATTAGTTACTGACAATTTCCGTTTCTCGTTTCATGAAACCAGTTTCATCGATTGCGTTTCACCGTCTGCACCGCGCCTTAAAGAGCTAAAATGAAGAAGGACTTGTTTGATCAAGAGTAGAAAGCAATGAAAACTCGAAAAGCGGCTGTTTGAGCTCCTTCTTCACAGCCGAAACGAGCTTTATTTCGACTCCGATTGCTTACTGAACGAATTCAACGTCGACCTTATTTCAGCTCATTGCATGTCAGGCAGTGGCATAAAAACTCGTATGGTAGTGCATCACTATCCCAATTTATAGGAAAATTTGTTTTCAATGAACATCATTCTTTAATCTTCCTACTGAGCAGTTAACTCGGGTTCGAGAAGGGTTATCCATTCCCTCAATAGGAGCCGTGTAAGACGGAAGCGCCTATCCAAACAGGAAAATTCTAACAGATGACTTTTCCCAAAGGCATTTTTATATACCTACTGTATTATTCGGCAAAAATCTCAACTAACAAAAAAGTGCATAATTAAAAGCAAATAAGTATATAAAAAAAGTTGTAGCAGTCGAACCGCAGCAGTGCGTAGTCTTGATTTATCATGCTGCTAATTTTTATTTTCTTTTTTGGCTTATTCAGGGAATTTTGATGGTGGAAGAGGAGACCGAGGAATATTTACCTATATAATATAACGAATCTAGAACTATTAATAAAGCCTATGATATCTATGGTAATTAATATTATTGTATCATATATATATATCAGTAGACATTGCATTTTTCACAAGCTCGAAAACCTCGAAAATAGGTTGAAATCCGTTTAAGCTACCAACCACAATGGTCACATTAGATTCAGAAGATGAAAAAAAAGCGTGAAAACCCAACATTGAAGTTCAGATTTGAACACTACCCTATGCTCTGATCTGGCAGGCTAATGAACTCGTTATTATCTAGCTTTGCTAAGAAGAGCTCATACGAAGAACTGTTTTCCTGGATTTCAATTATCTGTTGTCTCGTGTTTTCTGGTCAGAAAATTTGGAAAGAGCCACACACAGTATAATTTTTCGCATTAATTTGCTAAAAAGGAAAACTGAAACGAGAAAAAATATAGACGTACCTAAAATATTGTCCTACCTGTATGATAATACAGGTCAAAGTAATAAAATGATCGTAAATTGAACTCTCTTTGTGAAAATTGAAGAGCAGAGTAATCTTCCTAAGCTTTTATTATAATTCCCCTCTCAATTTCTCACTTGTAGCAAACCCTGTGCGGATAGACGTATTTAAGATTCTTTCTGGCAAGGGAGAAATTGATGTGCTTTTTAAAATTTCTCATGACGCATTGGAAGGTTGTGTAAGAAGTAAGAATGTTCCCCATCATCTGCTTTCCTTCCCAACAAATTCCCAGTTATTAAACATTAAACTGAAATACCGGCCCAGTTTTGATTATGGTCATTCTAAACAATGTCCGTCTTCTGGTTCAAAAACAGAGGCATATTATCTCTTTCTTCTAGATTAATTCGAATCCGTTTGGTGTAAGGTTTTTAATCATGTACAGAATGAAAAAAAAAAGAAAAAAGATTTTGTCAATCGTCTAGATAAAAAATTCCTATACTTGGAATAACGCAAGCTGTCACTATCTTAGCCGTCCCATCGCCGCTCCACGCACAAGTTCTATGTTATCCCCAATAGCGACGCAACTGAAAATAGAAACCGCTTCGTTCGGCTAAGTCTGACGTTCGTTATGTTCCTTGCTTTCACCCTATAGATATCTATCACGGGTGGATATGTTTCTGGGTCTCGGTGTTCATGATAGGAGTCCTCACGGCCATCATTGGAGATGTAGCATCTCACTTCGGTTGCTCAGCTGGCATCCGAGACTCCATCACAGCCATTTCAGCCGTCGCCCTCGGGACCAGTCTTCCAGGTAACACGGTGTGCTAGTGCTGTTGACAATTAATTGGTATACTCATTCATCTACGCATGTGATCTAAATATTATCATTTATCAGCCATAGAGGATACCACGCAATTAGCGAGAGGCAGCATGAGTCTCGATCCGTATCACCATTGCTTGTCACCATTTCTATCTCCGCTCTGTTAATTTTTTTTTTTTTTATTTCAACCTACAACAGCTAAGTTTAATCCCAGTTGATGCATCGGAAATGAGGTAAAATATTCCCACAAGAGAAATAGAAATGAGAGCAGCGACAATCGCATGTCTAAATCCTATCAGAGTCGGATCATTTTTGCGTTTAAGATAAAACGAAAAATGGGTGGAAAATCGACGAGGCAATTACTATTCTAACTTTAACCCTATTCCGTGTAGAATGCGATTGTCCTTAATATGTATAATAATTGTGAGGACCTCCACAAATTTAACTGCTGACTTATCGCCGCAAGTTAATTTCACAAAAATGTTCACACCATTTGTTATCAACTTGAACATGTTGAAAAATGTATACAATGAGCTCTACTTCGTCAGGCTCTAAATATCTAAAGAACTTCTTCTTATTTTGACAACGATACTGTCCTAACGCAATTCAATTGGGCGGCATTTTAGTCAAACAATTTTTCAATATATTCATGCACCTAGTTCCGAGATGTCCTGAGGTACTCTATTGAATTGTTTTTCATGAAAAATGTAGATATTCATTCCGTGCAAGACTTGAGCAGGGTTCGTAAGCTTCCATTGATGCGTTTGGCATTCTGATTGGTTTGGTGATAGCATTCCCGCGTTGGGTAGTCAATAAAATAAATAAAAAAAATCTGAACCTTGCAACGCAAACGCATTTGACGGACGCCCTGCTTAATTCTCAAATCTGCCCGAACGGAGCAAATATTCTTGCATAGCGGGTGAAGGTAAAATAAGCTGTTCTTTTCATCTCAAAAGTATGTCAAACGTGTGTTGATGGCGTTATCTTTCATCCTGGATGATCATCCAGGGAAAAGCGCTAAATAAATGTGAACAAAAAAGTAAACGGAACACCAAGAATATTCCATCCATTTGAAGCAATATGAGTCGAGGTTCTCACTAAATCAGCTAATCGGCTATGAATCCTGAATCCATCGATTCATCGGCTTCCAAGCTGTAAGTGGGAGGAAAAAATCAGATTTGATATTATTGCATACAATTCATAGGTAAGATTAAATCGAGTATTTTAGCCGGTGATCAGACAAGCAGTAAAAATTATAAACCGTCAACCTCTCTCCAGTTCTTCCACGAGTAGTTAACAACAGTTTCTCAACTCTGGAGCGCATCTAAGGATAATCTGGGGCCCCATTGTTTGTGAAAATTCACTTATCAAATATGAATCTCAAAATCGGGCCTTTAGTATAAAGTCTGGAGCTCGATTCAACTTTCACAAACAGATATTGGAAGTGATGGAACAGAGGTTGGAGGATGGCAAACTGACTAACATTTTAACATCTAACATTTCTAATCAAAAGTCGCAAAATTAAACGGACTTTATTTCTTCAACAATGGCTGGAAAATATTGCGCACTTAATCATTTCATTTTTGATGACAAAATTAAATTTTGAACGACTCACGGCCATAAACAGAAGGACTGGGCCAACTCGTTCTATTGGACTGAGCATTTTTCTAATAACGGGTGTTCGTTAAACGTACTAAAACACTGCTATGGGACATCCCGACCTCAAAAATCAGCTCTATTTCCACACTAACTTGTACTCTCATCCCTACGCATTCAAAAGGGTGGCATTTTTGGTTCGAACGGCAAGTTATGCTAATACAACGCCTCTTTTCGTACGGGTAATTGTTCAAAAATTTGATTTACAGACGTTTGCCTGTCCTTTTCTAGATACATTCGCCAGCAAAGTGTCCGCCATCCAGGACTCGACGGCTGACAATTCCGTGGGTAATGTGACTGGAAGTAACGCAGTCAACGTCTTCCTGGGCATCGGAATCGCCTGGTCGATAGCAGCCCTATACCACGCCTGGCACGGCCGCCCTTTCATCGTTCCGCCTGGAAAGTGAGTTCCGGTCTAACTGATCAGTCAGTCTCCGGGGAAAAAAAAAAAAAAAAAAAAAAAAAAAACTGCTGACGGCTAAACGACACCTTTGAAAACGAAGAATTTTGCAATTAGCTAGAGAAGGTTTGTTTCTTGTGCTTTCGGAAGGTGATTTTGGGGAGAAATTTCATATATGTAGGTCTTTTATAGTTTTCTCAGAAAGATGTTGACGGCGTACGGTGGACGGACAGAATTTTGGATATTCGGATTCTACATGCCTTGAAACGTTACTTCAAATTTTGAAGGGGTTAGAATATTTTTCGTGGACGATTGCAATTATTTATTATTGAATAATAAACCGAAAAGGGAACTTGAGCTAAAGGATAGTTTTTCAACCTCGAATAGAGAATAAACGCTGCAAATGATTGTTCAGAGGTTTATTATTCCTTCGCTTAAGAAGACTATCCTTTTGTGGTAGTAATTGTTCCAAATATTTATGAATGCTCCCATTGAAAAACCGATTGGTAACTATAAAGGAAAACTCTGCAGCAACTATTGTAATTTTAATATTTTTTTTTTAATTTCCAAATTAAAAGCTAAATTTTTCGCCGAACGGTAAAATTGAAGAGAGTGCTTGACGACCATTCCAGCGAGTATACAACTATTGTTATAACTCCTACAACTCTCGAGTTCAAAATTTGAGGCCGAATTTCTGAAACTGTCCAAATTCCGCACAAAAGCTCGATTACAAATAAACCTATCGACCCCGCAATGGTCTCATTCGATTCATCGTCCAAAAATCTATAAAAATTGATATCAAATGCATTTTTTTTTTTTATTATTTTTTTTTTTTTAAGTTGGAAATACGAATTTTCGCTACCTCAAAACCCCCTAAAATACCCTTATAATTGAGTTAGCTATTTGGTTAAAGAACTGAACCATTGCCAGGCCGAGATTGATTTTTGGTGAAAAGTTCAAGAATTTAGCTCCAATAGTTTCGTCAGTAAAGTGTTGACGGCGCACGGCGGACGGACAGAATTCTACAAAGAGTAAAACATCACATTTTAAGGTGGGTTAGATAAATTTTTTCTTGGGTGATTATAATGGTTTATCTTTGAATATAAACCAAAAACCTTGTTTACCTGTTCGTTCGCCTGGATTTTGATAGCGTGTTTTTAATGAAGACAGACATGAAAGTTTTTTAAAAAAAATTTATTTTTTAATTTTTTTTTAAATTTGAAATTTTTAATAAATTGTTTCACCACGGTAAAGGAACATTAAACAATCGGCAAAAGAAAAAATTGAAAATTTATTAACGTAGAGGGGTTGCGAGGGGAGAAAAACCAGGCGACTTATTCTCGAGATTTTTAATGACTGGCCGAGCACTTTCGCCCATTCGGGCATCTTCAGGGCGACGTGGAACCATGAGGTCCCCCTCACAACCCCTCTACTGCAATAAATGCGACGACAACCAAACGAAAATTTATTAACGCAATTTCTTGTTTCAGTCTCGCATTCTCGGTGACGATCTTCTGCTCGGAAGCTCTCATAGCTATAGCGATAATCGTCGTGCGAAGGTCCGATTCGATAGGCGGTGAACTCGGCGGGCCTCAGAAACCGAAGATCATCACTTCCTTGGTTTTGTTCTCTCTATGGATTCTCTACCTAGTTCTGTCCACTTTGGAAGTCTACGGAGTCATCGAAGGATTTTAAACCAACGAAAAGTCACACTCAAGCGAAACCACGTACAACTACCGATACATGTTTCGAATTGGTGACCGCGGGAATCGTAAGTGGCAATGGAGGTTCGGTTTCAAGGCTAGCATTATCGTATTTTGTAAACCCTTCGATCTGCCAATGTTCACGCGGAGTAAGGTTCACATTGTCTACATTCTATAGTCGTTATCTCATTATGTGGTGGTTAAGGTTATTGTAGCATGCAATTGAGGTAATGTAAATGCCAAGGGACCACGATGGGAGAGCAATAGTTAACCCTGTATTCTGTAAAATGTCTAATAATTTGTTCGTTTGGCTCTGATTTACATGGAATTTATTTCAACTCACGCTCGGCGAGTCGAGCCATTAAGTATTTCTAATCCTCTAGTTCTAGACAATCCGAAGCTATAGAGGGGTGACGCGGACGCTTTACACTCTCACGAAAAGTTCGAATTCTCGCACAAAATAGTGCGATACTCTGCGTTGGCATATTTGAGGTAGCAAAAAAATTTAACAGGGGCATCATAATTGGGATATTTTTGCCGCGAATCGGTCGGGATTTTCTATCAGTTTTGTGTGTCGCGTTCGCGTTTCACCATAAGTCATTTATTACAAGCCGTATTAGTTCAATAGCATTGGGCGACAGGCGGCGGTTTCCTATTGTTCAAAGCGTTCCTTCGGTTACCTCCCAGCCTACTTTTGATTACGCGTTTACAAGACTGTATTGTGTGCGAGAGCGATCGATAGCCACAGGTCCATTTTGCCAGCGCTGACAGAAGAAATTGGATCGCTCAGAACCGAAATTGAAACGCCCTTTACAGCACTCCATCCACTTCACTGACGGCTAATTACAAACCGTTGAAGTGCTCCCGATTTCGCCATCATTTTTTTTGGCCTCGTTATATTTTCTCTGTACGATCGAACGTGCTCAATTCTGGAAAAGTTATTTTTATCATTAGCATATACAGGTTACTAGTTGTTTAGTGTGATGCATTTGTTTTGTAAAGCTGTGTCACTGATTCTTTTATAAAAAAAAATATTTTTAAAACGTGCATTTTAAATCGCTTGGATTGTTAGTTGCAAGTGAGCCCTACCTGCTTTCATTCCAAGAAAATGACATTACCCACTTCTACTACACTCGCGTCAAGTATTTGTTTTTCTGCCATTCTGTAGACATCCTCTTCGATATAATCGGCTGGCTTACGTTGGATCGAAGATATCCCAAGCATTATGGTGGAATAAAAAAAATTGTTAACTACACCTCTAGGTAGGGGAGACGCTCAGTCGATCGCGGTAGTTAGTACAGATAATGGAGCGTACTATACTATAAATAAAGGCCTGTAGAAACAGGATGTATAACTCGATGTGCTCATTCATAATCAAACGGTCGCTGATGTATATTTTAAACATAAAATATTATGACAATTTGGGGAATTAATACTTTTAAAAAAAGGACAATGAGTGGCTAATAAAATTAAACCAAAAAGGAAAGAAATCGACGTGGAGAAAACAAATACAAAATACTGACGTTCGGAAAATTACTTTCAACTTTTTTCTCTTCTTTTTTGTCATCAGTGAAGAACCGCATTTATTTAATTTGCATTAGTTGTTTTATTGTAGATGAGCTATTATAAAACGACCATTTTCGGAGGTTCGTATCAAAATTTAGCGTCAACTTCTTTTTCTGCGTCAGCTCATTTCGAAGCATCATTATTGCCCGAGGGTGGATTCAATAATTTACTGTTAACATGCGGAAATATGACAAATACCCTGTGGAAAGTTACCTTACTCCTTAAGGATAATTTTTGGGTCATGTGAGTTAGTCTAGTCAAATTAGGTGTACACTGTAACTAGAAAATTTAGTTGTGGTTACTTAAGGTCGTGAAATTTGTAAATAAATTTATGTACCCAATGTTCTAACCCAATAAGATCCCGAATAAGATGATCTGCTAGTCCTAGTATCCAGTTCTAAGTCAAATAACGTTAGGATTGTACATTTGAGTGTTAACTAATGAACAAAACCAACATAAGTTGAAAAAAGGTTATAATCATATTTGTGATTTGATAAAAGACTATCGTCTCAAAGGAACATTGTAGAACTTGAATAACCGTTGACATGTTCATTTTATATTTCAGAGCTAAAACTTGAATCGTTTCAAACTAGTCCGTTGAGTTCCCGCTCATGAAAACGCTGTTTGATTTACTTTCTACAATAATGTTACCAGCCAATACTGTATCGCATTTACCAATGCTTCTAGGCTTCAAGGAAAATCGGATTTTTTTTCACTGCGTCTGTCAACTTGCGTACTTCTACTACGTACAAGACATGTATCTATTTCAGGGATGACCAATAACAATGAGTGATGGCTTGGGAATTTTTTTTTTAAATCTGACTTTTGTTTCGCTCAAAGGGCAACGTCTCACCTTATTCTCACTGTAAATTCAAAATCAACCTCACGGCCGCAGAGCGAGTTGAAATTTCCTTTCCCTCTATTTGAATGTAACTAATATCAGTTGATTCAATGCGAAAAATTAGATCATACTTTTAAGTTTTATATCATAAAAAAAATTTGGCTCTTCATTGAACCGCTTTCCTCCCTTCAATATTGATATAAATTCAACGATTCAATTTTGTATAAACTCATATGTTCGCAAGAACACATTCGAATCAAAATTTACAAGTTGTTAAACCCATTTTGCATTCACAGTGGAAATCAAGGGAGTTCACCTAATTTAGACAGGCCAGAAAAGCGAATATTGGCGAGATATACTTGTGGATGCTTTGTATAGCAAATCAGGAGCAGATCTGATCCCTGACAACTATTACAACAGTAGGTATTCATAGTTCTCTTTTGCCATTAAATACAATTTCCAATGAAAAGCTAAAATTTATTGTGGAGTATATGGAGCAGTTTTTATTTCTCTGTAAACGAAAACGACCAAAGTAGGTACCCGTATTTACTGCTTCGATGCCCCCGTGCTCTGGCAAGACGGTATTGAATGCGGCCCCGCGCGCGGGCCTCATTTCAGTGGCCTTAAAAATGATGGTTGGAGGTTTGCGAAGAGTTTATTGACAACTTGCGAGAGGAACTGGGGAGGATGAAAAAAAACCAGTAACGCAGCATGGCTTCACGAGCGTTTAGTAGACGGTTTGAAGAATATTAGAACGTCTTTTTATAACCTAATACTAGAGTAATTATCATCATGAATAAATGCATGATGTATGTATGAAACGTATTCTTCAGATCCACCATGAAAAAAATACATTACTTAACATATTGAGTGCACATGCCTATCCTGGGAAATGAATCAAACCTATTTTTTTTTAATAAAAATTTATTTTCACTGAATATTTTCTTTTCTTTTATCTTATTATTTTATCTTCTTTATTTTTTTATTTTCAGTGAATATTTTATTTCTATTTATTTTAAAATAAATAAAATTGCAAATTTCAACACCTCACTGCTCCAATTTGGCTTTCCAACGAACTCGTAACTAATATTTTGCCAAAATGGATTTTTCTTGAAAAAAAAAGTAGTCGAAAATTACGCGCGGAATAAAGCATGAAACATCGTTTTCTGCAAAAATTCGTTAAGAGGTAAGTGAAAATGGAAAGGTCTATGGAATTTAATATGAGTGAGCTGAGAAGCAACTGTTTAGTCGCCAGCACGGGGTTCATGCGTCTGTTCAAGTGATAGACCTGTCTGGCAGCAACGGCGGAGAAAGCACTGTACACCATCAATAAATTCATATGACGTTGGTTTTTCAAAACTTGAACCGCTTTATACATCAAACTTCACTTTTAAACAAGATCAAATCTGCAACAACTGCACTGGTTGCGGGTGATTTTAGAAATCAGAGCATAGAAGGCGTAAACAGTTTTTCATTCAATTCTTGTGACTAGATGAACATACAAACATACCAAAAAAAAAAAGTATGAACAATTTTTGTCCCAGTTCTGGGTTTCACATTATCGTCATGTCTACAACGACTAGTTCCGACTAATTTCTTCCTATAATATCAATGAGTTTCTATCGTTAGTTTTCCACGTCCACAATAGATATCTGCTGGATTTTCGCTATTCAGGTCATGTGAGTCAGCCCACTATTCCGCTAGCGCTCGACACATTTAGCATCAAGTGCAAATAATAATTGAATAACACAGTACTTCCACCAGAATTTAGATGTCCCTATAATTGTGATAATAACCACAGGCTTCGCAATAATATTTTTTGAGTTATCCAATTAAACTGAAGTATCCTCATCCCCTCATGATAGCTAGATTATTAATTGAATAGAAGAGCGGGACTTCTTTGGGGCCTACTTCAATCAAATGTCCGACTAGCTAGCGAACCTCTGGACCATTTTTTTTCCAGCCAGTCGACCCAAAAATAAAACAAGAGAAAATATGAACGCGAGTAATGCAAAACAGTAGAGTAGGGATCAAAGGCATCGGTAAAATGATTTTTTATTGACTACCCGGCGCGTGAATGTTCTCACCAAGCCAATCAGAATCGAAATCAACGCAAACGCATTGATGAAGGCCTGTGAACACTGCTCAAGTGTTTTCCAAACTGTAAAATTCAGGTTTCGCCCAAAAAAAAAAAAAAAAAGCAGCGATTTATTAAAAACTTCAAGTGTTCAATTAGGTTGAAATTAATTGGAAACAACGTTTAATGCTCATATCATGGAAATACATAGCGTTATCGAAAATCCAATAATCTTGGATTTCGTTCATGCACATGGAGAAAACTTACATGTTATGTTTTATAATTTTATTGATTAGTAACCGGGGCAGGATAAATTTTTAGTTACTCATTTGTCCGTGTTCGAGTATGATTTACAAAAAAAAAAAAAAATCATCACCTCCTCCCAACTCAATTTTAGGACCATCACGATAAACTTCAATTTATCCTACGAAATCATGAAGTAAAAAAAGTCATGGGGAGCGGCGGTTTTTCTCAGCAGACGGAAATTTATTCCAAGTAATGAGAAGGAATAAATTCACTTCTGTTGATCACCCGGATCCAATGGTCTATTATGAATTCGCACAGATAATTCATCTGATTTCCCTTATGAAGGAAGATGTACAGTATATAATAACGATGAAAGTAATATTTTCAAACCACTGAACGTCTATTTAATCCACTCGTTCATATTTCAACTTAGGGCAAATATATCAAACTCAATGATTAGGGCATTAGGCTTAATATTTTGTTGAAAGACCGTAGAGTTTTATAATGTTGATGGTTTCATTGTCTATTTTCTATATGATGAATTTTATATAATATAAATGTGTACTTACGTCGATTTAAACATTAGATTCATTGCCATCGATGGTAAGTTTCGTCGTGCGAACTTAAGCTCTCGCATGTCTCCTGAAAATATTCCTCGCGGACGTTCTAATAAAGATATGTAATTTTATGGTTCAGCTGAACTAATTATCAACAGTAGACCCTATACTACAGGTAAGAAACATCAAAATTAAGAAATATACAGCGAAACAAAATGTGACTGTTAAGCAGGAATTGTAACTATTGGCAGTTGTAGCAATTATGAATATTTGAATCAAAATATAATTATGCTTCCATCAGTGACAACAGATACAATGATGTTGGGAATTATCAGGAAATGTTATGAGAAACGGCCTCATGTCTGAGACTTGTCTACTGAATCAAACTTGTGAGAGAAGAATGTAACGTTAAAACATTTTTATGGAATTTTGATGTTACTACATAAGGAACCTCTTCAGAGGACTTTTAAATCTGACACCGATTATATTTTAAATGTACTCATATTACCGTTATTGGGCAATATCGTGAGAAAGTCGGACGGAATGCAGTCACCATCAGCCCATAATTTTAAGAACCTATGAATACAGTTAATGCAATAAACGCCAAACATGTTTTACTTTTAGTTTTCATCTCCTGAAATCAAAATGGTTCACTTGAGGCTCAAATATTGCACTATATGCCAAAAACTCCATATAAGCATATTTATCAAGTATTGTAATAGAATTGTCCAATTGAGTTCAAGAGCCAGTTGGTCAGTTCACTAAGTTTGACTGCTCGTATTGCAGAACATACACATTTCTAGGTCTATCTCAATAAATTGAAAATTAACTTTACCAAAGCGCTAAGATAATGCATACAATACTTAGAAATAATAATGTGAATTTATGTCAGAATCAACGTAAATGAAGAGAAGATTAGTTATGACGTCCTGATATTCTTGAGCAAGGCTATGTATTTATGTAGAGCATAACGATTGATGAGTCACGTTGACCCTTCCGAATAAGAGGCATTTTGAAACGCCTTCCAGAATGTTCATAAACCATTTTTTTTTAACATTGTTTTATTATTACTACCTATATATTTCCTTGATAACTCTCAAAATCCAATTAAAACGAAACTCTGACCAAGTACAGGGAGCATGAGCACAGGTGCCAAATGAGTCATAATCACCTGTGTGCACATTGGGATATCTATAATTTAATAGAAGTTTTTTTCAAGTCTATGAGTCTATGTCTACTCAAAATTAAAGCAGTTTCACAGCCTGAATGCCATAAAATTCACAGGAGAGGAAAAAACATGGAAGTTATAGTGCTCAGAAATTAAAAAAAGTGTAAGTAATTCGAGTGCGTACTGAAGGAGCCTCTCCCGTTTCAATTTACAAGGGTTAAATGCTTCCATATGCATTAAACTCTTGGTAACATAACAAATTATTAGAGACTACAAAATAAACAGTGCTCCTAAGTGGAAATCAAAAGCTTTTTATGTAGGTAAAGATAGCTAACGGTAACTGACAGGCGGACTTCGACGCCATGATTTCTTTTCAGCCCATAACCAAATTATGAATAGGTATCTATCGTCTAAGGTAAGGGCCTGCTACCTTTTTCTGTTATGGGACTATAATCATCAGTAAGAATCTTATTCTCTGTAAGAATCTCATGACCATCGCTTTGTCTCCTATTCCAATATCACAGAGCAAGTGACTCAGTAAAAATAAAATAAATATATATATAAAATTTAAATTAAAAAAAAAAAAAAAAAAAACTTACTGCCCTTAGCATTTAAGCAGTTGACAACAGCTGTGAACTACAGAATTCACAAATTAGCAGCTAGAGCTAGTTACTTGTTCACCAACACAAGAGGACTAACATTTGCTTTGAGCCGAATTTTGCATTGCATATAAGCTAAATTATGTTTTGCAATACAAAAGCTCAATATTTTTTAATCGATTTGGGACTGGACACAGGTACTTGAGGACAGGTCCAAAACCCTTTCAACAATAAAAGTCCAAGCAGAGATAAATGGGATCAAGTGCTACCAAGCAGTATCAGTACAAACCAGATTAAGAACTATTAAGCTCTTTCGAGGAAAGCAATTTGAAAACATTACGGCAATTTAGTAACCAAGGCATCAAAATATCATGAGCTATGAACAAACTAAGCAAACCAATACTTGTACGCGCATGTTTTACTTGAAGACCAACTCGCACATCGGGCCTGATGTTTTCACACCAATAGATAGGCATTTTCGAGAATGTAAAAACAGTTTTATTCCTAGCATGACACCAAAAAACGGACAGTGCAACCAAAGTATCGTGCGGCACAGGCTAAATGATCAACAGTAAAAGAGTTCCATTCATTTCAACACCAAACTCCTCTACTCATGCAATGCAAAGTAAGTAACGAGATAACAGGATAGTGACAGACTGGTAACAAGGTAACGTGGAAAGTGAGATCATTGTGAGCCGTTTGGTAGTAATTCGCCCTCGTCGTGATAAAAATCGAGCTGAGACAGACCAAACAAACGACCATTGTATTTTCCGTCTTCAATCGTATTTTTGAAGTAGAGCTGTAAAAAGAAAATTTCGGTAATTTTTCATGGGCAAAGTTGTTTACTATCAGTAAGGTCATAGACATAGGGCAGACAAATACTCCGATGCTCCAACACACTCGCGAGGGAAGGGTACTCAATTATTTTCTGTTCTCACAGTCCAAGTTAAGCTGCTAGCCAGATATATTGTAGGACTACTTTTTAAGAATATGTATACATAACATTGAACATGCAACAAACGTACTTCGCGAAGTTTGAAGAACGCTATGCCTGTTAGGTGAGAATCCGATCCTGCCTGGTGTTGCACTCCGAGTCTTGTGAGGTTAAGATTATCTGCTAGCTCCTGTAACCCACCCTTGAGATTCTTGCAACTCATCATCAAATACTGGGAACAAAATAACTTGGACGATAGTCAATTGATAAGTGATGCCAAATAAGTGCAATTGTCTAAATAATTGAAATTACAGGGTGCGGCAGGGAAACTTGTTGATTTGAAAAGTAAATTAAAAAAAGGTTTTTATAGATAGATTTTAATTGTTTTCATTGTTTAGAGCGCATTTGAAAATTTTTACATTGTTTTAAAAATTGCATCAGGCAAATGAAGGCCCCCTTTAGTGATGCACTGATCTAGCCTACTCTTTTCGCTCAACTTTTTTCAACATATTGACGGGAAATTCACCGATCACCTGTCGGATGTTGTCCTTCAAGTGCTGCAGGGTTAGGTGACGTCAAACAAAAGACCATGTTGATTTGTTTCTTCGACTCGTGAGGTATTGTGCACGCCGAATTTATCCCTACTGTTCAAACAGTGAACCAGAGGTTCTACCTGGAGCTTTTGAAGAGGCTAAGGACCTTTGGCGGACAGGGGACAAGTTCTTCTATCCATTATAATTTCAGCCCTATATAATTTTTCTTTTTTTCATCAATCCCCGAAACCTGGCTGGCAAGTAAAATAACAGATTCTAGGGGACTGATCAATGAGATGCATTTCATCTAATATCAACTTAGGTAGTTCAAATATAGAAGATAAACAGTCCAAGAGTACGAGTTGACAGCTAATAGTTGTTCAACTGTATTCAAATGCACCGTGAAGAGCCCTGAGCCCCGAATAAACCATCGATGATACTGATTAAGTATTATTTTCTTCCGGGTGTACTTACCTCCATAAAAAAAACTTTATCAAGCAAAACTAACAATTGAATCACATAACAACTATACTTTCAGATTAAATATTGAGGATTACGATATTGGAGATACTACCTTGACATCATAAATCGTTGGAAAGAATATTTGCAACAGCTCACGAAAATCACTCTCACTGTTCGGCAGGAATTCATTGGTCAACATCTTCAAAAGGTAGCCAAAATCGTAAACGCTGAAATCAAACAGATACTTATAGCTACTGCTTTAACATGTAAGTTAACATGAATGATCATAGCAACAGAGAGCCAAAAGCGGAAAAATCAATCATCAGTGGTAGGTATCTACTAAAAAAAATACTACGCACTGCATTTCTACTTTCTTTTCTCGATTAACCTATCCATATATGGAAAAAGAGGGATCCCACATATAATTCCCAAAAATAGACTATTATTAACCCTTTCTCTCCGACAGACACCTGAAGGCGTTTGAAGAGTAACGTGCTGTGGGCCCTACAGACGGCTTTAGGCGTCTGCCTCTTGTGTTTCCTCAGTCCCGACGGACGCCTTTTGGCGTTTCGTAGTTTTTCGACCTTCTGATGCGATCTGCGGCCGACTTTCTGTACCAATCTTTTCTATTCGGTTACCATCGTGTAGAGAAGAAGAACACTTTTCATTTTCACCCTCTTCCAATATATTTCGCGGCAGTAACAATATCGAGGAGGGCGAAACTCTCACCTCAGCAGCTCTTTTCCGATTGACGATTGACGCCTATGAAAGTGTTTTTTTTTCGCCTTTTTTTTTTGGGTAGCTACTGCAATTGTTGGTGTTTTATGACCATTTTTATCTTTTGGGATTACAACCTGTTTATTACAAAAATCTGTATCAACATTTTTTGGTACAGTGCAATTCAGTATATTTCTATATAAAAATTACTCAGTTAAGAAAAAATCTTCATAGCAATACATGTACGAATAGGGTAACATGTAACAAACTCAAAAATAATTCAGTTGAGAAATAATGTTGAGTGAAAGTGGGCGAAATAAGAGAGGAAGACAAAGAGAGCGAGCAGCCGGTAGAATGAAAAATCCTTTGGTAGGGGGTTCACATGTGGTTGCATCAGGAACCCTCCTGATGCCTCACAGTGGTCAGGCGCGTTTCAGGGAGAAAGGGTTAAAATCCACACGGCTTCAAAAAATTCTTAAAAAAAAAAAAAAAAACAGTTAGGTACCTACTACTTACCAGAAGAAAACTATAAACAATCTCGCTCCATTCACGGTAATTATAGTAATTTTCAGTAGCTTAGCGTGAAGCGAAAAAATTGCTTGGCAACATCAAACATGAATAGACAAGTCTCCTTTCAGCAATAATTGCCACGAAAAATTGCTGGTACCCAATAAGAACTCAAAAACATGTCAACTAATTTATCAACCTTTTAACAACACAAGAAAGAATATGACAACCAGAGCTTTATGACAACTTTTGTTTTCAATACCTGTGGAAGGATATAATTTTAATGTTATCCATTAGAACGATGCCTGACATCATGAGAACTTCAGCAAAATCTGCAGGTTCGATTCCTTCCACTTCGTGTCTGTCAAACTGAATGCCAGAATTTCGCAGGAGAGTGATACTGTTTTGAGCGTACATATCCTCCCTAAACAACCCAAACGTACACAGCTCGATAAACAAATGTTTCATCAGATTCTATCTTTGAACCATAATACAACTTGGGCAATTCACAATAAAATTTCAAACCGATCATTAGTCAAATAATTATATTTATGTTTATCAATATGCGCAAAAAAGGTGATTGAACTCAACAACAAACTTACGTGAGACTAAATTTGAAATTGAATTGCCATGTCATGTAAGGACCAGGTGGAGGTTGACCGTGTTCGTTGAGGAATGTGAATCCAAGCTGAATAATTCGCAAGAGGTCTACATTGCAGCGTAACATCTGGTATCGATAATCGGCTGAACTTTCAAATTCTCCAGAAGGACGGGCTACGATTCCAGGAAACTCTGTGTCCTGTATAATCATATGAATCATTATGTTAGACACAAACAAAATACATCAAATATTTAGGATTATTTTGATATGTTAGTTCAACACAATTTAAAAAAGGTACAACAAATTGACTGATATCAGCTACCATTGCTGGTATAAAATAAAATATAACTTCCATTTTTTTCAATCAGGTTTGAAATGTAACAATTGCTTACCATAGCAATGTAGTTGAAGCGGCTGACAAGCTTACGAATAACTTTGAATTCTATGTGTAGATTGTGTGCCCAGACTTCTCGTATTCCGCATTCCTCATTGTGCTCAGAATTGCCCGGACGAGCCATGTGATGACTCTATAAACAGTTATTCAACACAACATCTATGTTAAGATTATTTTAAGATTATAAAATGAATCACTATCATTATTATTACTGTCCCGGATGAAAGAGCATACTGCTGACTTTTCGGTTTAAAATGTACAATATCTCTTTGTACTTTCAACAGAATTATAAAATTGTAACATTTCATGAAATCAGTGATAATTTCTCTACACCTTTTATTCTGGTTTCATTTCCCGTTTAGGTGGTCACTCGTCTGCGGGGCTTCAGACGCACGTCGCGTATAACAAGAAAAAAATGTCATTATTTCACCTACCGTAGTACCTGTATAAATTGATCAATTTCAAGTATTCCGTAATTACCCATGAGCTAAAAATTGAGAAAAAAAATTTTAACTCCAAATATGCCGAGACTAGGTACTTGGCTCCATAGAGTTTAGTACAAGCGTACCTCAATCAATGGTGACCTCCTGAACTAAATGCACTGAGCGTCATTTAAATTGATAATTTTCATTTTCTAATTTTTTTTTTTTTTTAAATTGAGATAATTTCCAGCTTAATGAAAATTACTTTCAGCTATGGGTTAATTTTACTGCACTACCTAGTAGTAGTTAACTATTACATAAATTTTGTCAACTCCGAAAATTCAGAATCTGTTAGCAAATGGCAACTTTCGCGCCATTAATATGCTTCGAGGAACATGCATAGTTATGCATGAAAGAATAGCCCATTTTCGCCCGAATTCCGTCCATCAGGTTTCGGAAATAATTTTAGGAAGGTGGACGGCAGCGAAAGATTTCGATCGAATCAACGTTACAGAGAAGTTAACACTTTAACCGTATCATGAATTTTCGATCACTAACAGTATCATCCGGTCTCTGAGACCAGCAGTATTTTTCCTTACTTAGGTCAAATTTTTACTTGAATAGGTACCAAGATTTATTTCAACTTATGGTTTAATATATGCGACTATTATATGCAATTTGGAACTACAGTGCTTAAATTTTATAGTCTTTGTATAGTTTTCTAAATAATTTGTATACATGGGAATAGAAAACAAATCTTTTGTAAATTACTTGTTTATTTTATTTTTTGGGTTTTTCAAAACAATTTTTATTACAGAATTAGTTTTTATTACAGTCAAATGTGTATTAAAATTGGTATCAACTGAGACCGGTGATACGGTTAAAGTGTTAAGGCGGAAGAACGGGGCGAGTCACGACGCGTCTTTGAGGTTAGAATTGACCACGTTGCGAATTTCGTTCGAACGGGTATTTTTCAATTTACGCGCTCCAACTAATTCCTTACAATAAACCGCCATAATATTCAAGATGACTAAAGAACGAAATTCGGGCCAAAATACGATATGCGGGCGTTCGATTTGAGTCTGAAAATACAATACCGATTCATGGATATTATCTCAAAGTATCTAGCCGACTACGAAACAGTTTTAGGAAAAATCAATGTTGAAAAAATCATTGGAAAACTTCGAATTGTAAGGAGAGTCAACTGAGGCAACGCGGTACTAAAGCGGTTGAGCAAATACCTCGAAAACCAGTAAGCCGGTTTCATAGCGATCGGCTGCAATAAAATTCAACAATCGCATCGAGCATTTTTCCGCGAGAAAAATGTTCGCGAAAAAAAAAACAGGTTTCATCAAATCCTGGCAAACGACTGAGCGGCACCATGACACCCCTCGACTATAAAGTACTTACGGATGAATGAGACGTTGTCGCTGACGTGGATTCCTCTAACATGTTGATAATTACAAAGTTGAGTTTACTTCGGACACGAACCTGATCGGACAATGAACAATTAATTAAAAGTGCTTAGTTCGCCTGTGGTGAGGCTGATGTGAACGACTCAAGGGCGGGGAGGTTAACTGATGCATGTGTCGGTTCTATGATTTTTCCGTACTGAGCTCCTAAAGCGGAAAGTAATGGACTTTCTTCGGAATCGTTGGAACACGTTCATAGCTGAGTACAACAAGAGTACACTTTCCAGGTTTTTTTTTTTTTTTAATTATGTGCCATGCAAACTAAAATATCAACCCAGCAAATGTTTTATAGTATATTTTGTATTTTTATTTAATTGTTACCAAATTTTAAATCAACGCAGCTATAGAATTTATGGATAACGGTGAAATGATCAGAGCGCTCTTGCGGCCAGCTCTCAAGTTATCTTGAATGCTTAGAATGACTGAAATTAATATTATTTTCTGCCCAATATATTTTTATTACAGTGTTGCAATGAACTCCTCCGAAACGTCTTGATCGATTCTGATGAATATCAAGTGCGTATTAGCATGTCTTAGGCAGCCCTAACTATTTTTATAACCCTGAGTTAAGGGTGGTTCACCATAATTTTTTTCATTTGAATGTGTAAATGATTTGACAATCCAACCATTGATCTGAAATTAATATTACGAATATTGAACTCTGTATTTATCAGATTCACCCAACGTTCATTCTGCAGCTAAGTGAAAATGTCGAGTGCAACAATAAGATGATTTTTGGTAAGTCAACATTATTTATTTGAAAGAATCGAAAATAATTTAGAGGTGGTCGGTGTGGTGGAGGGGGTCGAGGTTTTGGGATTTAAAAATTTGCCGGTTTTTTCAAGTCATTGCTGAGCCCACTCTGACAGTTTTTTATAAAACATTTGAGAGCATTTATGAACTGTCGTCTTATCCGAGAAAAAATGAGCTATCGAGATATTTTGTAAATATAATGATAAAGTATTGATGTAGGTTCGTTTTAAAATTATTCGCGTTTCAAGAAAAAAAGAAGAAGTTCCGTTCATTGAAGAATTTATAATAGAGCAAACTGTAAATCTCTCAACACAAATAACAGGAAAAAAAACTGATAGTATCAAGCATATAAAAAATCTATGGGACTTTCCCCATTATTTTGCATTTCACTTCATGGACAAAGTTACTAAAATACACATTTTTGTTGAATTTTTGCATTTTAAAATTTAAAATAAAAATCTTCAGCTCAAAATATTTGGAAGAAAAACAAGCTTTTCTGAATGATTACTAAAATATTCACAAGAACTATTTTTCATGGAAAAACAATTTTTGCAAGATCAGAGAATAACTAACTAAAAATGTCAGGCGAACATGAGGATGATTTCGCATGCACATTATTGCGAGTAAGCAGACAGGCGGAAGCAAGAAAAATGGCGGTAGTTCGCCCTCCTATTGGAACCGATGTTTCTTTCTAGGAATTGCATGATCTCCAATTCAGCTCCCAGTAACGTCGCAGTGTTGATTATCGGAGTCAAGGTCGTTTTGAGAGACATCACGCATCAAGGTGTATAAATGACAAGGTGGCGAACAAGCTTTCTCTGACGTCACTGGTATTAACTTTCCTCATAGCCGCATACGAATTTCATTGCTACAACGTTACTTCTCCGCTTTCCTTTCAATGAGAATGTTTTGTGTACGCCAAGTTTTTTTATTACAGTTTATTAGTTTTAATAGAGAGTTTCATCAAGGTTTTTTTTAAAATCATTTTTAATAAGAAATGGGAAAACCAGGTGTAGTGTGTGCGATTGCGGAATGCCGCGATACGTCTTCTCTTCGCGAATGGGCGAAAGTGCTCGGCCAGCTGATAAAGAATTGGAGAATGAGTAACCTGGTTTTTCTCCACCTCACAGCCCCCGGGAACTATTGTAATTTTAATCGATTTTATTTTCCTTATTTTCCTAATTAAAAACTAAATTTTTTGCCTAACGGTACAGCTGGAGAGAGTGTTTGACGACCATTCCAATGAGTATAGAACGACTTTTTTAGCTCCAAGAACTCTCGAGTTTTACCCTCATGTCAAATTTCTGAAAATCTCCCAAATTCGGCGCAAAAGCTGCGATAACTCGAGAACCAATCGACCCTATCGACCCCGCGATAGTCATTCGATTCAGCGTCAAAAATTTATATAATTTGATATCAAATAAGTACACATTTTTATGAAAAACCCTGAAGGTGAGGTGAAAATTTCAAGAATTTCGCTATTATGGTTTGGCCGGAGAAGTGTTGACGGCGTACGGCGGACAGACATAATTTTTTTATTGGATATTCAGTTTCTACACGCCTTGAAACGTAAAACATCAAATTTCGAGGGGGTTTTATAAAAAAATTTTCTAGGGCGATTACAATGGTTAATTATTGAATAATAAAACAAAATTTAGGATCATTAAAGGTTCAATAAATATGCTAGATACCGAACAACTGATGTATGAAAAAAAAACTATATTATAACGAAGAAACTAATTGTAGAAAAATTGCTATTATGATAGTTTTTTTTTCTGTCTCTAGCCACCAAGTAATTAATAAAAACCGAGAATTAAACATTTCTAAAAGTCTTAAAATTATTCACGAGGATCTACGATGTCCAAAAAATTTAAATTCGACCGAAACGCTGGGTCACCGGAGGGAAATAAATCGTTACGTGCGCCTTCATACGAAATACAGCAGTACCCGCAATACATACCTGCAGTTGCTGGCGTTGCCTATGCCGATGATTAAGGCGTCGATCGGACGCTGGTCAGGATTTTCCGTTTGTACGGTATCGCTATCGATACTTCCTCAGTCTCAAATATAAATAGAGCATTTAATCGGTATTTTCAAGAAATATTGAGGAATTATTCTTCTCAAGAGTTTCGATATTATTATGGTGAAGTTTGAACACAGTAGAAAAATTACTATTGTGATATGTTTTTCTACCTCTAGCCACCAAATAATTAATAAAAAACGAGAATTACACATTTCTAAAAGTCTTAAAGTTATTCAAGAGGATCCACGTTGTCCCAAAAATTCGACCGAAACGCTCGGTCAGCGGAGGGAAATAAATCGTTACGTGCGCCTTCATATGAAATACAGCAGTACCCGCAATACATAGCTGCAGTTGCTGGCGTTGCCTATGCCGATGATTAAGGCGTCGAGCGGACGCCGGATAGGGTTTTCCGATTGTACGGTGTCGCGATCGATACTTCCTCAGTCTCAAATATAAATAGAGCATTTTTACTCGGTATTTTCAAGGAATATTGCGGAATTATTCTTCTCAAGAGTTATCGACCCCGCGATGGTCTTATTCGATTCAGCGTCCATAAACCTATAAAATTTGATACATAACACACATTTTTCTTAAAAAAAGCCCTAGATATGAATTTTCTTCCCCTCAAAACTCCCCAAAAATACCCTTAGAATTGAGCTAGCAATGTGGTTCGAGAATTGGGCCGTCGTAGGACCGAGATTGATTGTTGGTGAAAATTTCAAGAATTTAGCTATTATAGTTTGGCGGGAAAAGTGTTGACGGTGTACGACGGACAGACAGAATTTTTTATATTGGATATTCGGATTCTACATGCCTTGAAACGTAAAACATCAAATTTTGAGGGGGTTAGGAGTTTTCTCTTCTTGGGCGATTACATGAATGGTTTATAATGGAATAATGAACCAAAAACTCTGTCCTATGTAGCTAGGTATACCTATTCTTGAAATTTTCACTAAAAATCAATCTCGGTCCCACAACGGCCCAATTCTTGAACAACTTTGCTAGCTCAATTTAAATAATATTTTTGGGGGGTTTTGAGAGGGGAAAAATTAATATTACATTATTAATTTCGAATAAAACAATATAAGATTTTATGATACAGATTATATTTATGCTGAAATTACTTAGATCGATTAAATATCTTACAAAGAAGGCAATGAATATTTTTGTATTAGAAACGTTCAAACGTTCGCTGTAATCTCAATTAATAATTCACCGAGCGATATGTATTCCCTTCATCGCTCCATGTCTGCAGCCGCACGCTTTTGTAGAGAGCCACTGAAATTAGCACAGCTTATTCTGTTTGAAGAATAAGAAAAGAGGCTTTACACCGATTAGGGCGTCGAAAGGAAGTGATTAGAAGCCGCTTTTGTTCGAATCCATTGTTTCCTTGGAGCAAACCATCAGCGTGAATGGGGTCTTGCAGCCCTTAGCATTACTGCACTGATTCACAGAGACTGTTTACCATTCGTCTTTGTAGTTTTTAGTGCAGAAGAACTTAAGTATCGCAGCAATGCACCAAAGAGAACGGCGGTGTCAATTATTGAGCATTATTAGGTATACAAATTGGAAGTGGAATTAGTGACGTCGTGTTTTCCGTTGTAAATTTGACGATTTTTCTCATTTTTGATGGCTGTAGACATCGAACAGCATACTTAGACGAATTGGTCATGTAGTACGAATTTTTGTGGTCTTTCAAAGAGGAGAAATCCTTGGCGTCGATGCCAGGATCAGTTGTCCTAAAATTTTCTTTTATTATTTTTTTTAATGGCCTCCATTTGTATAGTCATTCGAAAAAGGAAATTATTTATGACTTATGATAAAACTTTTCTACAAGTACGTTGAGTACGGTTTTATCGTATGATAAATAATTCGGCAACAGTTCTGCTTGAAAAAAACCTATAATTTCATTATTTTACTTTTCTGAAAAAATTTTGTTTGTGAGACGGTGTATCTCTGTGTCAAATTGCAGCAAATACAATAAATCTACTTAAAAAAGATCTTTGTGCTTACATCAGTAAAATGCTTCTGTCAGCGGAAATATTTAAAGAAAAACCTTAACACAATTCGAAAAAGTCGAGGTTTTTCGAGAGCAACGTTCTTACCAAAGGGTTCATGAAGCTGGTAAACTTGGTTTTACTCTGCTGGCACCGTCTCGAACACCATATAAAAAACCCCGAACCATCTACTCATGTTTCATTGAAATTCGATCAGAATGACCATAAAATAGGTACCTATTGAGTGGCAATTTTTTTCGAGTGTTTTCATTCCATGACAGCATTTAATTTCGTCTCTGCAGTCTTTGCATCTGAGCAATCTGCTCTACCTAGCTGACAGCCGGTTCTGCACATGCTTCATGGATACTGCAATAGAGAGAGATACCTGGCTTTAAACAACCCAGCCACCGAGCCACCACCCACCCAATATCAACGAAAAGAACATTCATATGGAGCGTTCAGCGTTGTTACCTATTATAGCCTCATCACCAATTCATACCTAGTCAACTTTTTTAGAATATAAATTTTATTTTTTATTGCAATCTCTCGGAATTAATGATTTGAAAATTGAGGTGGCCAACAAAAGATGCGCTGTGTTACAAATAATTAAGAGCATCAATCTTATGTGAATTGAGCCGTCGCTATAGTGAGCACATAATTCAATTATATTCCATTATATGTTATTGTTAATGCTTAATCGTTATGTTATGTTATCGTTAGTTAAGTAAATATCCATTGTGTCCGAGAGAAACTGAAAAATTGTTTGGTCTCCAATGAAGTCCTGACTTTGAAGAAATTGTACTTATTTTTGAGAATTTTGATTAAAACTAGGGTATTTTTCTCGAACGAGGGATTTCTGTATTGAACGAGAAGTGCGAGTCGTAGTGTCATTTCCTGGTTTGATGTTATGCAACAATATTAATTATTAAGAATCGGAAATTGTATACTTACAGTGCCTACCTATTATTTTGAACTTTGCACGAGGTAATAGCAAAAACAGTGTCAATATGTTATTTTATGTAAATACTATCTTACTCAGAAGTTAAATTTCTTTTCAGAAATTATTATTGTTATCTTTTTTGTTCTGTGTACAAGGCAAACCTTTGTAATACCTTACGGTTATACAATAAACGATATTTCATTTCAATGTTCATTGTGTACGTGACAAGGTGAGCAATAATACTTCAACCACGTATTCAACTACTAATCTCCAACAAAAAGTGTCATATAAAGTCCCCCCTTCGGCACGTTTCTTGATTTTTGAGATTTTTTCGTGTTTTCGACCTCACCTCCCATAATTTCCTTATATGCACAGCAAATTCAAATCTGATATGTACCGATGGGAAGAGAGGTAATGTTGTATATTATGTTCCAAGCGCTAAATCAATTCTTTTCGCTCTCACTAAATTGGTAACAAATCCGCCTAAAATGCAAAATTCATGAAATTTCGAGAAAAAAATGGCTTTTCAAAAGTTTGCTATACCTCTGTAATCCAACGTCTGGTTGTACGTGCCTGTGGCTTGAAAAGTACGCCAGATCGTCTGCTTTCGAAAGGTATATCAGACTATATTGAAGTAGGTGACGAAAACTTTATTTTTTAAAAACTTTTTTTTTAAACTTTATTATTTATTTACAACTAGGATGGTACATATTGAATCAAATTTCCTCCAAGCGGCTGATGAAGCGGTCAGTTTCTTCTTTGGTCCACTGCCTGCCAGAGCCAGAAGTCTAGCAACTAGTTTCACCTAGGTGAAACTCACCGAGACTGACTCGGAGATCAGTTGAGGAACTGTCCACACGTCGAGAGAGAGGTTGAAACGCTAGAGCGCGAGACCTCTTTCGGTCTGCTCTCGCAACTACTCTAGGAGGTGTCTCCACTTCTCTCGTGTGCTCTCAGCTCTCGCTCTACCGCAATAAGTGTCCCGTGTAGACCGACCTTAAGGGTCAAATTCACCATGGATTGAAGACCATTCTTCCTCATTACTCTGTGATTTCAGGTACTTGACAAGAACATCTTATTTGCAAGTTAAAACTTCAGCTGCAGTTTTTCTATTGAACATGATCTGATCCGTTCTTCTGTTTCTGTTCCGATCATAATATGTACTCCGTAAGCCGCTAATAGACCTAACTAACGCTAAGCAGTTATTTTTCAATAGTTTTTACTTCCATGTTAACGTAGTAAATGGAAGTATGGCGATCGTCTGAAAAGTCGAATTCGGAACAGAGGTGAATTTGGAAGAGATTTTCACAATAGTATACTCAGAAACTCGTGTCTGTATCTGTCTGTCCGTGTCTGAGGTGAACAAAATTAAATAAATAAAAATAATGATAAAAGCTATTTTAAAATTATTTGTCTATAAAAAAAAAATCTGAAAAGGAAAAAATAACAAAAATGTCACAACTTCACAGCAACTTAATCACCAACAACACATTTTAAGGACTACTTTACTACTCGTATTGACCAGGCCACTTCCTGATTGATTGGACCACCTAATAATATAAAAATTACTATTTCTCATTCTCCAAATGATTGAAAGTAGTTTCACCTCTGAATCGTCTCTACGATAAATTAGTCGGTCTTCTACTAATATTATCCAGCTCCAGATAACCGTACGCCTGCATTTCTTTTTAGAATATGAATAATAATTACATAAGATATTTAATTAATATTTAATACATAATATGTAATTATTTAATTTCAACTACAAAGCCACGCAAATATTGGTTATTCATCGTCATAATATCCTCTCCAACTGAAAGGAAAAGAAGAAATTCAACAAAGTTAAAAAAAAAATAATCATAAATAACAAACAAAACAAATATAAATCTTTCGAAGCTGTGATTCATTCGACTAATTCTGATGATCAGTTCCTCTCGGGAGATGATGAGGACAGTTGATTCGTGCCGACCTGTAAGACGAAAGGCCGCATCAGAGTGGGCAAAAAATAGATGCCCGAGGCAGGCGGCCGGCGAACTTAGCGCTAGTTCACTTTAGCTACATCGGCTGGAGGGGTGGAAAAGGGATGAGTAGAGCGAGTGAAAGGGGACGGAAAAGGGGAACTTCTCGCTGTGGACGCTCGTACTCCTAAAACAGATCGTGAGCGGAGTTCTGGGCCAGTAGCCCGCGCAACCCGTGATCACTCTAAGCTAATTATTTTTTCATCATTAGTTTCATTATAAATTGTCAACATTGTCAGCTATTTGTGTTTAATTTTTTTTTATCGAAGAATTAATTTCTATAAGTGCTCCATCAATCATCTTGTGGCCGTTTGTCAACTCCGCGACCGAAACACTTACCCGCGATCAATTGTTCGTTTTTAACTGCCGTCGAAATCAGTCAAACTGTCTTCGACAAGGCCCAATGCTTCCGGGGCAGGGTCGTCCCGTAGGTCCAGATCGGCACCGCGGAGGTCAAAACATCATGCTAAGGAGGCAAAGAAACCTTCACAAACGCACCATTTATCGTTGGTGTCAATTCCGAACACCATTAAACTTTCCATGCTCAACAGTGGCCTCATTTCGTACGGTAATTATAATATTTTCAAACATTTGGAAAAAATGGTAGGTAATCTATCGACAAACGCGACGGTTGCAGAGAAATTTGCACGAAATCAACTGGCGATTCTAATTGTAAATAACGAGAACAAGCGATCAACGATTCGTTATTATGCACGATGCTTATGATTTTCTATCGATTACCTGCTTACTGCTACTAAAGGTTTTCCGCTTTCAATACTCAATGAATGAGTTCACGTTTGTATTTTCTACGTCCACAAAAACCTAATGTTGGTTATAAATCAAACATAGGTCTGAATTCTAAAGCGTATATTTTACATGCAAAGCCTACGATTTTTTTCTCATTATCCTAATCCTAAATATTAATAATAATATATTTTTAAAAAAATAATATAAATATTAGTATCCATTCTTGGAAATTAAATTTGTCTGCATATGAAAAATACTTATTTTGTGGTGTTGGTTGAAGTGAAACTGATTTTGTGCGGACTCCGCTGCAGTGAAATGAATGTGAAAATTCTCTAACGCCTTTACCCAGCGATAGTATGAGCTACCGTACCTTTCTACAATAAGTGTTTAAGAAAACTTGAAGACTCTTTTTTTTTAAGTTATTGTTCTACAAGATTTGTTATTCCAACTCACTACTATTACTTAGGTCGCGTACTCCTAATTTAATTTAAATTTCCGCTATAGCAAATTTCTATAACTTTTTCGTGCGTTCTGATGAGAGGGGGAGTAAATTATTTGAATGGAACATAATAAGAATAATGAACAATTATGCAAAACTGAGCCTTATGAGGCAAACTGATCGTTTGCCATTTCCTATAATTCCACGGTGTCACAACTTTGAAGAAAATACTTTCAAAAAGAGTGCGGAGCTCACTCGGTTGACAATAAATTATTGGAAAGGACAGCAAAGCTCTAATAAGAAACGGAGTTTTTTAAATTTAATTCGCTGGAAAGTAATATTGTCTATGATAAAATTCCACTGATTTTAATAATGTTTTTTCCTTCGAATTGTCAGTTATTGTCGTTAAATTAAATACCAAGTGACTGTCGTTTGTGTCTTCTCTCTTATTTCACGCTCACTCCCAAAGGAGACATTTATGTAAATGAAAACAAGGTTCTACATTTTACTAGTAATTGACAACTATTTCCCCCACTCTCTTCTTCGCTCTAGTTATGCTTCTGCTTGTTGATTAGGAATGACTTTGTGATTGCATGAATATTTCTTCAAAAGAGTTGAACAGTTATATAGGTCGACGCTGTATCACGGTTTTCCTCCCAATTACAAAGACTGTTAAATAAAAGAAAATTACCATTATTACGTCTTCGTTCACGTGGAAAGCTGACTATGCCAATCAGATAACCGAAACCGTTTATAATTGTGAGGTTGAGGTGGAGACAAAAAACGCGACCAGTTCTCCTTATCATCTATATTGATTCGAGCGCTTTCGCCCTCACGGGCCTCTTCAGGAAACATCTTAGAAATTAGTGTGTCAAGTCTTTTTAAAAAAAAAGAAAAAAAAAGGGGTCGCCCGTGAAGAGGGTTCGTCTTGAGATGAGGAGTTATCACAGTTGCATACTTAATCTAGTTTTAAAGCTTGAAAATATAATTATAAACGAAGACTAGAAGATGCAAGATGCAATGACCTTCTAGTCTTCGTTTATAATTATATTTTCAAGCTTTAAAACTAGATTAAGTATGCAACTGTGATAACTCCTCATCTCAAGACGAACCCTCTTCACGGGCGACCCCTTTTTTTTCTTTTTTTTAAAAAGACTTGACACACTAATTTCTAAGATGTTTCCTGAAGAGGCCCGTGAGGGCGAAAGCGCTCGAATCAATATAGATGATAAGGAGAACTGGTCGCGTTTTTTGTCTCCACCTCAACCTCACAATTATGTATCAGCGACAACAACCAATGAAACCGTTTATGTTTCGAATGAATCAACTTAATCATTATCAATTCTTAACAATGAGGACTGTACCTCGTTCAGAGCTAAATTGAGAATAATATATGCAAATCTTCGAAATACGTTTGACCGAAATGTTTTTTTTTCAACCCAATGGTTGTTCCAAAATGTTGTTCTCAGCAGTTGGGCCAAGAATGGGTGAAAACTTTATTTTTGGAAAATGGTAGCCATCGTGACTCTTGATAGCGAAGGTAGAAAGTCCGTCGTAGCGATTAGAAGTAACAAAAATGCGAGACTTCGAAAATGAAACGATTTTCATAAAAATAATGAACACTCGATGATTAATAATGACGTTCAACATATTGAGCACGTTATAGCTAGCAATTTTCAGGTTTTCTTTCATCTGTCCCGTCACAGCTGAATTATATATTGATCACGGCGTTTCGTTTGAAGATACACATTATTCAATTCTCTCTCTGAAAATAACGCAGAGAAACGGCGAAGAATCGATTTTACAGGACACTGCCATCAACGAGAGAGATATATCAGGTTTTACCATTAACTCAATCTTCAACGATTCCAGCGCCACGCCCTTGACAATCAACACATTGAGGTCAGGCTAGTGGGTGGCTCACCACTTTACTACTCCACAACATTATTGGTTGCGCATTTACTGAGAAGCAGTTTTTTGTTTTGTTTTCTTAGTTCCAATAATAGAGTTCACCGCGAAGGTTTTCGTTGCTGGCAGAGAAACCGAGGTCACCTCGTTTACAATTTAGCAGACCGGTTACCAAATCCCCTCCAAACGCGTCCTCGATCCTCATCAGTAGCTATAATTTACTGTCAATCGGTTACTAAGCAAAACTCTTTTAGCGAAACTCTTTGAGCGAAACTTCGCGCTATCGTTTCGAACACTGAGTGTAATATTTTCCTTATTGTCGTATTATTTCTTACGGTGGTGCGTGAGGGGAACAAACTTGGCGACTCGTTCGATGAAATTTTATTACATACTGGCACTTTCACCCAGAGAATGTCCGTAAGGGAATGCAGAATGCAATAAGTTCAGAGAACGAGACGACTGGTTTGTCTCCACTTCATCGCACTGACGTAAGAAGTTTCGTATAATTTTATTATTCGTGCCGCAACAATAAAGGCTGTATTGAGCTTCCCACATAAAATTCCCAATCATTAATTTAGTGAAAGTCGAGCAAAATTTTTTTTCTTTCCCATTCCTTGAAATGAGTTTGATATTTATATTTTATGTATTAAGGTATGATTTGAGTACGTTTTTAAGTTAATTACAAACGGTCTTATGGCGGCCTATCTGCCAATCAGTTTTCAATTACAGTTGTAGAGTAATAACGTTGCTCCCTTAGTTGGTACAAGCTTCTTGATTTTATAATTGGTTATTCCTGTTATCGACTCAAACATGGAAGTACTGTGTGGTCTATGCACACCACTGGTTTTAAGTACTTACTAATACGACAGTTTTCTCTCAAATTCTGAAGGAAGTCTGTCTTTCAGTTATGTCGTATAGTGTAGGAAGTTGAGGTTGAACGGCGCATTAATTTCTCTGTCTGGAAGTTATTCCACCCTGATTCGCCGCCCCTTGAACCTTCCACATCACCGGCTGGTTATGTACACAGCGCAATGTTGTGGAAAACTACCTGCCCTGTGATGCGCTGTCAGGATAAAATTACCTCCCAACCCCTGCTTCCTAAGGAATGAAATGCATTATCGCCAATGAATTTTAGATTTACTTTTCCTGGCGGTTTCCATGGGGAAGATTCGAATGGAATCGGTAGCATCGAATGGTGTGGGGCAGAGAAAACCTTATTTATTTACTTAGAGTGGTTGAAATAAGAGGATCGTTGATGATGGAGAGGTCCGTAGCACCTCTTGTAATCGAGTAAACACGTTAGTTACCAGCGAGTTGAGCCGCATTCAGACTTGGGCCTTAGCTCACCTGAGCTATGCATGGGCACCAGTTCAGAGCGTAATTTCCCTGGCTAATCGCATGGAGCGTCTACCACCTACCAAACTGCACTGCTTCCTATTCCCAGGGCTAGAAAAGTACTGCCGTAGGCAATGTGGTAGCTGCCTTCGGTTTGGGACATTTTTCAAACTTGACAACTTCACTAAAATCGCTGATTTTTACGGATGCTATTTCAGGTCCAAAAAAAAAAAAAAAAAAAAAAAAAAAAAAAACGCGCTGCAAATGATAGTACAGTGGTTTATTATTATTTCGCTGACTATCCATTAGTCATTTTAAATATTCCGAACATTTTTTAACGTTCCCACCGAAAAACAGATGGTAACTATAGGGGAAAACTCCGTAGCAACTATTGTAATTTTTATCATTTTTATTTTTCTTAATTTCCTAATTAAAAGCTAAACTTATTGCCTAACGATACAGCTGGAGAAAATGTTTGACGACCATTCCAATGAGTATAGAACGATTTTTATAGCTCCAAGAACTCTCGAGTTATACCCTCATGTCAAATTTCTGAAAATCTCCCAAATTTTTCACAAAAGCTGCGATAACTCGAGAACCAATAAAGCTATCGACCCGGCAATGGTCTCATTCGATTCAGCGTCCAAAAATCTACATAATTTGATACCACGTACACATTTTTCTGAAAAACTTTGGAAAATATGAATTTTCTCCTCCTCAAAACCCCCCAAAAATACCCTTAAAATTGAGCTAGCAAGTTGGTTCAAGAATTGGGCCGTCGTAGGACCGAGATTGATTTTTGGTGAAAATTTCAAATTTTTAGCTCTTACAGTTTGGCTGGAAAACTGCTAACGGCGTACGGCGGACGGACAGAATTTTTCCTCTTTCAATGAAAGATTTTGCTCACATTTTTCATCCCAGTCTACCAAAAGTTGCAGAACAAAATGATGGGTAATCATTGTCTCAACCTCGAAGATTTTTGAAAATCCCTCTCGAATCCTTCACAACAGTAACTAATGATTCTCTCTTCTAGAATTGCGCGTTGAACGCTACAGAATTGCGTGACACGAGTCTCCAATGACAAATATGAGAAACGCGATCAAAGGTAGTAAATTAGGCAATCCAATTAGCAATGCAATCAGTAAATTGAAATCGTTCCCTACCAGAGAATTCGTCATCGAAATTCATCAGGGGAATATTCGCCACGCAACAGATCCTAACCAGATGTTATTACCAAATAACACGTCCTTATATATTAAATTTCACTGTTTCATAGGGCGTTTCATTGCCCTATTGAACTTGGTTAATATAATTGAGGGACATAGATTGGCTGTGACTGTGGAAATAATCAGAATAACCGATTCTTTGACAAAGGAACGAAATGTTCCTCCGTTCACAGGCACTCGAACTAAAAAATATGCCAATAAAAATATACACTCACTTTTTCGTTTATTCAAACGTCAATATCGTTAGATTTTCGTTTTTGGGTAGTCGCTTCATATCTTCTTGGTTTTGAAGTTTGCGGGGGAGAAAAACTGGGCAACTCATTCTCCTTTTGATGCCCGAAGGGGCGAAAGTGCTCGGCGGGCAATAAAGAAAAAGGAGAATGAGTTGCCCAGTTTTTCTCCCCCGCAAACTTCAAAACCAAGAAAATATCGATGGAGTTATTTGTTATCACTCGAATTTGAAAAGGAGTTGAAGCGTCAAGTTTAGTCACTCATCGCCTATTTATACTTAAGTATGAATGATTGAATAGTACAGAGATTGGGCACGTTCCGTTCTCTTACTATGTATCCGTGGGAATGTCGTGGTTTTAATGGAATGCCGCCAGAGCATTAGCTGGCGCGAATCCAAATCACCTAAAGCAGTTTTCTGTTTATGTGCAAGCTGTTTCCGATTGCCGAAATACCCGACATGTAACAGGCGCACAAGTTAAATACTCCGTTAGAGCCCAATTTGTTTGACTGACGCACATGGCGTATTTATTTTTCTCTTTGACTTCTCAAACGAAGTTGAATGGAGGTCAAGCAGTCAAAGAAGTGAAGATTATATACGTCTCAGAGCCCATTTATCAATACGGATGTGTTAAACCAATCTCGGGTTCTGTTGGAAAACGTAGAAATTCGCTAAATTATAAATAACTTGAATAGTTGTTCACACATCGCCACGAATATAGGCTATGCGAATCATCCAATCGATGATTCAATCCAATCGGTAATCCCATCCAATCGATAACTAATAAGAAAAGTCAAGATAGGAGGGAGAAGGGAAGAGTAATAAGAGGGTTAAAAAGAAGTTTATAAGGGACATTTCCTAACAGAAATTAGCTGCAAAATCGAGGCCGGAAGTTTGGCATATTTTTATGGAATGATATAATAATCAGTTTATAGCTGATAAACTTTATAGTTGATAATAATTATAGTCATTATTAGTTTTTGGAAATAACTACTTTTTATAAGCAACTTAATCGAAGTGAGCTTGACTCCTCATCGATATAGTAGAAGTTATGAATGATTGTTGAGCTTAAAAAAAATTCTTGGAGAAGGTAATATCAGAATTTTTTAGATTGATGACAGAGTTCAAGATTTCAAAATCAAAGTGATGTGGGTATCTGGCAATAACCTATATTTTAAACTCTATAGGGTCCACACAGTTCTGAAGTATTTGGATTCTTAAGCATGGTGTCCTCGTTTTGGTAATTTTGAGTTCTTGAGCTCCTGTTGGATATCTAAAGTCATCAGCGAACAGTAATATGGAGACTTGGTTGGAAACTTGGTGGGTGACACCGCTGTTATTCCTCAAAAGAAACAGCAATGGGCCAATATGAGATCCCTGCGGGACACCCAAGGTTGCTTTCTCTCTGAATGTTGATATTGCGGAACATTGTATAGCAAAACTGTGTCGTACTATGGCAGTACCAATTTAGAGTTTTTATAAGATATTTTAAATGAAGGTACGCAGCTAAAATAAATAATGAATACAATTTAAAAACGCGGCGCAATAATCTTGAATTGTATCTAACGTGTTCGCATCAGAACTGATCGTATGAGGTTGATCCGTCCACTTCCAATTTTTATCACGCGCTATTCAAGGCCGACAAAATGGATTATAGTATTTTCAACATTATAACTTCCACTCGTTAGTTACGACGCTCTGTGGGGAAAAACCACTTCTAACTATAATCCCTTATCTATAAATCCTGTTCACCGTGTGCTTGTTTTCAGGTTGTTTCAAATGGTGGACCGAACAGGGTATGTAGATACCTAATGGACCGAATTTTGACCAGTACCTATCTTCTAGTTAATGTGATCTATGGATGCACTCTAGTCCGTACTCACTAGTTTATTAATACTAAGGCGTAGAACTCGTTCATATTATTTGGTCTAATGCCCTTTTTGATGCTTTTTTATCACCACTTCATTGGCAAATTCATTAAATTTCGCACTTCGCTGAGTAATCATACGCTGTAGAGCCGTTCTGATTATAACGATCGCTATTACACTTCATCGCCTATTTGTCACTTTGGTTTGCTGTAGACAACCAGGCGGGTTTTTTTTATCTACACGTTACGTAACTTCTACCGTGTTCCACTATTGCACGTCAATGTTCTAGTAATTTTTTTTTTTGTCTCTTAGGTGGGGAAGAGTCACGATGGAAACTGAAATATAAATCAAACGTAGACTCGCGTATGACTGCGGATTTTGACTGAAAATTTTGTCTTTAATGCGACCGAATGATTAGGAGTAGTTAACTAAGCAAGCCAATTCAGTATTTTCTTCGTAAAGAATGTCTAGCGACGGGTTGGACGTCACGTCTTGAATTTTTCGTTTTTTCACTCCAAGTTTAGAACGTCCGTACTGATGCGATACTGATGTCACTCTCTTGGCTCACTCATTCTTAGGATGTATAAAATTGTTTGAATCTCCCGCTTCGTAGTGAACATACTTAAGAGCTATATCATATCCGTTACTCGATTTCATTAGCCTTTACGGCTAAATCGAGAGATGGGTCTACTTTTTACGTATACAATTTGCATAGAATCCAAATTTGAAAAAACGCTGCAAATGACTGTACAGTGGTTTATTATTATTTCGCTTCAATATTGATTTAAGAAGACCATCCGTTTGTCATTTTAAATATTCCGAAAATTTGTGAACGTTCCCACCGAAAAACAGATGGTAACTATAGGGGAAAACTCCGTAGCAACTATTGTAATTTTAATAATTTTTATTTTTCTTAATTTCCTAATTAAAAACTAAACCTGTTGCCTAACGATACAGCTGGAGAGTGTTTAACGACCATTCCAATGAGTATAGAACGATTTTTATAGCTCCAAGAACTCTCGAGTTTAACCCTCGTGTCAAATTTCTGAAAATCTCCCAAATTTTTCACAAAAGCTGCGATAACTCGAGAACCAATAAAGCTATCGACCTGGCGATGGTCTCATTCGATTCAGCGTTCAAAAATCTATATAATTTGATACCACGTACACATTTCTCTGAAAAACCTTGGAAAATATGAATTTTCTCCCCCTCAAAACCCCCCAAAAATACCCTTAAAATTGATCTAGCAAGTTGGTTCAAGAATTGGGCCGTCGTATGACCGAGATTGATTTTTGTTGAAAATTTCAAATTTTTAGCTCTTACAGTTTGGCCGGAAAACTGCTAACGGCGTACGGCGGACGGCGTACGGCGGACGGACAGAAATTTTTTTATTGGATATTCGGATTCTACATGCCTTGAAACGTAAAACATCATATTTTGAGAGGGGTTAGAAATTTTTTTCCTTGGGCGATTACAATGGTTTATTATTGAATAATAAACCAAAAATAAGAAATTGTTAGGTCTATTGTTCACGTTTGCGCACTGCGCAATTTCTCTATTTTTGAATTCTACACAAAGAATTAGAAAGGGGGATCAGCCTCTTAGCGAAAAACCCGCATATTAAATGACGCTGAACAATTGAAATCATCCAGTACAGTGGATTTCGATATTCCCAACTACAGGAACCAATAGCTGTTGCAGCGCGTAAATCTAGAGCAACCTTGAAACATCAAAATAGTTTTATTATCGTAATCGTAGCGATAATAGTTGACGTTGGACATTTAGTGGTCAATTTGTGATAAATTTTATGTTCTCACACCGTTTTTACCCGTCTAGCAGGTCTTAAAAACGGTATGCGAACATAAACTATGACTAAGAGACACTCCTATTGTGTTTATCCAGCTTTAACCCTGTCTGGGATATTTCCAGAAACAGAGAGCAACGGTGTCTTATCAACTATACCTGACAGGCCAGTTGAGCTGAAGAATTATGTAAAACATTGCGACCAACGCCGCAAGTTTCCTGTCCTTTACAAACTCGAATTTCAGGTAGGTACGTTTTATTGATTCATTGCATGCTTCGGGCTGCGTCTTTGTCAAACGGATTTCTGAATCACATTCGAATCGTCAGATTTCTATTAATGTTATATTGTTTCAGACAGCTGTCAAGGTAGAAACACAATCATGTCGCCACGCTTCAAAGGCCGGCAACAAAGAAAAAAACCAGAATCCGAAATGCATCGCCTGTGAGTACAGAGTACCTTACTAGATTCTTGGCAGTATGAGAAGATGAATTATTCGCACCATTCTAGAATCAATAGGTCAATTGATAGCCCCAATCGATTGAAGCTGACAGGAGCCATGTTTCGGTCTAATTTTTTTTTACCCTGAAGATACAACAAAAACGGAAGAACTCATGCCGTTTCATTTTGGAGACCATTATAGAATAAAATTAAGCGAGAAAATGTTAATGGATACTTTTAGCTTGATGATGGCAATAATTATGTCATCTGCTAGTGGTAAAACGTTTTGCATAAATATTTCTATTTATCAATAACAACTAATTGCACACGTTAGTACATCAACTAGAAAAACGCTGCAAATGATTGTACAGTTGTTTATTATTCCTTTGCTTCATTAATTATGTAATTATCCCGAACATTTGTGAATGTTCCCACAAAACGACAGATTGGTAGTTACCAATCAGGAAAAACTCCGTAGCAACTATCGTAATTTAAATCATTTTTATTTTTCATGATTTTCAAATTAAAAGCTAAATTTTTCGCCTATCGGTACAGCTGAAGAGAGTGTTTGACGACCATTCCAACGAGTATAGAACTATTTTTATGGCTCTGGAAATTCTGGTGTTTTACCATCATGGAAAATTCTTCAAAATTTCAAAATTGTACACGAAAGCTGCTATAACTTGAAACAACGAAGCTATCGACCCCGCGATGGTCTCTTTCGATTCAGCGTCCAAAAATCTAAAGAAATGGCGCCAAACCGTTGTCCAAGAAACCTTAAAAAATACAAATTTTTGAGGAGGGTAGACATTTTTTCGTGAGCGATTTCCAGCGCGAGGCGAGCGTTTTCTTTTTCTCGTTTTTTTTTTTTTTTTTTTTTTTTTTTTTTTGTATTATTCTTGAATAATAAAATATTATTAATTAATGGCGATTGAAGCAAGTAAATATGAACTTCGTAGAATTTGGTTTGAAATACAGACAGACGGACGATGTTTTTCTGTTTGAGACCATGATGATGTAGTACAATTGTTTTTCATTTTCAATCTCAATTCCATGGGCAATCGCAAAGTACGGTTGTTTATAATTAGTTCTATCGTTCCTTTACAGACGACTATAACAGAGTGGTCCTAGGAGCGGTGGAAGGCATTCCGGACTCGGATTACATTAACGCTTCGTACGTAGATGTGAGTTAGTTGAAAACAACATGATAACATTGATGGCTGTGATTGTTCGACTAATGGCAAGTTTTTGTCGTTCGGGGTCCAGAGTCTGCTCACGCCAAACGCGTATATTGTGACGCAGGGACCAACGGAAGCTACTGTAAACGATTTTTGGCGGATGATATGGCAAGAGAAAGCAAGTTGCATCGTAATGCTCACGAAGACGTTCGATTTCATCAAGGTTGGTGTCCAAATTTCTGCGGAAAAATTCTTCAATTGAAGAAAAAAAGAAAAAAGAAAAAAAGAAAAGAGAAAAGAAGAAAAAAAAGAAAAAGGGGAAATGTCACTTCTTTTTTTTCATTTCGAGATAAACAAATTTTCAAGTTTGAAGCTTTTTCTGACGTGGATCCTAGCAGGATTTAAAGTTCTGTGAACGCTGTTTGAGACACCTATTATGAAAGAATGATTCTTTTTGATTTTTAAACAATTGAATATTGGCCCAGAGAATCCGCTTTTAAAATTAATTTAATTTCAACGCACTTTACGAGTATTTTATGGTTATTTTTCGAAAATGATCGATCGCACGAACGCTTTAATTATTGGAGCTCATTGTCAGGTACTCGTTTACACTTTTCTGATTTTAAGCGTTCGTATTTCAGGTGATGTGCATACAATATTGGCCCAGTGCAAAGGTTAAAAGTGAGAACTACGGAGATCTGAATATATCTATTCTGCACGAAGAAGAACTAGCCAATTTCCATATAAGGACTGTTCGCGTGATACATAAACTAAATACGGTGAGGTAATTTGCTACTTCATATACACTTGTTCACAGCAAAACCATTTTGACTATACAAAAAAGTTTTATGATACAGTCAATCTTTTTCTACTTCTATTATTAGTAGAATTTTCGTTTACGATTATTTGTCGGAAGGGAGACAAGTTAGATGGGTTGTTTTCTATGCTGAGGAAAATATGATTCGCCTCGACCCTTTTATTATTCCTCGACCAATAATCACATACCATAAATTTAATATTCAACCATCCCATAATTTTTAATATAGTAATTATAATTGGATTAAATTCGATTGCAGGATCAAGAAGAAGAGCGGATCCTTCTGCAGTTCCATTATACCGAATGGCCATGTCATACGTGCCCATTCCCGAATGCAATTTTGGAGTTTCGACGGCGAATGAGAGCAGTTGTCGGTACACGAACAAAACAAGGTGGCCCAATAGTCGTACATTGCAAGTAGGTATTTTTCAGCAAGCGAATTTGGAGGATTTAAAACATTGATCCCAATCACGCTCTTTTTTGGTCACTCGACAGTGGAAGTTTTCTACATAGGTCTCACCGCTTCACTGGAAACAGTTGGCAATTAAATTTATCTAATAATAAAAATGAGGTTCTGTAACTTTTATTTCTATTCAATCCACAATTGACATTGTCGATGCGAACGTATCGACCGAGGATTTGATTTCTCTGAAAATGGATTCATTCGATCTACTTTCCGTTATGTACGGAATTGTCGTGGCTGAGGAATGCATGCGGTGGTTGACGGCAAAGAGTAGGCCCCCATTTTTTTTTTGCATCCGAACGTGGTAAAAACGTGTTTTTTTTTTTCTGTACACCAACTGGTTCAAGTTTACTTAGCCTTTATTGATGATTTTATCATGTTTATGATTCTTATGCTTTTGTTTGCATTTGAGTGCATTTACTTTTCAGTGATGGCGGGGGTCGATCCGGAGTATATCTGGCGATAGATGCAAATTTGGAATTGGCCGATGAGGAAGACTGTTTCAATATATTTGGATATTTTAAGATGCTGCGAAGATCTCGAAAAGGAATGATTGAAACTCTGGTATGGTTACAGAAATACGACTCGCATAAACGCCAAAAAAAGCTTAAATTTCAGAGGTAGTAGTGCCGGTATCCGAATTTTTCTCCCTTGCTAAAAGAGTAAAGTAATATTGATTTTCATTTTTCAATAGGACTAGAAAAGGACGTTAATATCTGGTTCATGTATTATTTGCTTGTTTTATTTTATTTTTTTATTTATTTGATTTTATATAATATGCCGGAGTACCTATTTATAGGAAGTTTTGTCGTTTCAGGACCAGTACAAGTTCGTCTATGACACATTAGAAGAATTCGTGGTCTGCGGTGTTTCATGGTTTCCAGTGAAGGAACTTTCTCAGCGGCTTAAACAAAAATCGGTCAAAAACCCAGTAACTAAGATCAACGAGTATCAGCGAGAGTATCAGGTAGCTCCACCTAGTATGTGCCAGAATGGTTTTAAAGCGTTTACCATCCTCAATAATTTCATGAGAAATAGCCCCATTGAAAAGAAAAGGTGTCCGGTCAGCTCCGCCGATTGATATGTCAACTCCAGCTCCCCAAGATACCTATTCTTTACTATTACTGCTACTTGAGTCAGACATCATTACCTGCTGTTAATCGGATTAGGCTTATTCATCCAACTTCGTTGAAGCTGACCTGCGCCTAAGTAAAAAGTTAGGATCCTATTTATTACCACAAACAAAAACGCACTCAGGCACTGCTCCGCGGTATAACACAATTATAATTGACAATTTTTCCATGTGATTAATTTCTCTTTTAAATGTACATTTTTTAATTTTTCCCCTCTTTCTTAGTTTTTTTGCCATTAGCTTCAAGTTGCTGTAGCTCCTCTAAAATTCGTGCTGATTTGTATTTTTGTTACTTTCGGTTTACATAATTTAACTGCAGCAACAAAATGCGTGGTCAATTTTGAATTTTTCGAACATTTTTATCAAGTTTTTCTCGTAAAATTGCAAAAAAAAATTATAATAATTTAGGAAAACAAGCTAAAAATTACTAATGGAAGAAATCGAGGTTTAAATAATTATTAGTTGATTGCCACAGGGGTTTCGACCCAACTAACGGTACAACTTTTATTTGTTCACAATTTGGTTCAGCTCGTGAACGATTTTTTTCGATCCGATTTTTATAGAGAGCAATCGGACCAATCAAAATAGCACATATCTTCAAAATTGAATTCCCGGTAATTTAAGAAGTAAAAAACGCTGCAAATTATTGTACAGTGGTTTATTATTCCTTCGCTTCAATAATGATTAAGGAAGACTATCCATTTGTGATAGTAATTATTTTGAACATTTCTGAACAATCCCACCGAAAAACAGATAGTAACTATAGGGGAAAACACTAATTCGAAATGGGTAACAATGAAAGGAAACCTTCGCTTCAATATTGATTTAAAAAGACTATCCATTTGTGATAGTAATTATTTCGAACATTTCGGAACAATCCCACCGAAAAACAGATTGTAACTATAGGGGAAAACTCCGTAGCAACTATTGTAATTTTATTCATTTTTATTTTTCTTAATTTCCTAATTAAAAACTAAATTGTTTGCCTAACGGTACAGCTGGAGAGAGCGTTTGACGACCATTCCAATGAGTATAGAACGATTTTTATAGCTCCAAGAACTCTCGAGTTATACCCTCATGTCAAATTTCTGAAAATCTCCGAAATTCGGCACAAAAGCTGCGATAACTCGAGAACCAATAAAGCTACCGACCCGGCGATGGTCTCATTCGATTCAGCGTCCAAAAATCTATAGAATTTGATACCACGTACACATTTTTCTGAAAAACCTTGGAAAATATGAATTTTCTCCCCCTCAAAACCCCCCAAAAACACCCTTAAAATTGAGCTATCAAGTTGGTTCAAGAATTGGGCCGTCGTAGGACCGAGATTGATTTTTGGTGAAAATTTCAAGAATTTAGCTATTATGGTTTGGCCGGAAAAGTGTTGACGGCGTACGGCGTACGGCGTACGGCGTACGGCGTACGGCGTACGGCGTACGGCGGACAGACAGAATTTTTTTTATTGGATATTCGGATTCTACATGCCTTGAAACGTAAAACATCAAATTTTGAGGGGGGGTTATAAAAATTTTTTTCTTGGGCGATTACAATGGTTTATTATTGAATAATAAACCAAAATTAATGACAAACGTTACGGCAACTGCGATACTAGAATTCCTAAAAGTGAATAATTCCCGTTATCGAGCCTTTTTTAGCTGGTAGTTTTTTCTACTCAACCTTAATTTATTTCCACCCAAAACCCCTCCACCAGTTTTTTCAACCAATGGCACGCTCTTCCTACTAATGATGTTGCTGTTTACCTGTAGCTCATCTGCAAGCAAACGCCGAGGTTTACGATCGGCGATTGTGCGGGAGGCCATCGAGGCGACAACAGGGAGAAAAATCGAGATGTACTCATCGTTCCTCGTGAGCTCATTACAAAACATTTCGATAGATGTGTTGATCAGTCCATGATTGCTTTTGCTTATTGCATTACTTTTGCTTATTGCAAGCCTTAACGCAAATGAGTGTAAATGGGTTTTAATCACAGTATTAAACTGAGATTATGATATATCCATAAAACTAAGCGGAGGGGACGACCAATTTTGAGCCTACTTAATAGGCAGTCCGACGAAACCAAACACCATTGAACGGCAACTGCAATAATCAAACTATATCGCATAATTTGCAACTGCGTTTGGTTCTATGTATAATAACCTGTGACATTTATTGCAGCTGACAACTTCAGACCCTACTTAACGTCATTTCAAGGAAATGCTTTCACAGACTATATAAATGCAGTGTTCGTCGATGTGAGTACTTAACATTGAACCATGGAGAAATGGTGATAATATTTGTATAAATTACCAACGTATAACAATGTGTATTAATTCAAAATACAATATTTTCTAGGGATATACGAAACCTCGTGAGTACATTGTAACTGAGTGGCCTTTGAAACACACTCCAGGAGAATTTTGGTCGTTAGTCTACGACTACGAATGTTCGGCGGTCGTTGTTCTTTGTGTTCCTCCACATGATTCGGTTAGTGAGATAAATAATAATAGCAAATACGGTGAAGAATTGTTTGGAGCAATGATTTTATCGAGTTGTCTTAATCAACTTCAATATTGCAAAAGTTGAAACGGGTTGAATGATATATTGCAATAAGTACCTAGGCAGATATTGAAAGCATGCTCTCCTCTTTTAGCTTGTACCTGACAAACCATATGAAATAAATTGATTCCAGTTATCTGCAATATCTGTTCCAGCAACAATTCCCTAATTTTTGGCCTGAAGGAAAACATTCAAAGAAATACGGCCCAGTATTCACAATTGACCATATATCCCACAATCATTACACCAACATAAAAACCTGGCTGATGAGGATTAATAAAAAGTAAGTGAAAATAGTTGTTCCTCTTTAGTCTCGTCTATACGTACTTACATAGGGAAAAATTTGGATTTCAAAGAATAAATATTGGTATAATCTAAAAAAGAAAAAAAATGCTTTTGCTGATCCGCGCGTTGAAGAAATGTTACAGAAATAATTTTAAATAATTGTGATCCAGTCACCGAACAAATTACGACGAATTTCATGAGTAGTGTCATCAAGCTCTCTGAAAAGTTCATGGAAAATAGGAGCATTCTTATCGGGACGAGGGGAACAATTTTAATTGATATTATGTACTAATTCATTATCGTTCAACTGATGAAATTTCGTCGGAACTAGCTTGATGATTTTTTGAGCTTCTATCTTTTGTTCGTTCCGGACTGAATTTTTAAATTAAAATAAAATTGGCAAAAATTAGAAGCATCCCTCAAAACCTTCCAAGCAAGGAAACATCAGCTGGAAGCTGTTAGCTGGTGGTAAACGTAGTCAAGAAAGTCAAATCAAGATAGCCAAGATTGAAAAACTACTGTGATGGATTCAAGCAAAAGATTAGGTGTGTAAAAAAATTATACAAATATAGAAGGGGAAGTGAGAATCGCAGAGAAAATAATATCATGAGCTCAATTTTACGATCACGTCTGAATGTTCGCTTAGCGTTACCATGTTCAAGTACCCATAATTTTGAAACTCGTTTAACAAAAATCCTGCGCCAACTCTGACTAATGTATGTGATCAATGATTATTACTAGATGTTCAATCAGTTAACTGTTTACAGATCGTTTCACTGACAGAGCTGATGGCCGGCGTTAAAGCTCCTCCAAGGACTGTCCAGTTGTTTCAACTTACGTGCTGGCCTATGGGACATCGTGTGCCAACGTCCACCAACTCCCTCGTCGAGCTGATGAATATGGTCGAGAGATGGAGACAGAGAACTGATTACGGTCCTGTTGTCGTCGTTTCACCGTTAGTTAACATTAATTTATAACCAGCAAATTGATGTTTTTCTTTGATGATGTTGGGAGCATAGATCCACACTTCTTACTTCATTCGTTTTATTATTCCTCTGAACGTTTCGCCGACAACTAAGGTGGCCTCTTCAGCTTGTCTCCTTCAATCCATCACTTAGCCCATCCTCACTTCATCCATCTCCACCTCCTCCAACCCGTCATCATCATTCCAATCAAATTCCACAAAAAAATAAAATATTTTCCACCCAATTCTCGAAACTCTGACTAGAACCCACCCACTCTTCAATAATTTAAAATTAAAACTTTTTTGAACATAAAAAACAAAAAAAAAAAAAGTTCAGAGGAATAATAAAACGAATGAAGTAAGAATTGTGGATCTATGCTCCCAACATCATCAAAGAAAAATGGAGATCCTGGATATCAACCGAAGGAGCAAATTGATGGTTTGCAGTAACAGTTATATTATTCGTTCGTCCCAACCATAGCTAATGTGGATTTATACTGCAGGGATGGAAGAGGAAGATGCGGGGTTTATTGCGCAGCTAACGCCTGCATCGAACAAGTCATCCAGCATGGAGAAGTTGACATATTTCAAGCAGTGAAAGCAGTGAGACGTCATCGACCCCAGCTCATCGAAAATATGGTGAGTTGAGAATAAATAGCAACCTATTTCGTATGCTGCGTTGAACTGGGAAGGGGGAAATACGAGGCGACTCAACCTCCAAAGTATTTCTTGCAGAGCAAGCACTTTCGACCCTTCGGGCATCGCTAGAACGATGTAGAAGCGTCCACGATTCCATAGCCTAATATTGTCGAAGGGGGAAGAGTGTTAGGCCAGTATATTAAAGTTAGTATAACGCATCATCTGGGTTTTTCCTCTCTCATCACTCCAACGCAACAAGAAATGCAACAACGAGAAAAATACTTCGTTTGTATTTAAAAATTCAAACAATGAGCAGATTTGGAATTCGGATTATTATTTACTTGACTAGTGGTGTAACAAGGACTTAAATTGGGATGGGGGATCGTGAGAATGGATCCGATTTAGAGCACACCGCACCGGTGAGTACTGAATACCCAACACCGGTGTTCAAGTACCTCATTCCCTTCCGGGAATATTTGGGACGCTATCAAAAAAGTTTAATCCTGTTACATCTATTCAATCAAGTTATTCCGGAAAACTCTATTCGCTGAAATTATTTTTCAAACTAAAACAATTTATCCAGGAGGTGTGAGGGCTCATTCTCCAATTCTCTACTTGCCGGCCGAGCACTTCACCCATTTGGGCATCCTAAGGGCGACGTGGAGCCATAGGGTCCACATAGGGCTGTTTCTATCTAACGCTGGTCGTAGAGCCTCCAAACAAGGTTTAGTTACGTAATTGCACAAACTGATTGTTTATTATTGTAATTTTGTCTTGTGTTATAGACGGAGTACAAGTACTGCTACGATTTGGTACTTCACTACGTTTTGCACTACCTCAACAAAGATCTCAAAGAGAAGAAATGATAATTGCCTTGGGGCTGAAGTGTGATTACAGCCCGAACGATTGATAACCAGCCAAAAACTTGTCATTCTGGAAGTTCTTGCCAGCATCTAGCTCCAAGTCACGTCTTCCGATTAGTTTGGTACAATTTTGTAACTGGCTCTTGATTGTTAGCGAACTTAGAGAAGTACGTAACTCTTCAGAGCTTGCGGGAAAACTGTATATGATTTATGAATGAATTTATATCAACAGAAGAAATGTTTTTCGCCTCCGATATTTTCTCATGTACTATCGTTCCACTGTACAGTCGAAAATATACCTCTACGTTTGCCTGTGCTTGGATGTTAGTCGTCCCCAGCATTTATGAACTTTTTTTATGACATTTTCGTTAAGGCTTCAGTGGCAGGTAGTGAGATTCTCCTTCAATAGATGGCGCTGCTGTCACCCCAACGTTTTTTCAGTTTTTCTCCACAACTAAAAGGAATACTTTTTTTCTAAATTGGAGGTTGCTTCTGACGCACAACTAAGAAAAGGCATCATAACAATCTCCTTTTTAAATTTTGAAATTTCAAAAAAAAAAAAAATGAAGAGAGGGTCTGGAGTGACGTTGTCGCGGCGTGCAGAGATCACGTGAAGAGTTGAGAGTTGAGTTGAGGCGTTGCAAGCCCATCGAGACACGTCTACGTTTTGTGGTCTATATCTAAGAGTAGAATCAAAATTTGCAATATCCGTTCCCTGTACATCGACGTTGGGATAAGTCTCTTTGAAAAAATTCCAAATTTAGCACAAGGCGTTGGTATATTCACTCAACTTTATTTTTGAGAATCAAAACAGAACATGCTGCAGTTGTTGTTAATAGCCAACGCGCTTTCGGAAGACGTGTCTCGGTGGCTATCATCGATGTTATAACCTCTCCACTCTCCGTTCGTCAGTCAAATATTTCTCCGCTCTAATATTGCATCCATTGAATCCATTTAACTCTCGCCAATCCAAAGGCCTCATGGGCGACCGATGATGCAGCTCCAGTGCACTCTGCCACCATAACTAAACTACAAAATGTGGCGAAATAGGTTTTACAAAGAAAAGGAGTGAAAAAAAATATTTTGCCATAAACTTGCTTCTCTACATCTACTCTATGAGAAATGGGATGTGATGAAGAGAAAATGGATGCAAAGAATTTCACCAATACGCAGACATATCGAAATAATGTTATTTAATACTGCTTAATATTCGAACAGCTTTCAATTACATATTAGGCAGCGATATCGGCCTTTTATTTATGTTACGGCTGCTGGACTAGAACTCATTTGAATGGTTAACATTTCAAACGTCGATCATGATGTCATAGATTGCAATAGAGTGAAGTAAGAGTATGCCGTTCTTATTATCTGGAAAGAGCAAAATAATGTAATCTTGCAATATAATTCATCTTTGTTATTGGCATTCAATATAATTCATCTTTTGTTATTGGGCGCATCATTGATCAGCGTGCTAAACAAATGTCACCACGCATTCACAAATTATGACTACTTAATATCATCACACTTGCTTTAATACTCTCACTCGCAACATCGATCGTACTTCCATTTCATTAACCACACGTCCTCACATACAACTTTATTTAGGTGATGTCGTACCTGCATAAATGTGACGAGGTTCATCGTCGACCTTCTGCGATAATCTATGATGAGAGGTGATCTAGCCTGTCGTATTAGCATTGTTAGATCTTTCCTCACCTCTGGGCTGTACGTATACCAAGGTATATCATACAGGGTCCAATAAATGTCCTCACTCTGTAATTAGAAAAAATATTGACGAAATTAGGTAGACGCCTACTCATCAAATTTAAACCTAAGTCGTATCTTATGGGTAAAAACCATTTGAAGTGTTAGCGAAACCTAATGCTAAGGTATGTGAGTGCCAAAGAGGATAGAATCGAGAGCCCAACAATCGGGTTGGCTTTATTCCCTGCGGGTAAGCGAAATACTTCTAAAATTCTATCAAACGTAACAAATTCATCAATCTTGTAAAGTGGAAGAGAGTACGGAATGACTGTGACACAGACTGTGATATATTCTTTCAGTCTATGCAAGTAACATGTTTTGCACGGACAGTCAAGCTGAATAATCACTGCCACCGCTGCAAAAAAAAAAAAAAAGGTACGACGGGAATATTATTTAACCCTATTACCTCAGATTCCAGGAGCTGTCCAAGCGAACAATAAACCAGCGCTGACATCAAGTAAAAAACAAGGGCTGATCCATATGCTAGTAGCACTACGACGTTCTGGTTCTGCAGTACAAACAAAATAATCAGTACTAACACTAACACCAATTTCAGGTACAAACGTGGATGGCGACAGTCATTATACGCATCGAGAATCCCATTGCTGAACCGCGCAAGGTCATTTGTCTACCGTAAATTTATTCGCAACGGCCCTCCGTCATCAAGGGATGCCGGATGTGTTTTTTGTAAGCGATACTGGAGAAAGATAATGTCAAGTTAGGAACTCTTCTAGCAGCTGTTCTACAAATGCTATGAAAAACTGGGTTCCTTGGATTCGACATGGATACCATGACATTTTTTTTTAATCGTTCCCGCATTATCATACAAGAAATTTATAAAACCCATAACACTTGATAACAATTTAGTCCAGTCAATAAATGACCCATACATAATATTATGTCCCCGCGGAGCTATTCGCGATCAAAGAAAAGTCAAAACACGTCATTTGACATAAAGTGGAATATATCTCGAGAGCTATCATATACTAGCCATTTTCTTATTTTTAATGGAATCTACGTTAAATTTCCTACATTTTCTTCCACAGCACCTAATCTGTCCCATTTCGGGAACGTGACGAAAAAAAATCCCAAAGTTGAAACTTGAAAAGTATGAAAAACGAAAAAAATTCGAAAAATATTATTAACCGTTCGATTTTAATTTTTTTTCACTTTAAATTCGAATTCCACGTCTAATTTTCTATAAGAATCATTAGTTAATCAAATATGAACAGCACTGTACGTATTTGCAACGGAATTTCAAAGTTGAAATCGTAGGAGTCCCGTAGTATTAAATTGGAAAAACTGATAGTTGTCGTCAAATTTCGACCGTTTTGACTTCATATTCGGATTCAGCGTTAAATTTCCTATAAGAATAGCTTTCAAAATCGCTTTAAAACGAAAATTTAATTTTTCACTATCACCGAGCTCGGAATTCCGGCCGGCGAAAAACTCGATTTACGGAAAATAATTTCTCTGGCTCTGTTTAAATTTTTTTCACCAAATTTTCTGCTATGTACGTGTGTAAGGCGATCAAATGAAGACTCCTGCATAATAAAACAATTGATTATCGTAAATTTTGACCCCGAAAATCACGGTTAAAGTCCAATTTTTGAGCTTTTAAAAACCGATTTTTTTGGACCACTTGCAGATTTTTCCGAGAAATAAAAAAAATAACAAAAATACATCTTGGTAAGACACAACTTTCCTAAAAATTTCAGATTTTTATCTGTATTGAGAGAGGAGTAAAAAATCGTTAACTGATCGGTTGAACGAAATCGCAGGGGTACCCCTTGGATTTTTCGCGAAAAATTTTTTGCAATAGATTTAGCTCAAATTCAGCATAATGATAGTTGATGATGTGTATATCAATAATATATGGTTCATTCTTTGTTTCTTTCGCACTAAATAGATGAAAAGAACGTTTAAAGTTGAAAAATGTCATGTTTTCGTGTATAGTCTGCTAATATTGTTGAATAACGCAAAAACGGTTGATAAATGGATAGGTACATTACATTGGGAAAATGTGGACAGTTAAATTACCTATCTTTTGGTATATTCAAACATCTGAATCGACGACTTTTTGTTTGAGTTATCCACTCTGCAAATTACAAATCTTGGAAAACTTAAAGTTGTTACATCTAATTCTGCTACAACTTTGCTCCAGTTGAAAAACACAATACTTTATTATACAAAGTACATGACAACACCTCCACCAACATAGCAAATTATAGAAACTACTACTACTTACTATAAAAACTTCTTTAGATTCCCACTCTCCATACACAAATAATCAACTACTAAACCCATACCTATACCTATATACTATACACTATTATATAGTACTGAATATGATTATTTTGACGTAAATTGATTTTTTTTTAAATTTCAATTTTTTCCGAGGGTATAGCTCGAAAACGGTTAGGAAATAGAAAAAACTTATGATATAAAAGTTTTAGATAATTTTAAGAACTCCATTTTATTATTTAAAAATATTTCTCTCCGATGCACCGTTTTCGAGATATAAGTGAAAAACCCAAAATTCGTACATTTAACCCCCCTCCTCCCCCCGCTCATCACCTAGGAGTCAGGACTTATGGTATGTTAACAACCTAAGCCCCCTAAACAAGTTTCTGAAGGGATCGCTTAGTTACCTGCTCACGCACTCTACACCTCATTCCTTGACTGGACTAATTGTAGTAATTGTTCCTTAAATTTTTCGCTCTCTTTATTTACAGGGATATTTAAGTATTCTCTGCCATAACAACGACTTCCATACCATTTGTTTAACGAATTAATTCCGTGCCAACTATCAACGGCACGCTTCAATGAAACTGAAGCTGTACTTATGACTGTGTTCGGAAGTCCAAAATATTCAACTTATACCTTTTTATTTTATTTTAACAAGAACATCGCCGTAGAATCTCTACGTTTTCCTTAGGAAACCAAGTTTGAAAGTTCTCGTGATCATTATTTTACTTACAGTCATCACGGTGAAAAGCACTAAAGTGATTGTTAGCGACGTGAAGACATCCTGGAAAGCGCATGGCAGCCCGAATATGGCTTTCAGATCGAGATTTAACCTGTTTCAAAACAGATGTTCACACTTTTTATTGAAATTAGTTGTAGAGAGGCCGAAAATGGTAAAATCCGATCCCTCATGGATGAAGAAAATACGCATTAAAAAGAACCGAACAATATCAAAGTTTCTGTTGATAGAAATCAAAAATAAAACTTTTTTTGAACGAGCCGAAAATTCTGACAAGGAAAGGGCGCAATATATCTTTCCTTTGAAAGCAATTTAAATGGCCGTGACTTGATACGCAAACTCCAAGATATCATGCGTTAAAAATAATAAATGAACAAAAAAAAAGAAAAATTAATAATAAATAAGAAGACCGCAGTGATCGTAGTAACAGGTTCGTTCGTGATGGAAGAAACAGCGTAATTATCCATACCAAAATTAGTCAGAGAATAAAATTTGAGATCACATCGTGTTGATAATCATCGATTACAAAAATATGCAATGAAATAATACGAAAGTACGAAACTATTTACATCTTTTCTACGATCTGTGTTTTTTGTAGGAGACGTATGTTGCTCTATAGTACATTTATTTTTAGCGCCAAACTGATTTTTCGCATGGAATTATTTTTAGTCTTATATTCCAGCTGAAAATTTCCCGACTCAACTCAACTTTAATTTGAAAAATATTTTGATGTAAATCGCAATGAAACTTACCTGATGAGGTTCCTGTGCCACGAGATTATTTCCTCCAACCGTTCGTCTATCAGAACTAGATCTAGTGATTTTATTTTTTCCTTGAAAATCCGCTGTTCCGTGAAAAAGAATATGGTGAGTAAAGAGTAATTGACGAGGAAACCTTGCAGAATGCAAACGAGCTCAAAAATAATCCAAACGTTCAAAACTGTCACGGTGTAATAGCTGGTGTCCCAGGCGGCGTTGTTACGAAGAAGAGGAGACAAAGGCATTGGGAATGTCACGTGCTCGGGATACATATCGAATACGTAATGGAAAATAACGTCCAGTAAGAAGGGTGTAGCAGTGTACACGATTACTACAATAGTATTGTAGTTGATATAAAACACAAGCAGTTTCCGTAAAGGCTTGATCGTTGAATCTCTGATATCATCCATCCATCGATCATTATGAGTCAGGAAACAACTATTCAGCGACCAGGTCAAGATATGTTGTCTATCGCCGTTGTATGTCAAGGATATGCAAAGGGTGGCCATGAGTAACGTCAGCGGCGCGTAGACGAAGGTACCGTCGTAGAGGCCAAAATTGTCAACGAAGTACAAAGAAACGCAAATCGTGAACCATACTAGGCCTATTAAGAACCCGCGAATTTTCAAATAAAGTCTTAGCGACCATCCGAAAAATGACGTGCCCATCCATTCGTAATCGCCGTACCACGACAGCCGCAATTTCATGAGGCGTATGTAGTTGGCTATATTCTCATTAACTTCCATGTTGTTCGCTTATTAACCTAATACGGAAAATGGTCATTCAAGACTGTTGATTTCTTCTTTGTTGAAAGACCAGCAGGGCTTGAGCGTGTCGAAAAAAAACTGTAATGTTTGTTTTTAGGAATGAGCTATGAACTCGAAGTTTCCACATGAATATTACATGCTCCGGTTGGAGAAAACTTGGACCGACCAGTTGGTTTAATAGATGGAAAGATTACACGGATCGATGGGGACTTTTTGATGAAGTTCGTCATCGATTAATACGAAATCTGGGTTATATGAGTTCGGATTCAATTATCTACTAAATAAAACAGTTTGCTCTTAGGACAACACGTTTTCACGGTTGAACTAGAAACCGCCAACTGTGATGGCAAAGGGCCTCTTTTCCAATGACTAGTAAGGAAACATTTGTTGTAGAAAATAGTTGCTACCTACCTTCGATTTCCTTTCCATAATAGTATCACTAACCATAGAAACTTCGTTTTTTGAGGCGATTTTGACGCTTTTAGAACGTGTCCACCCCCTCCCCCTTCCCAATCATCCAAGTCCGGTAAAGAATGGTTCGCAAATGTACAATCCTTTTACGTTTCAATATCTAACGAACTGAGAGTCCAAATTTGCTCAAATTCAATGGATATTTGATAAGGGATTTTTAAAATTATACGTTCCAATCTCGTATCAATTTCATCTGAATTTAACAAACGATATTGCCAATGCATGAGAGAATTTAAAATTGTCTCAATTACTTTCGACAAACCTAATATTTAGGACTTCGATTCGAACTCGATATAATTTGAAGGAAACCGCATCGTTGAGATGATATTTTTTTAAATTCATCAATGCATTAAATTACAGTTTTCTCAGCGCGAGACGAATTTAAAATACTCCAAAACTTGTTACAACAAAAAGGTTTTACCAACACGTTCATGTTCATATTGGTAACTCTATAAAAGCGGAATCCTTGGCAAATATATAGTATATATATAGTTTAATTTATTTTCTCTTTAAATCTAAAATGGCTAAATTAAAATAGCAATATATCATTTACTGTTATAATAGAAGAGAGTTTCTCACAAGCATTCCATCGATCAAAGAACGATTTTTATTGTCTCACGAAGTCTCGAGTTTTGTCATTATGACGAATTTTCTAATTCTCAGATATTAATTACAAAAACAGCGATACCACGTGAAACATCAAAGTTAGTTAGTTGGTGGCTTGTTCAAATTATGCTATCATTCGATTAGGTGTACACATATTCTGGAGAAATTTATATCGATCAGACCTATTTTTAAAAACATAATATATGTAAAGAAAAATACTTAATGTCCATCATCAGATTTTTCTTCACATGCGGCGACCTACTCAACGATAAGCTGATAAGCCGAGCCGGTGGCCAAACAGAGAAGATATTATTATTTTTCCATCTAAAACTTAAGTGAAGTGTTTAAAGGACGATTAGGGGCTTTAAATGTTGTTTCTTTTATTTACAGGTGGGTGAAACTTTCAGTAGACCATAATTGCAGAATGATTATTTTATTTTCTATCAATAAAAACTTTTATTTACAGAAACGCAGATATCGCCGTTATTCCTCCTAGACACCCCATTATATATATTTCCCGTTCGCCAGCATCGGATGGATTCGAAGACACATTCGCTAGAATACGTGGTTTTCTATGATCTGCATATTTAACAGGGGAATGTAAGATCCGGATAAACATTTCAGTATACTTTTTTAACACCAATTATATTGACTAAACAATAAAATATCATATCGTAGTGCTTTGTAGAACTCCATTGATAAACTTTTGATTTCACAACATACAACGGAACATCAACATCGTAAATAACTGCAGCTTTCAACAAAGTGGCGCACTGTACACATCGAGAAAAGAAAGGAAAAAAACTCAAAGTTTGAATACAGAATTTGTAAGTACGTTAACGATCGTTAAGACCAATGTAATATATTCGTACGTAGTGAAGTTTTGCATTTTTGTAGATTCATGATCGTACAAACTGACTCATCGGGCTCTGGAACGGTGAACGAAACGCATTTGGTTCTGGAAAAAAATATGATCCATAGAATACAAGTTGAACACCTAAATAGCGGAGTCTGATGACAAGGTAATAACCGATCTCCTTCTACATGACAGGTGCGCTGTTAACATTATGACATTGTTTTCGAAATACTGGAAACGCAGTGTGCAACATATACAACATACATCAGCCTCTGAAGCTTGAGCTGCCATCGATAGCAAAGTGTGCGGCTATGACTGTAAGGTAACACTACCTTTGGAAGTGAACTAAAAGAGTGATTTTTCCGTGAATGAGCAAAGCTCACCTACTCTTCCTAATGCGTGCCTAATATTTGGCATAGAACATGGCTGTTAGTATCTGTGACTCTTACAATAGGAACACGAATGGGAAAGCATAATAAAACTGATCATTGCCAACATTCATGTGATGATAAGGTGCCACAGTAGCAGTGAATATTTTGCAACACGCATAAAATTGAATGGTAGATGTCGTACTATGAAGAATATCCGCTCTTTTTATTGGCATCATGCATGCGACCGTGATTATTTCTGAGATTGGTTGGCAGCTACTTCATCGAGCCAACTCATCGCTCAAGACGTGTTGTTGCTTAAATATACAACGGGCACTTGAAAAAGTTGATGGAAACGGCTGCTAACGAATGATGAAATAACTAGCAACCCTCACTTCGCATTATTGATGAAGATGCGTTATCATGCTCCCAAGCTTCTTTCATTATGCGTGTACCTCATGCCTGCGCGAGAGATACCACACTTTCATAGGTTCAGCCTTCCCTTTCATGATAACTGGACCTCGGTAAGTGAATTTGAATTGTGGGTCGAAATTGGTATTGTTCTGAAGGCACCTGTAAACCGTTCCTCAGTCATGATATGTTTCAAAATGCACTGAATTGTTTATTGAAAAATTTAATTATTCTTCTTAACAAACCGATATGTGTCTTCTGAGATGTTAATGCAACCAGGTTCTCCGGTTGTCTCGGTCCTCGATGTTAAATTAACTGTGTTTCCGAAAAGGCAGTACCTCGGCATACGGTGTCCAATCACACCTGTCACCACTTCACCAGTGTGAATTCCTATTGTAATTTTCTGAAACAATTGAAGCAGTTTGCGCGGTTCGTTTGAATGAAAATAATAAATCACTTAATTACACGCCACTTCTAGGGGTTTAGGGCTGGGTATGAATTACTTGAGGGACACTGAAGGCGTATGCCCAGCCAACTCAACAATCAGGACAATTTCCTGCAGATGTGGTCAGCAGTAAGAAAATCGGCCGCCCAATAGTTGGTTCAATATCCTTCAATGAATAACACTCATAATTCCACTGGTCCAAAATTACTTGCCATATTCATCAGTATTGGTCTCCACTGTCGGCATTCACCTCCAGGGCTGAGTGTTCCAGAGAATGCCGACAGAAAAACTGAATACTTTTGACCTTTGTGGGTAGTTCAGTAAGGATGAACTCACGTTCTTTTGGAAATATATATATTCATGAAATCTAGGAAAAAGTATACTAATTGCAGTTCCCTTTCATTGCCAGGTCCATCATCATACATATAGCCTTGACGAAAAATCGAGTAGCGATCCGAAATGAATTGATTGATAATAAGCATTACGCGAGCGGCAATGGTGTGGTCAATTTCCCCACTGCTGACCTAAGCTGCAGCAGAATTACCCATCAACCACAGTCATGAACCTATAGTTCTTCTGAATTATTCGCAAGCTTTTGTGCGAAGCATAACGTACGATTGGCTGGTCGTTGACTTCAACTTCCTTCACTTCCTTGACAATGTCCATCATATCGAGAGCCAATTTAGCAATACATCGAGCGTGATCATCGCATGGCTCAGGTAGACCGCTTACAGCCATGTACTTGTCCCCGACAGTTTCCACCTTGATAGATGAAAAATAGTAATTGATTAACTTCGACAACTATAAAGAGGATGAGCAAATTCTTAGTAAGTTTACTTTTACACTGACATTTTAGTCAGCTAATTCTAGCACTGACATTTTAGTCAGTTAATTCTTGCACTGACATTTTAGTCAGCTTAAGACTTCAAAACACTATTTGCTCAGGAATACTGATGGTAATTATAATTAGTTAATTATTATAATATAATTATAATGCTGGGTGCATTCGGGCAGTGCGTAACCCTACGCGCCCCAGACCTACATGTACCTATTATGATTATGCATCTATATAATTCGATCTAATATTTATATACGTGTGTATAAGCACTTATTTTATTTGAGCTCCAAGAAGTGTAAATAAAATGCCTTCAAATGAAATACTATTACTATTCGTGTATTTTTTAAATTTTATCATCAGTGATGCCCAGAATAAATGTTATATTGGAGACCAAATTAGTATAATTTTCACTATTTCATTATTCTAAATTATCTGCCGATTATGAATGAACTGCTAAGTCCAGGGTCGCATTTTTGTCATAAGATGAGTAATTTAGCCACGATACAGCTCGAATAATTACTTACATATTAAAAATCCTAAAGTTCATGATACGCAGTTTATTTAGAAACATCACTCACTTTGAACACATTGGGATTCCTCTTTGGATCTGTGAGAACGTCGAATGCTGTGTAAAGTGTATTCAAAAGGTGAACTATTTTCATTGCACCTTCCGAGTCGGCGTTCGAGGCGCAATAATTACTGAAGCCCACGATCCCAGAAAAAAGCAACGTCACCAAGTCGTATCTTTTCGGGGCGACCGGTCGTTGGTGACGCAGTTCATTTGCTACCGTCACTGGCAAAACTGAATACAACAACCTAAAACATAACCGGCCATATCACCAAGTGCAGAAAAAGCCGTTCAATCGAGCCGTTGGTAGTTTGTTATTAGTATTTTTTAATACGATGTACTCAAAGGGTTAGACTAGCCCTGAACGCTATAGTTTTCAGTTAATCCCGCCATGTGGGCTTCATTAGACTTGTCAACTCCGCCTGGGAAGAGATTTGACGAAAGGCTTAGTCCACTCGTGACGTATACGATTCTATATGAACCAGACTGCCAAATTATAATAAGCTTTTCTCGACTAAGCATCATAATCAAACAGTGGACTCAAATATTTCGAATGAACTGAAGATCCTGACATGTTCAATATTTTGTCATTACGTTGTAATAGGAATTGTGACTTAATAGATAATTAGCTTTGATTTTCGGGGTTTAAATAGTTGCTAAGAGCATATGAATGGCTAGAGAGGTAGATTTACCGGTCGGTTTTTTGTTTTTCCCGATCCAGCTCACGATACGTTTGTTGGAGCTTGTCTGTCAGGAGTTCCAGATTTCTTGTTAATTTGTAGTCAGCCTCGAATTGTTCGGACATCAGAACAAGTTCTCTTGTAGCGTCATGAAGGGGCACGTCACTTATAAATAATCCACGGCTTGAAAAGAAAACAACGGTAAATAGTTGTAGTTGAATATTGCTGCTGTAGATGGAGCACCTCTTATTGTTTATAGCAAGTCACAATGTCACCCATAAAAAAAATAAAACCACCAGTTTGACGTCTCCAAAAACAAATATTCTCACCAATCCTTCATTTACTTTCCGTAACAAAATGATAGGAAATCTACTTGAAAGTCAATTAACTATATTTTTGAGTTCTTCAGGATCCTAGAGAACTTCAGACATGCTTCTACAAGCAAATTTGAACTACAAGTAATACCTGAAAAATATACCTTCGTAATGTACCTTCCTAATTACTGCTTAATCACCCGAGTCAATTGTTATTTGGAAAAGAGTACAGACGTTTGAATAAAGAAAGTTACGGTAAATCCGTTGGAACGTCATTAAATTCATTTTGGCAGTACTACCTACAACAAACCTATTGAACAAGTTGAGGATGGATCTTTCTATCGTAAATTTTGAAAAAATAATCTTGCTATCACCAACCTGACTAAATCGTCCAAGTTCATCACGCTGGGATAGCAAAGAAACGCCATGAGATCAGTTTCTGGAATGTACAGCATTTGTCCCTGAAACGATATGCCAAATTTTCAAGCGTGTCTCCACGGCGAGCATCAGTACGAAGTATTGTTGGAAAATTATGAGCATTCATCCAAATGTCACTCATTGTACTGAGCTATTGCAGTGCTGAGGTATTAAAATTATTCACCGTTTCTCAAATTTTCAATCGTAAACACATCATCTTCTTTAATATTTCGAACAAAGTGATCGATATTGTGATCAAAGATCGTGTCGTCACGGACTTGGATATTGAGACAGTTAATCAACGGTCCCTGTCCAGTTCTTGAGTTGATCGAGAAGTAAGATCTCTTCGTTTGAAATTTGAATGATCGCAATACATCAATTCATTCCGCATACGTTTGAGTTAAAAATAAAATTTTCGCTTGGTTGTCGTCGCATTTATTGTAGTAGAGGGGTTTTGAGGGGGAGAAAAACCAGGCGACTTATTCTCCAGATTTTTAATGGCTGGCCGAGCACTTTCGCCCATTCGGGCATCTTCAGGGCGACGTGGAACCATGAACCATTGGCTGTGGACCTCATGGTTCCACGTCACCCTGATGATGCCCGAATGGGCGAAAGTGCTCGGCCAGCCATTAAAAATCTGGAGAATAAGTCGCCTGGTTTTTCTCCCCCTCTACTAAAAATAAAATAATCATCGCGTTCTGGTAAATTACCTTTAACCGCAACATTGACAATTCAGGCGCCAGCTTCGTTTTTATGAGACCTACTTTGGTTTTCAGCACATACACGGTATTGATGTGAGCCAGAATATTCTCAAAGTTTAGTTCAAGATGAGGACGGACCTGGAAAAAATTGACATTGAAAAAATGAATGGAAAAAGTTATTTCAATTTTCTCAAATATATTATTAGGTATGCGTTCGTTTTTTCATCCCACAATTGTTACAATTATTCCCGGTCTTCGGATTTTCCTTAAGAAAAATTTAAACCTGTCATACATTAGTATGACAGAAACTTCCTACTTTCAATAGAAATGTTAGACTCACTGCGTCGAGAAGATCAATTAATTTGCAATTTTCTGTTATGGCTTCTGGTATGATTCGTGCTATTGTTGTTCCAATCTGTCGAATCTTCAGTTCGCGATCAAAGACGAAATGGAACGGAAACGCATTGCAAAATGTTTGTGGGCTGACTTTTGACTCTGGAATATTTTCAGATCAGCATTAAAAATGAGTATATTATGGAGTATTTATCGAATTTATGTACGGCCTCAAACCTTGCGAAAGAATGTGATCCTCTTCGATGAGTTCAGGTGCTACTCTGCCTCCGCCGCCTTTTTCTGATATCAGGAATTGTACGTGATCGCAATTCTCTTTTGTTTCTGTGATTTTCACCTCAACCTCCGTGTGGTGGAGTTTGCTCGCCACAGTCTGCAAATTGGATTCATGGAGCATGACATTCAGCAAGGGAGAAAGGATTCTGAACAATTAGTCCCCCATAAATGATTTTACCTTCACAATTCCTATAACAATGTGCTCAAGTCCAGGTCTTTCCGAATAATAGTGCAGCCGTAAATCATTGCCATCTGGCAATTCGGTGCATCTGAACGAGGGGGCTCTCATTCCAGGATACAACGTTCCCAAATGATCGTGCAGAGCATCCAAATTCTGACGAATAATTAGAAATATTTTGTTAAAAACACCGTCTCTCTTTTGACATTAATTACATTATTTATATTTTTTCTTTTATCGTTAATAACATTATTTTCACCTTCTATTGAACGAGACGATCCCAAGATCTCCTGAATAAACGTTCTTACCTGCAAAAAGTCTCTAGGCGTTGCACCCAGCACCTGGAGAATTTTGTCGTACCCAGAATCTTGGCAAAAGTCGAAAAACATTTTGCCAAATAGTTCTAATATTTGATCGGCCGGAATACCTGTTCGTAATTGTAACATTAGTTTACCATCGGCCGAATCTGCCTTACTCCAATATTTGAAGAAAAAAAATAAAATAAAAACATGGCGGACTACGATTTCATGCAACTTTAGGGCCAATAGGGTTCAGTAACAAAAAGTGAGTAAAATGGTCTCGATGTTTAGCTCAAACAAAATAGCCAATAATATAGAATTACCAAGAATTTCCACAGCCGCACCAATAAGGTTGTATGTTATTTCATCATCGTATATTTGACGTACCAAGAAATTCCCTTCCATATTTACATCTGCTTTGGCTCTGGAAACAAAATGAATCTGCATTATCTTGACGATATTTTTTATAGAGTCATTCGTTATAAGAGTTATAGTATAGAGTTATTTGCAAATAGAGATAAATATTAGTTCATATTTTTCTTCATAGATTCATTATTTTTCATAACTTTATGATCCATTCCTCCTTTTCGAGGAACATGTTAATATCATTGATCTCGTCTAATTTTTTTTCAACAAACTAAATCGACTTACTTTATTTGGTCCCATGTTTCTTCTCCAAACTTCCTCAAGACAAGAAGTTCCAACGCGTAATTGACAAACCCGTACTGAAAATTAGGGGATTCAGAACTGAGTAAGAAAAATCCAATATACATCTTATTTATAAAAACATTAATCCGCCTCTCATGTGGGAACATAAACGTAAGAACTTCGACTCAATTTGACATTGTAGCCTGGTTTGTAGTCATAGGGTCACATTCCGTGTGTCCTTTTTATTTTGCATTTTTCGTTATATTTCTTGTGCGTTATTATTTTTCTACGCCCTCTGGCTGGGATAAGACTCCCATTTTCGAAGGTTTGGTCTCCAAACCATACTATATTATGTCATATAAATATATTATGGTACATGAACCTGTGATTATTACTTACAATTAATTACGAGTATCCAATTTTCATAGGCTAGCGGTCCACTATTTCTATTTGGCTTTGTTATACTTTAAAAGTCTATTTAAATATAAACTGCTTGAAGAAAAAGTATCGCCAAAGTTAAAAAAAAGGAAGAAAAGTGACGACGATAAGATGACGAAAAAGATTGTCGTCGAGATTGTTGACGACTGAATCCGGTGTTTATCCTAATTAATTTTAGAATGAAATCAGTATATAATTTCTCGTAAATATCTGCTATTTTTACCCACGGTCTGTCAAAATAAACCAGTATCGCATATCGACGATGTCACGGCAACATGTCCTATGACCATATTTGGGCATATTGAGATAACACCACTATCGTATGTAAAATCTCCCGCCGGATCGATTGGTGACCTTATTTTTGAGATTAGAGCCTCGGAAATGGCTAAAAACCGTAAAAAGGCAACACTGCCTATCAACACAACATGTCCTATGAGCGCCATTTTCTGTGTAAAAAGGATAGTGATGCCGGCTGGCTGTGGTGGTGAACTGAAACGTCTCAAATCAGTTTTTTGTCCCTCCTGAAAAGTTGATCAAAAATTCATAGGACATGTTGCCGTGACATCGTCGATATGTGAAAGTCACATAACTTCACCTAAATTCAGTTAATTAATTTATCAGCCGCAAAATTAATTTATTACTTTCTATGATTGGTAGACACGGGTTATATAGTTTGAAGTAATACAGAACATGTACAAATTATACTATAATATTCAACTATAGAAAAGAAAAAAAAAAAAATTACACCGATTCTAAATATTCTATGCGTGAAATTTCGTACATTTTGTCAGTAATCCGTCAAATACATCTGTTGAATAGTGTGATCGAAATCACTGTAGCATTTAATTAAATAAATCTGTTTCGAGAAGCAAAACCACAAGACGTTTTGCCTCAATCATTTCTCACAAAGTTCATTGTGAGGAGACGTAACATTGAGTCACACCGCATAATGATTATTGAAAACGCTGCAAATAATTGTACAGTGGTTTATTATTCCTTCACTTCAATAATAATTTCAGAATACTATCCATTTATGATGGTAATTATTCAGAACATGTGTAAACGTTTCATCCGAACAACTATCGAGAAAAATTCCGTTGCAACCATTGTAATTTTAATCAATTTTATTTTTCTCAATTTCCTAATTAAAAACTAATTTTTTTGTCTAACAGTACAGCTGGAGAGAGTGTTTGACGACCATTCCAATGAGTATAGAACGATTTTTATAGCTCCAAGAACTCTCGAGTTATACCCTTATGTCAAATTTCTGAAAATCTCCCAAATTCTATACAAAAGCTGTGATAACTCGAGAACCAATGGAGCTATCGACCCCGCGATGGTCTCATTCGATTCAGCGTCCAAAAATCTATATAATTTGATACCACGTACACATTCTTCTGGAAAACCGTGGAAAATATGAATTTTCTCCCCCTCAAAACCCCCCAAAAATACCCTTAAAATTGAGCTAGCAAGTTGGTTCAAGAATTGGGCCATCGTAGGACCGGGATTGATTTTTGGTGAAAATTTCAAGAATTTAGCTATTATGGTCTGGCCGGAAAAGTGTTGACGGCGTACGGCGGACAGATAGAATTTTTTTTATTGGATATTCGGATTCTACATGCCTTGAAACGTAAAACATCAAATTTTGAGGGGGTTATAAAATTTTTCTTGGGTGATTACAATGGTTTATTATGAATAATAAACCAAAAAATGAATAAGATAAAACATCTATAAATGCGGATGCCGATAAGGAGAGAATAAGAATGACATTACCATATTTTGGTCGGGAGTGGACCGGCCCTGTTTCAGCACTGGAAGGTCTCCACCGAACCGGGCTGGTGGGACGTGTGGGCTGCGTAGGCCTCGGCGATCGATACGCGCTTGCTTGCTGCTTTTTCCTCCCGCTCATTCTCATCGCTGTCCACTGGGAACGATAAATTCTAGCCATAGAGCATCAAAGAGTGTCTCGCAAAAATGTTGATTCTGCCAATGCGTTACGTTGATGCTCATTTTCAGAAAAGCTGTGAAGCTTTTCTTAATTCTGCCGCACCGCATATAATTCCTACTACAGTAGGTACAATAAAATTAAAAAAAAAAAAAAAAAAAAAACATACACTGATTCAACTACTAATTGCCGTACAATAATGCCACTGCAAGAGGCATTTATTGCCGATTCATTCGCAATTACATGGCAAGCGCGAACAATATCATATTCTTGGAGTTTATTGATGTTTTTACACTTTAATTACTATACACACAAAATTGGAAAATCGGCGAGTGTATAGATCACCATGTTGTAGATCCATGTTTCGGTCGGAAAGCTGGTGCAACCGATCATAAAATCAGCCTCATACTAACTGAACTCAACTCATATTATAGCCATATTAAAATTTGTCGGATATTATTATTGGAAAACGAATCGTGAAAACATACTGAACCAACCTCCAGCCCTTCAAAGTGAACGCCTAATCCTGACATAATGATAAACTAAGGGAGTTGTGGAAGGGCTTCTTTAACTGTGAACTCAATTCTACAGTCGTCAACCATTCCACCTGTCGTTTTAAACCAAAGCCAAGATTGGTGTGCCATTTTAGCAGCTATTTTCCTAGCCGAGGTGCACAAAAATAAAAATAAAATCATCAAAATAGTTCTCACGATTTTGTTGTTGAATTTTCTCAATTAAATCAAATACTTGAGTGAAGTCCATCTCGATTTTGGTTAACTTTAAACTGAGGATGAAATACACACATTCTATTAGACCAAATGCAAATAAGTCAATGATAAGATCGAGTGACCAAAAAACCAAATTCGGTACTCCGATACTGGAAAGGGATTTCGTGTTTACCTAACGAAGTTGGATTTTCGGAAATACTACCAAATATGATCACTTTCTACGGAAACTCGCTTCCTATCCAGTATCAATGCATTCAGCATCACGTTTATAAGACCGAGGATTCCAGCAGTAGAATCCCAAGTGATTAGAAATAGGTAGAATTCTCAGTTAAAATTGATCGTTTTAAAAATCTATTTAAATGTTGTCTACATTGGAAATTATATTGCTCGGCATTTACCATTCGTTTATTGACTGGATCGCAACCTGACGTTTAAGAAAAGCAGTGCAGAGCAAGGTTACGTAAGTTAAATGGAATTTAAGCCCACTGTTCACACTCCGACTAGTGAGTTCCTATTTATGAACTCACCACCGCAGAGGAAGGCTGATGCGATGACATAACCGCATTCATTGAATTAGTGATGACACCCTGAGAGGATACCTCCTATTTGTGCTAACGTCTAAACAGAAGCCAATACATTCCGGTAGTAGCTCTGATTGTGCTGGACGTGTTTGGAGCTGAGTTGGGACACCGCGATCAAGTGGAACCAGTGATCGCATCAGAAGTGGGTGGCTAATCACAGGCCTCAAGGCAATAGAAGGTGCGTTTCTAATTTTGTTTTATGAAGCCATAATATTTGTTTGTTCATAATTTTCCATTCCTATTAATTCTTTCATGTTCATTAGGATGCATGACATTAAATAGTTATCAGCACAGGTTAATAAAGTTTACTATAGGTAAAATTTTATTATTGTTCCCCTACCTGCTCAAATTGAAAAATTTTCCGATCCATGACAAATTTTGACGGTTAGATGGAACGATTTGCGGCTATACGATCACAAAGGTGTATTATTAACAGCATGATAAATCAGAACCGAGTTGAGCTGTACCGCTTAGTTCTGCCTGTATCACTTCTGCCACTGTCGGTGGTAATTCTATCATTTCAAAGAAATGAAGAGAGCATAATTTGACGATAACATTAAATGCTTATACAAATAAAAATTCATTACTCTCCATTCTATTTTATGTTTCAGAAGAGTCAATGGACCGGGTATCAGACGTGACAGAATTAACACTACTAAACAGAAGACGGTCCACGAGCGGACCAAGTATTGGTGAAAGAGTGCGACCTCCACCAATGCGAACGAGTACGTCGAATTACTACGATAGTTGCTGCGGAGTTTTCCCCTATAGTTACCATCTGTTTTTCGGTGGAAACGTTCACAAATGTTCGGAATATTTAAAATGACAAATGGATAGTCTTCTTAAATCAATATTGAAGCGAAATAATAATAAACCACTGTACAATCATTTGCAGCGTTCTTCTAAAAAAAAAAATAGTAAACAAGAGTCCGATTGAAAAATTCAAATCGAAATCCCTTCACTTAAGCATTAAAAAAGCAGCCTCATAAATTGGATGACTCGTCAAACGCTTCAATCGCGGCAAATGCAGTTTTCACAATTTCTTTAGGAATTGCGAAGACAGTCGTTTAAAGGAATATAAAATTTCATAACGGTCTCCTATTTTTTCTACAAATAATGAATATTTGTTTTTAAATAATAAGTTCGTTATTAGGTCAAAATACCATCAAGCTATGCTCAATTACAAATAAAAACTGTTGATGGGAGCGTTATTCGAGAAATTCTTCCGATTCCGTAAAAATAATGGATCAAGGGGATTCCGTCATGAAGGGAAATTTCTTCTTGAACCAGTTATAGACGTTCCATAAGACGTAATATTTTCTATTTATGTACGTATTTTCTTTCAGTGTCAGAAGCTTCTATGTATAGAGCCAGTAGCCGACAACGGGTATCAGTGAAAAGTGAGTAACATTTCTCGATGTCAATATTTTTTCAATTAATAATCCATAATAGTTTTGCTCTAGTTCCGTTCCAATTACCTCTTTTTGTTAGTGTAATCATGTTGAAGTTATAATAATCATTGGTCGAACGATAAAAAAAAAATTGTTTGTCGCTGTTTATGTTAACTTTATTCAAATATGTATTATAAATATATGTATTTCTTTAATTCCAGGTGGTTACGCTCAGAATAACAAAACGCTCGACCGACTCATGGAATGTTTTTGGGTGTGTTCCCCTGGATGCCACCAAACGTCTTAGTACGAGACCGCGTCAATTGGTATGCTGAAAAATGGTCTCTTTTACATGCAATTGAAACAATGATGGGTCGAAGTTTCTGTCTATACGCGTTGCTGATTCGGAAACATCGTCAAGACTGAATGCAATTTATCTATGTCATATTATTCAATTCTTGTGTCAATTAATAGTTATAATTATCACTATTATGTTTGTATCGTTCTTTATTACTCGTGAATTTATCTACTCCCACTGAATAAACGTCGGTAGCACCAACATTCGTATCATATAAAGCTGCACAACCAGGAGGAGAGGTATACAATTGATTGGGGAGATAGCTGGAGGGATTTATATGGAAAAAATAGGCTGTTTTGGAAAAAAATCGAAATTTAAGAATTTAAGAAAAAAACGTGTTTTGGGCGCAAAATCGCTCTCTCGGAATTTCGGCTTTCGGGCGCTGTAGCTCCTAAAGCAATGGATTTTGCATATACTAAGTAAATTGCTAAGTTGTAGCCAGTTAAATTTGAAGTCAGTTAAGTTTGCATTCAACCCCCGCGGAGCTATAGCCGTCCAAAGACGAAACTTTGTGCCGCGTCTCAAAAAATCGTTCGTACGCAGAGAAAAATTGGGAAAAGCAAAAAATTATTTTGTTCTTATTAAATTCGAAATCCGGAGGCGGATAGATCCTACTTTTTCGATTTAGCCCATTAAATTTTCTTGAGGAGAAATAATGTAAAAGATTGGCCTTTTCGAAAACCACGTTTTCCCCAGTTGATCGCAATTTTCTCCAAAAATTCTCACAAGGCACGTGACGAAAAAAATCCCAATGTTAAAACTTCAAAAGTATGAAAATCGAGAAAAAAAATTCAAAATATATTACTATAATCGTCAGAATTTGAATCCTATTCTGAGTATGCAACCATCTAATTCGACTAAATTGATAATGGATGATGATAGAAATATTCAGGTTAACAATGCGTACCTAAATTGAAGGTTGAGCAAGGAGTGAATGAATAAGACGTTTATTATTATAATTTTAATTGAACTAGGGATAAGTTAAGCTATCAAGCACAATTATTGGTAAATCGATTATTAATTGCATGTAATTATAATCGGGCAAGATATTCGACGGCTGACCCCAAAGCTGGTCATTCTACTTACATGTCCAGCAGATATACATAAACCTGGTATCCTTAAATGTATTTTATACAGAGCAACTTCGTTCACAAAGATATTTACTCAAAGTACTTTCAATACTTCTCGAATATTTCGGGAACCCCTAGGAAATATACACATTAAGTGTTTGAACAGCGGAATTTCTCGGTTACCCTAATAGTCGAATCAAGTACAAAAGTTATTCTACCACATATAAACTATCTTAATTAATTACAACATTACGAATCTACATTGCGTAAAAATTCGAGTACAAAAATATATATAATATAATTATATTCATTTTTATTTATAAGGGATTTCCATTCGACGATGTTTTCACAAGTAGGCCTGAAGTCGATTCTTGGTACCTAAATAAATAAATAAATATATGTACAAGAATAATCCATCTGTTATGGTGTTTGAATTGTGATGAAGATGTTGTTCCTGAAGAAAGGTGTCCTCAACAAAGTAAGTACGATGATCTCCTGGAGGATCATTTCCTTTACGAGTCGCCAGCTGGGACAACGTTTAGCGAAAAGGCGGCCGTTGCTTCGATTGACGAATTAGTAGCCGTGACCAAGTATTGGCCGATGTCGACGAGTGCGCAGTCCAGCACTATCAACACGTATTCGTTGCCATTCTGAACAAACTGGAACTTGTTAGGCTCTTCCGTGATAGGTTTGTCGTCTTTCTTCCATAACACTAAAAAAGGAACGCAATAATTACGAAACCATGTCAAGTTTCAAAAATGTACTTTTTTGACCTACCTACAGAAGTAGGTATTTATCTGTCAGATTACAGCGAGTTTTATTTTCTTGTTCCACAATGGGACACCGCCATTAAACAGTTAACGTTGGAATGTGACAACCCGCTGTGATTTTTCCTCTGAATGGAAATTCACTATCTACTACCAAGTGTGTAGTCTACCAAAATATCGATCCGAACTCGAGAGATAAAATTATTGAGACCGAACTGTAACAGCCGTAAACCGTAACTGTAACCGAGAATGAAAGGATATTTGACCCCTCCACAGAACTCAACAGATATCTGTGTAAAAACGCTGCAAATGATTGTACAGTGGTTTATTATTCCTTCACTTCAATAATAATTTCAGAATCCTATCCATTTATGATAGTAATTATTCAGAACATGTGTAAACGTTTCAACCGAAAAACAGATCGGTAACTATGGGGGAAAATTCCGTAGCAACTATTGTAATTTTAATTAATTTTATTTTTCTCAATTTCCTAATTAAAAACTAAATTTTTTGCCTAACAGTACAGCTGGATAGAGTGTTTGTCGACCATTCCAATGAGTATAGAACGATTTTTATAGCTCCAAGAACTCTCGAGTTATACCCTCATGTCAAATTTCTGAAAATCTCCCAAATTCAATACAAAAGCTGTGATAACCTGGGAACGAATGGAGCTATCGACCCCGCGATGGTCTCATTCGATTCAGCGTCCAAAAATCTATATAATATGATACCACGTACACATTTTTCTGAAAAACCGTGGAAACCCCCCAAAAATACCCTTAGAATTGAGCTAGCAAGTTGGTTCAAGAATTGGGCCGTCGTAGGACCGAGATTGATTTTTGGTGAAAATTTCAAGAATTTAGCTATTACGGTTTGGCCGGAAAAGTGTTGACGGCGTACGGCGGACGGACAGAGTTTTTTTTTTGTAGGATTCTACGTGCCTTGAAACGTAGAACATCAAATTATGAGGGGGGGTTATAAAAATTTTTTTCTTGGCGATTACAATGGTTTATTATTGAATAATAAACCAAAAAAGTATATAGAATCGTATAATTGCATCCCAACTAATTTTTAAATAATTGTCCTCGATTGTTGATTAAATTTTAATCATGCCTCTCTTATCTGATTGTATTCATATCAACTCGTTTTTCTTCTTGTCTTACCTACTCATCCCTCACCGGTTCGGTGCTTTCAATAAGATTCATCACTACCCCCGCACCAAGGTAAGTCTAACTTCTAGTTAAACTATTAATTAAGAGTGACTGTCGTCCTTACCGCTTGTCAAAGACGAATCGACTGTACACTTAAATTCTATTTTTTCGCCTTCACAAACGGTTGCGGAGGATGGGAATGTTTTGAAACCTGGCCTCTTCTCTTCGTTCGGCACTGAAACATCAATAGGGCGATATGAACAGACAATGGAATAAAGTAGCATCAAGTTTCCAGGCTCGCTCAGATTATTGAATGCCACGCAGATGGAAAGAGAAGTGAGTACTAGTTAATATGACAGTACTTTTCTTACTGCTTCTATCCTTCCCTTGGTCATTTGGATCGCCAGGCGATTGATATTATCATAAATGAGAAATCATGCCGTTTACCGTATTCGTGGCCAGTTTATAGTTTCATATTAAATTATATTAAATAAATAATAAGTGGTATATTAGAATGGTAAATATTAAGTGGTATATATAGTTTATAGTTGCATATTAAATTATAATAAATAAATAATAAATTAAAATAACTACGGAATGGAAACTTAAAACAGTGGTTTACCTGTGACTGCCAACGTGCAACTGCTGAACGATTCGCCACTGTCGTTAAATGCCTCGCACGTGTACGTACCCGCGTCTTCTGGGAATATTTCGGCTATTTTCAGCTGATAAATATTTGCGACGTTGGTGTACTCGAAGTCCTTGCTGGGCTTGATTTCTTTGTTGTTATGCAACCAGATAACGTCAAATTTGCTCGGTCCTAAAAGTAAGCATTATATTGAATCAATGACGATTCGATATGCGAACAGTAAATTAAATTAGACAGAAATCATGCCGTATGGGAGCATCATCGCGAACAAAAAGATCGGACTTCTAAGTTCATACTAGTGCAAAAACTATATAATATGGAATTGTATTTTCAATGAGAGATGCTAATGAGTGCCAGTGAGCTTATTTCGGCGAATACTCTAAAAAATACGCGTTGCTGACAAATGTATGTATTAGCTTGCGAAAAATAAATTAATTTCAAGATTAAATCCCTCCGACTTTGTCACTTTGACTTCAGCTGTGAATTACCCTTATGGAAATGAAAGTGCTATTTTTTAAATTCTGAAAACTGATTCGACGAGAGGAGATAGCAAATATTCCTTTGATGGTGAAAAACATAACGACTGCTGTGTGAAGAAGTGATCTTACCGATGATCCTGCAGGATAGCGTGACAGGGTCGCCATCACTGACGTTTGCAGATTCGCAATGGCTCACGATTTTGGGTGCTAGGTTTCCCTTGTCCTGTTTTGCTGAACCACCTTTCTTTCCAGTTACTGAAACAATAATCGATTTTCAGGAATGTTGCATTGAACACGTCTAATCAACCCTCTTGAATGGGTACAGGAACTTGATGTTTTAAATTTCATGTTAGACCCATGAACAATTAAAAAATCATCCTTAAAAGTCAAAGGATGTCTGTCCATACGTCTGTCTGCTTGTTATTCTTTCACAATCAAACGGAAGATCACATGATGCTGTTCCGTAGGGATGTAATGATAAAAAAGAAATACCTTTGAAAAACGTACATGTAGCTTACTCTAAAATATAATTATGTTGGTTTGTTTGCGAATCATTCGCTTTTCTTCCATTTAACTGGGAGTCTTCCTTTGCAACGGTTGCTAGGGTCGAAAAAATCTGAGGACAGATTTTTTATTCTAATTTTAACGAGTCCACAATTTTTGTGCTGTAAGCGGGGCGTGTTTTTCGGACACAATCAACGATCAGGACATGGGACTCGAAAAAACACCGATAATCAGTGTTCGATTGTACTCCCCACGCGCTTTAACTCTCCCTCTCTTAGCCCAATAAGAAAATCTATCAACTAGGTGATCCATTAAGGATGAGAACTATGCATTAACAGATAGATCCTATCAGCACTTGGAAATTATTAGAATTGCATTGCCTACTTTCAGCACCAGGTCAACGTAGGTTCCTGTTTCGAATGTGACGCGATGCAATTATTCTTCTCTCAGTTTGTTACGCTTTCGCGGTGAAAAGGTAGCTTACAAGGTAGCTCATCGAACCCTGGTGAAGATTTTAGGCAACCTCGATTTTTGTCACACAGCTCCTTCAAGTGGAAAAATATGATTTGATTGATTTTTTAATTCGTTCGAGTGGATTTCTGCACATTTTTGCTACGCGACTTCTAAACGCGAAGGAAATCCGTGGGAACGTAAGGATAAAATGTTTCTTCCTAGCAATGGCTGCTAGGGACGAAGAAAATCCAAGGTCATAATTTTGTAATGGTTCTGGTCCCGACCAGCACAGCTGGAATGAAATTATTATTCTGACTTTATTTAGTCCTGAACGATTTTTGTGCTATAAGCCCCTTGCTCCTCGGCAAAATTAATGATCAGGAAATGAAAGGCTGAAATTGAGGAATTATTGTCAAACCGTATTATCTACTCTAACTGTAAAGTGAAGTAAACAATGAGTTTCACCTTGGATTTTCGTCCAACTGGGATAATTTCCCGTCGTGAACGTCGTCAGCCTTTCCCATAGGAAAATCAGAAGATTTTATCTCTATCAATCGATCCTGCACATACTATTTCTGACGATTTCGCTCATGGCTACTCATTGCCTCACCCCCCTGAGTGTGGAGGACGAAGGGTCCGGCCAAACATGAGTTTGACCCCAGCCGGATTCGAACCCGGCACCACCGTGTAGAGAGCTAACGCTCCATACCACTACACCACGGGTGGCCCTTATCTACTCTAACTGTTTGCTAGTATAACGGTGAATTTCCGACAATAGATAGCAGAATGGATGATTTCTTACATTTGACAGTCAATTTGCCTTCGGTTTTCGTCGAACCAAGCGAGTTGGTCGCTGTGCAAACATACAATCCTTGATCTTCTGGGAACACCTCGTTGATCGTTAGGGTGGCTGAGCCATTCCTGTACTTGAGGTCGATCACTTCAGACGAACTCAATGCCTAAAAAAAGATAATCAAGTGCTCCACAATTATGAAAGTAAAATTACCAGTACGATCTTAAATCATCAAATTTTAGCTATACCGTATAATTGCATTCTAGCTGTGCAATAATTTACAGAAATTTACTTACAGTAATTTACTTATACTTATACAGTAATTACTTACAGAATAAGAGCTGCCTACGGACTTGCCGATATATTTATACGTTTCTATTAGTTGTCATTTATTATTTATACGGTTCTTATTCCGTTCAACTATTAGCTAATCCAATTATTTTGCTCTTACTTTTCCGTCTTTAGACCAGGTGACTTGTGGTTCCGGGTCTCCCACAACGTTGCACGATAGCTGGAGCTGATCACCGTCGTTGATGGTCAGGTTTTTCAAACCGACGACAAATTTGGGTTTCGACATTGAATCATCAGGCGGTACTGAAATTAAACAGGTTCATGGAACGTAAGTTGTAAGGAGGCGATGTGAGAGAAAGTAGACCGAGTAGTTTGGGTAACAAACAGAATGAAGCGAATATATTATCATTGAGTGTTAAGACGAGAATTAATGTAAGACAATAGAAAAAATTATCCTGAGAAAGGAGAAAATTTTTTCAAAGCAAGATTCGAGTTAGCGAAAAGTGAAACCCACAATTTCCGTTAAATGGATAATCGAATGTTTTAGTGTCTAAGCGAAAAAAATTGCGAACTTGCAATCATTGCTGGTTCGACGATAATTTAACAATTATAAGATCAATTACAGGGACGATGTGATTATATGAGAGGTATTATTTACAATAAGGACACCTAACACGTAAGCAAAGGCCAAAAAAATCATCGTGAACGAACTTCAAGTTGCTTAAAAGTCACTAGAAAATTAGGATGGAAGAAGAAATACCACTCATACCATACCAATCATTTTAGAGAATGAAAAACGCTTCCAAAGAATATAGAACGATTTTTATAGCTTTATTGGCAGGACAAGGCCCCAAGAAATCTGCTTAGAAGCTTCAAGCTCCATCTTGGGTCTAGTTCGATTCAGCGTAAAATAGTACTCACATTTTAACAACCTAGAATTTATTCCATCGCTATCTCATCAGGATAATAAAAAGCTCACACTTCTTTTTTTTGGTCCACTTTGTGAATTAGAAAACCTCCGTATCTCCCAGGTCAACGAACTCGTAATCACTAATGTCGCGGAGGACTTTTCTGAATACAAATGTAATTTTTATCCGATAAGTTACACACATAATCAGAGTGTATTCGAAATAGGTGTGCGGCCGCCCAGGAATAGATTCTACAACTATTTAAAATAAAACCCCCTAATTTCCCTACTATTTTTTTTTCTGACACAAATTATTTTATTATTATTATTTTATTTTATTTTTTTTTAACTGAACTCGCTGAAATCATTATAACTTTTATAATTACGAGAGTGAATTCGAATAATGTTACACCGTTGGAAAGTGTCAAAATTTCCTTCCCCATATTGCAGAAACAAATTATTTTTTGAGCAGATAAACCAGAGCGCGAGAAAAATCAGTTATATTAAACTAGCCATGCAGAAATAACGTTAATAAACCTCGGAACATTTTCTAACATTCTAATTTAACATTCAATAAGTACCATCCTAATTTCAACTGCTCCTTCAACAATTAGCCACCATTAACCAGCGCAGTTTGTGAAAATATTTTCGGTCATAAAATTGGCTATTACAGAAAGTAGAAACAGGACTAGCTTGAAATCTTTATTAGAATGTGTTGGATAGCAAAATAAATGTTATGAGTCGAAGCAACGCGTTACTTGAGTGAAGGAAACCCAGATATATAATTTTTTGCTCCTTTTACCGCAGCCAATGTTTGGATCTTACCTCAGCTACCAACAAATGAGCCTCTCAAATGAGTATCTACTTACGAATCAACTCTTTGGTAGTACTTCGTGACCGGGACGGGCTGCTCGTCGAAGACAATTGTTTGCCGTACTTCTTCTGCCCGCTAGAATCCCCTAAAGCCTTTGACAGCGTCTGAGGAAAAAGAAAAAAAAAAAAAAAAAAAAAAAAAAAAAAAAAAAAAAAAAAACTCCTTTAATGATTGAAGAGCATGATGGTTCTGGAACTGATAGGTACGCCGGAAAATGATGAATATTATCGGCTATTTACGTCGAATCTAGGGATACGTCTCCGAGTTACTTGCATACTATAAGCTGACTTGAATCAGGTTTCAACTAGTTGTGAACTATTCAAAATATTCTGGAAACGTACATCGGCTATGTAAATTGATTGTCGTGGGACTAAATAAACCCGAACCTTTAGAAAACCGGCCTAACAATCGAACTACACTTTTCAGTTCGTTGAAAATAACAATCTCTAACCGAGCGGACAATCTTTCTCAACTTTTCTTTAGAATAATAGAAAAGATTCTGGGCTTTTCTTTTCTATTCTTTCCTTCCTGGAGAAAATCGAAAAACTTCCAGTTTTGGGGGAGATACATAAACGTTATTGTCATCACATGATAGAGAAAAGGCTCGAACTTGAAACTTTTAAACCGAAAATAATTTGGGTGTTATATCAAAGCACTTGACTGCGACTAGGTAATAAATCGGTAGTATTCAGATTCATTAAATAGGACCAATATCCTCCTGGGAAAAATGTAAGTGTAATTATCGTGAGCCTGACAAACCTGAGGCTCAGGGTTGTTGGGTTTCTGCACGGGCCCTCCAATTAGAGTCCTCGTAGTGATTACGGCTGGGGCTGGTCGGATTTTCTGCTCGATGAATTTCCGATCTAGAAGATAGAATATTGAAGTAAATAAAAAACCAACAGGGACAAAATTGAGAATGGAACGTTATGCAAATCTCAAGCATCTCCAGATGTCCTCACCTCCGGAATGCATAAGATTATGGACCAATTCCTTCTGCTCTGCAGTCTCATTGGCGCCTAAAAATGCACAAAACGTTAGTTGAAAACACTTGATTCAGTTAAGTAAATCGTGAGGTGTAAACGACCTCACTAAGTTGCAGAAGTAAACCGTTCAATGTTACTCACATTCTGCTCATGTAAACGTTCGTATGCAGAGTACAGTTTGGTTAACAATTTAGGGTTAAAAACAAAATCGGGAGCTCAAATCAAGTAGGTAAGAGGTTTAAATGAAAAAAAATGAAAACATTGAATACCTATGGAAAATGGCTCGAATTTTGACCCATCCGATACCGAGTCAAGACGAATTCAGTATTTTACGTATCATCAAGAGTATAAAGGGATATATTGAAAAATAAATAACGACGAGCAATTTATTTATCTCAATAATTCCACAATGTTCAAACTATTCGATCCCCTGGCCTTCGCGAAAAACAAATTGCTGTATTAAAAAAAAAAAAAAAAAAAAAAAAAAAAAAAAAAAAAAAACATTATCATTGCGTTTAATATTTGCCTTTATCAGCGTTTTCGATAAAAATGATTTTGAAATCAGTTTCATATTTTCTTAACTTTTTTCAATTTGTTCACAAGTATTAAATTTACACAATCTTATGGTTTTTTTTTATTTCTGGTGTTTCAAGTTCAAAAATAGACACAGTTGCATACAAACCTATGATATATTACCTATATACCTACCTAATAAATTGTTCGACTTGTCAAATTTCAGAAAAACTTGATGTAAAATTGATAACGAGAAGAAAAAAATGACACCTAGATAGTTTATACTGGTTGAAAAAAAATGATGAATTGAGAAAAACATCGAAACTCGGGTTTTCACTTTTCCTTGCAAATTTTTCAGAAATCGCATCTGTTAAAAAGTTTTGTTGCAAATTTGAGAGAAAATCAGCTCAAAAATAAATTCTAAATATTTCAAGTGGTATCCGTCATAACCATGTCCCTCGAGTTGACGAAAATTGCTCCCGATTCCGTCATAACTCGTGAGATGAATGTTGACGTCAAAAAATTTCCCTCCCTCGACTTATCAACAATAAATATGATAGGTCAAGCAAGACCTATCAAACATGGGAACTCGCCACCAGGAGAAGCGAGGGTCTGACCACATGGGACCAGTGCATAGGAAATGTTCAAGAGCACTCCAGTTGCGCTTGCAAACACCTTTCAGAATTCGGTATGATTGATTCCCTCCTTATCCTCACGAGCGTTTTTCAATCTTAAGACCAACACAGACATAACATAAATATTTTTGCCCTCGTGGAACACATTTCAGCTAAAACCTTCAGCTATTGTTAGGAGTAATAGAAAATCAGGGGAAACAGGGAAACGAAAGGGGAACAAAAGTACTGGTGCTTCAGAAGTCAATTGAATAACACGCCCGAATCCGAATAACACCAGCAAAACATTTTCACCTTAAACTATTGACAAAAATAATTAATTTAAACAAATAAACACCTACCTATTCAACTTGACACGTAAAAATAGGATCGGGGAAAGCAACTCGCTAATTATTGCCAATGAAAATAACAGTAGCATAGAAGTGACTACCAAAATTAGATAGATTTACACTTTGCCAAATATTTGTGGCTATGCAGGGTTCGCGAATTTTTATTCAAGATTTTTGACCCGGTTTTTGGAGAATTCCAGAAAAGCAATTGGCAACACTGTAGTCGTATCTATAGATCGCCGCGTGTTTGACGTCGTATTTTACCTTCAACAGATGTCATTACTTTCAGTTTCGGTGCCGTGCCCGTGCTGCTTCGTCCATAAATCTGACGTTTTCCTTGTTGATGCCAGGTGAGCAGCTAAATTGTATTTAATCGTTAACCATTCGGTGCAAGTAGGGGCTCAGGCAAAATAAGAACTCGCAGTCTTCCATCTTTCTCAAATTAGGTTGTAAGGAATTTCAGTTATACCATAACATATAAATTCAGTCGCCGACGGACGAAACAACACAACTTGTTGAATGAATTCTGTCAGAATTTCACGCTTAGATCATTCGCATGGTCGCAGCTTCGTTTTGTAAAGATTTAACTAGTGATTGATTCCATGTATATTTTATTCTGATGTATTTAAATTATTTCCTAGTATAATTTTTTTCATCTGGGCCGTCGTTTCCTTCGATACGATTTCGCGCTATTTAGTGGTTGCTGTAACTAATAAAGTATACTAGGTATTGGATGTTAGTATCATATAACATTCAGATTACATGTCGAGTTTAAGGTTAGTTGATAAGTAGTAATTGATTTATTTTCTTCCTTTTTTAAAATTATTTTTGGTGATACAAGGAGGATTTAAATGTTTGAGTTTGTTTTATTTAGATTTTGGCTTGTTATTCAGTTGCTTTCTGATCACGTGCCAAGTCCGATTTCTTAATTGTGTTGACAGGTAGTACTTGAGGTTCGCTTGGAGAAGTGAGCTTTAATTTTTCATAATTTCCAGTGAAAGGTGAAGGTTTTAACCGCTATAATATCCACGTCGACAATTCATACATAATTTAGTTTTGAATCTAATGAGAATAAATTTGAGTTTATAAGACGAATCCAGTACATCTACTGCTGTTCCCCTCCCTAGGGAACCTCTTGATGGGATATGACGACAGGTCGCGAAAAGATCAACGAGGCAAAATTTTATCATCTACTACAAATGACCACCCTTAATTTTAAAAAATTATCCAACCGTTTCTGCAAGCGTTTCATCATGCTCGGAATACAGTTCATTTTTTAAGAGGCGGTTCGGGTCTCATCTGTTCTTTCCGGTTCCCATTCTTTACTGTTTCCGCCTGAATACTCACAAACGCCTGTTCAACCATCGGCGCCCCAAACCACCAATGTTTTATGTCAACTTCGAGGTTTTAGAACGGGGACCAATCGTTCTACACTGATAATCACTGACTAGGGTATTCAACGTTCTCGCACATTTCAGTGTTTGATCAGGTCAGTTGCATCCATCGAGTTAACGCGCATGACCCCCACTAACTATATTTACTGATTTATCATGTCCATGAAAAGCTACTCTAATACCTTATGCAATAAAAATTATTTCAAGTCTCAGCAACACAAACCTTCGACAATGACGACACAGCTGGTCTCATCAGTTCCATGTTTGTTGGTGGCAACGCATTTGTATTTCCCAGAATCTTCTGGCTTACAGTCAATGATTTCGAGTGTGATAACTCCGTCAGTATGCGACATTGTGTACTCATGTTTGTTCAACTCGCGATTACCCTTGAACCATCTCACCTGTAACGGATATGGAATTATCGTGCAGTAGATGATGGAATGCAATGTTGTGGTCATACTATGGGTATTGAAACGTTTCAACTTTGGAGACTGAACTTACTTGACTCATTTCATAGTAATTTATATGATGCTTTTGTTTAATTTCATAACTAGTTTCATAATAGAATCTTTTTGAAAATCTGTTGAAATTGGCAACCGTATAGTATTATCAATATGTGCGTTTTTCCCGTAAGCGGAAAGAATCGCTACTAATGTAGGTAATTGAAAACCTTGAATTTCGGTCAAAAATTATAATAAATACATGAACTGAACTAACCGTCGGGAACGGCTGCCCACTGAGACAGCAGAGAAGTTTGCAGGTTTGTCGAGACTGCATGACTCTAGGCCTGAGAAGGAATGTGAAATTGGGAGCAGACTCGACTGTCTCTTTCCAGAATGTGTATGGAAGTGGTTCCCTTCGTCGCACTCCGGTGTCTGGTTTGTACTGCGGAATCTCTTTAGGCAGCGCTGTAACAACGAAATAACAAAGCAAAATCAATCGCAAGTGAAATTTGCCGTACGTTTTAAACGGAAAAATCTATTAATTCACTTACGTTGGACGTTAAGGAATACAACTTCCTCCCGGTAGCCGTAGTGATTCTCGGCCCTGATGATGTATTCACCTCGGTCGTCCAGTTTGACTCGGTTGATGACGAATTGGTAGTCGTCGTTTCCATACCGTTTCATGAACTTGACACTCTGCTTGAGCTCTTGATTGTTGTGGTACCATGTCAGCGTCGGTGCGGCTATTGCGATCACCCGGCAGTAGAATTTAACGCTCTGCCCTTCGTAAGCGAAGGCGCTTTGAGGTTTAATAACGAAACGGGGCGCCGCCTGCCTTCGGTCTGTAAAAACATAATGCAATATTCAATATTTAGTTGCGTGTAGTGTATTCATCCTTATTTTCTTTTTGCTTTGCGGATCTTGTGATTATGAGTCGCAATTCAGTCTATCACTAACCGAACGATGAATCATATATGCAGTATTTCTCGATGAGAAGTTTCCTGAGAGCGCTGTATTCTGACAGTCTTCCAATTGCAACAGGGAATTGTCCCCAGTGCTCGAACTTAGCCCTAATCCTGTCGCGAATGTCGATGTAGCGCGATGAGCTGATAGCCTTAGTCTTGTCGCTATGATCTCCTACGAGCCATGGGTGTAGCAAACATTCATGAGCCGTCATCCTCTTCCTGCAAAGGCAAAACTGAACTTGAGAAGGTGATCATTTTGGGGAAAGAGAGGTTTCCATGCCATCGAATGCGCCTTTGCTTTTTTATACCGCATTTTTCATTAGAAATATGAAACCTGTCTTTTCTTCCTGGAATGAATCATCGTGGTAGTCAATCAAGCGACATTCGCGAATAACAGAGCTATGAAACTCCCCTTCTGCAAAATTGATGCTTACGGTAGTCTCAGTCTACATAGTAGCGCGAGTCTTACGAACCACGCAGCGACTGCCCAAGTTCCTTGGACATAAGTTAGTGAAGTCCCCTCAGATTTCCCATCTGATCGAGTCCCAAGGATGTTCCAAGTGGTTTGTAAGTTCATGGCCAATCAGTGTCAAGCATTCCATGAACGAAAATTGAGGGTTTAAGTGGTTAGCATGCAATGTAGACACAATCATGCTGAAGGAACATGGAAAGCGACGATACAAATCTTAATCTTTTTCACAAACCTACATCGAACCTTCATCTCGAGCCTATAGTTCTCATCTGTTGATGTGATATTTACTGAGGGATTAACGGTTATTGAAAAAGCGAGGTCTTAGTCGGCTTCAATATCACCGGCAGATCCACAAATGAATAATGATTTCCCTCTTCCCACAAATAGTGAAGCAAAGAAAACAAGGTCGTTATACATGTGAAGAATAGTTACTATTATTATATATTCGTAACTGTCTGCATTATTTCTATTTGATTCAATTTTTGCGTGCAGCAAGTCAGTACCGACTCCATATAACCAGTAAGTAATTTTATTGTTTCAGGCTCCTTGTTTTATGATATTGTTTTTATCAATTTAATTTTGATTGAAACAGTTCACAATATTTTTTGTTCAATAACAAGTCTCATTCGTTGGTGACTTGGCAATGTCTGATATACTATACAACAGTCATTTGTCGGTTACTTGGCAGTGTATAGTATACTATACATCTCTTCGCTATTGCCATCCGCCCGTCACTTTTGGCAGTGTATACAGTTCAAATTTGGTTCAAATTCGAATATTTTGCAACTTTCTCGGTTCAACCATGTTTTTGGAGGGCCATGTTTTTGGGGGGGTTTATGGAAAAAAATTGGGAAAAATTGCCAAAGGCAAACTTTGCCAAGTATAGGGTTAAGTAAATTAATTGATCGAACGGGGAAAATGTTGATACATTTTGTGGAGTAAACTCATAAACATTTCTATTAAAAATAAATTAGAAAAAATAAAACTACAAATAATAAAAGAGAAAAGAATACAATTGAGTATCTCTCGTTTGATGAAATAGAGCAAATCCTTTAACGAAAAAATCACTGCCATATCTGAAAAGTGAGTGTGAATAGAAAAAATAAAATTACATGCACGCAGTGGTTAGATGTGCGGTAGTGGTTTCAGTCTAACCCAGAGGCGTTGTTATTAAATAAGAACGTGGAAACTGAACATGTTTTCAGTTATCTTCTCTGTCTTGTAAAAACCAAGACGAAAGCGGACTTCACTGCAAGTTATTAGAAACAATACAAATGATTTTACAGTGGTTTATTATTCCCAATAGACTCCAAACTAGACTGTATCCTAATTTTGAAATGACCTATTTCGATTTTTACGAAATGATGTATAATTTATGGCCATATTGATTCCCCATACGTTGAAAAGTCTACCAACGATGGTGGAACGATGTTAATGGCTGTATTTGTATGTATAACATTAAATGGATAATCAAAATTTTCTCTCTTAAGAGGTATTGTGACTTCGCAGTGCTTTGATTCAATTCAGGTTTAAAAAATCTATTGGAAGGGATACCAAACATATCGATATTGCTGTAACGTAAATTATCCCTCTGACTGAGCTATTTGGTTAAATTTTTGTTGAAAATGAGGCACTTGTATGTGCTCACAGTTAATCCTCAATTTCTTCTTTTTTTTTCAATTTTTTATTTAACCTAATTTGATACGAATTTCATTCCACTCAAAATACACTCATCATTACTTCATTTATTCCATCGACGGGTTATGTGCAGACAGAGATAATTTTTCTCTTCTCATAATCGGTTTCGACCTTCATTCAAATAAAACATCAGAAATATTGAAATATCTCTTTCTTGAGCGATTACAATGGCCTATTATGAATAATAAACCAGAATGTTAGAACGAGTTGTATGATCATGAAGTATGTTGTTCATTTCAATGTTTCTCATGGTCCGAAATGATGAAATACCACTCCACGAATACGGAAAAAGACTGAAAAATTCGAGTGGCTCACTCTTTGTTCTTAATGAGAAGACGCCTGATGAAGTCTTTGCCCTCGGCTGATACGTTTGCGAACGCATCTTCGTCAAAGTCCCACTCACAGGCTTTTACGTTTTTGAGTGTCTCCACGTCATTATCACCGGCGAACGGTGACAGACCGCTCAATCTACGAGGAACATTGGTATAGTAAAATTATCTTTAAACTATATATCTCGTCATCCTAGGCTGAAATAAATCACATTCCATTTCCCTCTCTTTGTGTTGAAATCAGCCCATTGTATTTTTATAGGAGTAAGAGTGATAGTTTAGGAGGCAAGCATTTCTTCGGTAGGTCGGTGTAAATTCGGTTATTCAGCATAAGTAATTATAGTTGGATTATTACGAGGAAGATTCGAAGTATCATTTGAAGGTAGATAGTTCAAAAGTGGAGCGCCAGAAAGTTTTTAGGACGAATAAGAAGAGAGAGTTTCCTGTCGTTATTACAGTATTTGAAGTTCATTGTGTTTAGTTTCTCCCATATCCTGTTTTAATTCATTATGATTGCAGATTTATACGACTACAACTGAAACGTACAAAGATATACAATTCTTATTATTTATACGATTCGATAATGCTTCTTCGTAGTTCATTAGATTCTCAAATTATATGCTTATATAATCTGATGCAGTAAAACCGATCGCGATAGGCTTGAAAACTATCACAAATGTACATTTACTCACAGGACGTAGGCCAAAACTCCGCAGGCCCACATGTCCGTGTAGAAACCGACGGGCTCCCTTTCGACGATTTCCGGAGCAGCGAATTCGGCCGTGCCAGTCGATATCTTGACGACTTCGTTTGGATCTAATTTCGTTGCCAAGCCGAAGTCGATGAGCTTTACGTTGGTACTGTGTTTCGTTTGACACATGATGTTCTCGGGCTTGATGTCTGAAACATGGGACCATCGGGTGAACTGCGCTCTAATCAACTACACACTTGACTATTTTCAATGATCAGTTAGGCTCGTTACCTAGGTGGATGATGTTCTTTTCGTGCATCTGTTTAATAGCCTCGCATATCTGCCGCATGTAGTTGATCACTTCTGCTTCAGACATCACATAGCCCTCGGTTGTGATACGCTCGAACAGTTCGCCACCAGAAAGGCTAATCGGAAGGAATGTTTATTCAGAAAATGAATTCGATAGACAACCGATTAGATGGAATCGTTGGGTACGATATTGATGGTAAGAATTCATAAATATGGTTTCCAGTGCTGGATAAATGCCAGGTTAGGGTTGTTAAAATAGTATGTCTTTGAGAGATGAGAAACGATTCCGAATATGAAATTGACCTCTTGTCAGTTACCGACGAAACATAGGGAAAATCATATCCTCATTTTAGTGTGATAAACTGCGTATTTAAGTTGAATTTACTCTTTAAGAAATAGATCACATGTAAGATCCTTGTTATTGAAATAAGTTAGAATGTAAGAATAAGAAATTATTTATCAGAAAAAGTTTAGGCATTTCCTGCTGAATTCCTCGATTGACGAATTTTGAGCTCGTTCAGTATAGAACCGGCAATGTAAATTCGGGATTGAAGGGTGCAAATTTACTCACAATTCGAAAATCAAAACCATTTCATCGTCATCTTCAAACGCATCGTGTAGATTTATCAGTTTTGGATGATGCAGTTGGTTCATAATATCGATCTCCTTCCTGATCAATTCTTTCTCCATGGGATGCGATACTGGAATGAACTTAGCTGCGAAAATATGGCCCGTTTTCTTTTCGCGACATCTGTGTACGACTCCGAACGCACCGGTCCCAATTTCTTCGAGAATATCGTAGTAGTCGTATACGGACGCTGTTTTGATGTCAACTGGCTGCGGTACGTATTTTGAGTAGATGTCAAATACTGGAATTAAGCCACCAAATTATGAAACAACGCAAAAGCTGATAGTGTGGTCGTATAGAAAATTGGGAATTTACTCACCGTATTGATCATAATCTTTGACAGTGTCATCTGATTTTCCTCTGATCTTCTTTCCAGTTGAATCAACTGCAACGAAAGGGACAATTTTCATATCAATCGTTCAATAAACTAGGTTAAATCATGTGACGGAAAAAACCATCCGTCGACTGTGAATGTTTCTTAAGGTCCTATATTCTTTTAATGGTGCTGCTTCATTACTGCGTTGTAAAACGTAGCCTCGAAAACTTGTTCAGCTAATCAATTCAAATTCGGCTATTCATGGCAACGAGTGAAGAAAATGCAAATATATTCAAACCGAAATTTGTGGGGAACTATCTCCTTTGTGAACGGCTTCTCGCTTTAATTGAAAGACCAATGACAATACCTAGTTCTAGAAAGTACCAGAGGTGTAAGTGTACCTATCAAAACAACATTAAATTCAACAACTGTTTGTGGATACTCTATGGTTCTACTTCGCTAAGGTTGTCAAATTGGCAAAAGTGTTTGGAAAAAGAGTCGCCGAGTCTCCTCCCGCCTCAGCGCGTAAAAATTTAAATTATCTAGAGATAATACCTTCGTATTGTTTCTTCTTGATGACCTTTTTGTCGATGCCTTTCGTTTTCACGATTTCCGACTCCTCGCTGGGCTGACTTCTGCCGTACACGTTTTCTGCGTACACCCTGAAGGAATATTCGTGGCCAGGCGATAATCCCGTGATAGCCATTCCAGTGAACCTGAAACAATCAGTGCGGTTTTCAATAATTTCACCCAACAACTGCCCTCTCGTAAGAAATTCAATCAATTATCTAAAAATAAATTATCTGTAAAAAAAAAAAAATCTTGTCTAGTCATGGCAGTATTATGACAGCCATTGTCGCTAAGCTCAACTCGCGTGAATCGTGAGACTGCTGTCTGATTTGTTGAAAACAGTTCACCGTTTAGGTAGAACCCATTATTCCTCCAACCTTTAACTCATTATTGGATACAGATACTATATAGTATGAACATTACATACCTTGTGTGACCCACACGAATCCAGCTGGTCATCGGATTTTCCCTCTTTTCGACGAGGTAGTTCGTAATGTTGCTGCCTCCGTCCCACATAGGCGCTTGCCAGGTCAACCCGAGGCTGTCCGTTCCAATGTTCGAGATCGACGGAAACCTAGGAGGATCTGGGCAATCCGAGATTTGAATTGTGATCGTCGCTGAATCGACACCCTGATCGTTCTCTGCAACAACTCGGTAGGCTCCTCCGTCAATATTGCTACCGTCTCTGATCGTTAGAATTGCGTGTCTTTCCTGTTGAAGTCGAATAATATTTGTTAAGACATTTATCTCGCATGTTTTCTTCCCATGCTTTGGCTACGGCGTGATCTAGGCCTATCATTTTGATTTACGTTACTTAAAAAATGATACCTATCAATTGATTCATGTTAATAATCGACTATTGAATTATTGAGATGAACGCGAAAATGAGATACTGGAAATATGAGATCATCTCCGTGCTGATGGAAAATAATACCAAGTGTTTACCTTGACTTCTACAGCATAGTGACCACCGGATTCAATGACCTCGTGCCCTCTGTGCCAAGATATTTTGGGTTTCGGGAAACCGGTAAAAGGAATCTTGATCACAATATTCTCGCCTTTGTTGAAGAAAGCGATGTTCTGGAACCTTGGAGGGACGTTCAACTTAGGCGGGCCTGTAAATAAAATGAAACTATGAATGAGATTGATCGGAATTGAAACTTACTGCTTACAACGTTATGGAAACGTCAAATGAAGACAGGAACGAGTAGAATGCGTCCAGTTGAATTCCAATATCTTAATTCTCTCCGTCCGCCGTTGCTACTCTTCTGTGAAAACTATTATTTTCCACTTGAATCGAAACTATACCAAACATTCGATCAGATGCAACCCAACTTTCGATATTCAAGTTCGAAATAAATTCTTTGAGCATAACTTTTTTGATTGGTCGTCGATAACGCACTGACGGTGGTTATTTGTTGATGATTTTTGCGATCACAGAAGCCTCAGACAGCCTTCTCTTGCCGAGAAAGGCTGCGTTTAAAGGAAAAATGCTTTTTAATTTACTTACAGTTGAGGATCAGCTCTCCTCTGGTTGATTTCACGCCGCCTTTGTTAACAGCTCGGCAAACATATGCGTCGGCGTCCGTCGCATATACGTTGTTGATAATAAGTGTGTGTGTGTCGTTTTCGGAGTACATGAAGTGCCTGGCTCCTGGAGTAATCATATGTGCTCCCTTGTACCTAGAAAAGAAATATTTCACGCGATGTTGAGATCAAATTGAAATTTTTAAAATAATTGGTTGAACAAAATATTGCGAGAAAATTCATGCCCTACGAAAAAGAAAAAAAATCACCATTCCCAATGGTTAAATTTGGTACTAGGATTGACACAAACGAGTCAATTCGAGCAACAAATTAAGTTGCAGTTGAAAGGTTTCGGACTTTTGATTTTGTGGATTATTACCGATAAACCAAATTTCTCGTTTGCCACGACAGTGTAATGTGAATTAGGACTAACCATGTAATCGTTGGCTTCGGTACTCCGCTGATAACGCATTCGAATTTGGCATTGTGGTTGGGTGCGCAGTAAATGGTTCTCAATGGTCGAATGATGTCTGGTGGAGCAGCAGCTGCAAGGAGATAAAATGTTTATGAAGCCTCTGATGCTTGCAGTAGGTATTTGTGCCCAATGAAAAAATAATCATATGTATACCTTGTGGATCTTTGATCTTGACTTGCTTGGATGCTGTAGAAGGCAAGCTTAAACCAGCTTCGTTTTGAGCAAACACCCTGAACTCATACTGTCGTCCGTCGATCAGATTTGAAATATTGATCTGGGTCGGGACGCAAATGGCAACGTTCACCCGTTGCCACGTTTCATTGTTGATTTCACGTTTGTCGACCCAGTAACCCTGAATTCGTGATCCACCATCCGAAATTGGCCTATCCCAACTGAGATTAACGAAATCTCCTCCAACCTCGGTAACATTGGGGATGCCTGGTGGTGATGGCACATCTAAAGAAAAGCAGATTTCTTATTGTTGATTCGTCTTTTTTTGTGGTATCAAAAGTTTCTTAAAAAATTATAAATATAAAAATCAATGTAGACTTGAGGATCTTCCTAACATGATGATGAACATTAGTAGCAATAATCTCTAAGCAGTGTAGGAATTTCATCTCCTTTACTCTGATTATGACTCAGGGCTTGATGATGTCTTAATGAGAAGCTCGATTTCTCTCACTTATATGATTGTTCTCTTCAACTGCTGAATACATTCATTATTTCAACTAATGAATACAATCAATAGTTGAATAAAATCATATAAAATGGTAGCAACAAAGTACTAAATTTTCCTCCTCTTGAATAACTTGCGATTATAATTATAATGGTAACAATCATTTTCACCAGCATATTGAGTAGAATAAACTATCTGATAGCAACCATTAACCAACCTCACCGTTTCAGTAGGATAATATAGTGGAAGTTGGATAGGCACTCACCAAACGGAGCTTTGGCCTTGATCGTGTTGATACCCTCTAATGGAGGTCCCATTCCGTTTTCATTGACTGCCATCACTCTGAAATTATACTCGTTGCCCTCAATCAAGCCATGGCACGTGAAATTCAACTCTCGACATAGGGACGAAATGCATATCCAGTGAGCGCTTGTGACATCTTTCCTCTCCACTACGTAGTGAGTAATGTGAAGACCTCCATCGTACGATGGTGGCTTCCAAGCCAATGTACATGTGTGTTTGGTAATATCGGACACATCCAAAGGTCCGTTTGGAGGTCCGGGCAGCCCTGTAGCACGTAAAAATTTGAAATATACATATAACTGAGGTTGATAACAACGAAACGCTGAAAATTTTTTCATGTAAACATGCCCTTTAAAAAAAACCGAATAAGATTAATAATTACCTGTGATATAAACGGTCAGACTGGCTGAGGCGCTTCCGCTTGGGTTTTTAATCGTGATCTTGTAAGTTCCCCCATCTTCATTGTTGATTTCTTTAAGGAAGATAACCACATACTCATCGAACACAGAGAATTTGATGTGGTCTGATTGAGGAACCTCCTTGCCATCCTTCTCAACGATCGCATCCATTGGTTGATCGCCAGAATAATAAATTTTGATTTTACTGTTATCACCTCTGGCGAGATACAATTCTTGAGGAGCACGATCAATCCTTGGTGGATCTGAAAAATATGGTTGATTGGGTTATAATAATGATGAAGCGTGCTCGTTGGACAGAACCTGATCATCAAGAGGGCCAACTTACTTCCAACTTTGATGTGAGAAGAGGTGATAGCATGACCGACAACGTTGTACGCTTCACACGCGTAATCACCTTCATCACCGTCTGATACGTCTTCGAAATGCAGCTTGAAAGTTCCATCGTGGGCTTCTGACTTGAATTTGGCACCAACTTGGATTTCACGGCCGTTCTTCAGCCACCTAGCTGATGGAACGGGATTGCCATGTGCCTGACAAGTAAGAGTGAAGGGTTTGCCTAATGGCACAACGTGGTTGTACAGAGGCATGAGGAACTCAGGTTTCTCGCCTCCCTCAGTTTCGCAGATTTTAACTGGCGTTGTGCACGAGCTCGGCTCACCTCGGCCAACAGCGTTATAGGCGATCACTCTGAATTCATAGTCAGCCCTCTCGACAAGGTTGATCGGTGTGAACTTGCATTCGACGACGTTGTAGTCATTGCACTTCACCCAAGCGCTTGTACCGATCTCGCGTTTTTCGATGACGTAACCTTGGATTTTAGAGCCGCCGTCCGATGTTGGTGGGTCCCATTTGAGATCCACATAACTCTTTCCAACCTTCTCAACTGTTGGCGTGCCTGGGCATCCAGGAACTTTCATCTTTCCTTTGAGGTGGAAGGCGGCCGAGTTCGACGATGGTTTACTGAAACCAGCTGCATTCTTGGCTCTGACTCGGAACTCGAAATTGTGGCCTAAAGTGAGTCCATGCACAAGATATGTCGTGTCCTTGATGAGGTAGTCTTGCACTGCTCTCCAAGTTGCATCGTCATTGTTATCCCTGGAAAAAAATCAGTAATCATTCATTTAACGGAAGTGTCATAATTTTTGCCGATGTATGATCACGGAGTGTGGGTAAAACTATTGGTTATCAACTGTTCCTTGACAGTTTTGGAACGGATTCGAATTACATTTGTATTCAGTTTAATGTACTCGCTTGCTACCATGCAAAAGGACGTACTTCATTTCTAGTTTATATCCTTGAATCTTGGAGCCTCCGTCGTATCTTGGTCGCGACCACATAACTGTCAGACTGTCCGCCTCCCATTCAGATACATGAGGCGTTCCGGGTGGTTCAGGCACTGTGAATGGATACTTGGCCATGATGGGGCTGAGCATTTCAAGTGGATCTGATGTTCCATACTGGTTTTCAGCCCGAACTCGGAACGTATACTTCTTGTTTGGTTCAAGACCGAACACATCGTAGTGGCAGTTTCGTACGAAACTACTCAACTTCGACCATACCTAGTTTACAGAAGGGTATCAGTCAACTAAGAGGCCTCAAACATGAAGTGAATTATTTCCTACATTTTTGTAAACATTTGTATCCAATCAGTGAAAAACCAACCAAGCTTCAATCCCTTGAATTTAGATGACTACTCGTCAGTATAGAATACTTGGTTTTTTAACTCCGTACTTTTTGGAATACTTACACCCTGAGAGGACTCCATCTTCTCAATGACGTAGTTAGTGATTGGTGAGCCTCCGTCATCAAGCGGTGGCCTCCAGGACAAGTTGCAAGTTTCCGGAGTGATGTCACTCACGTCTATTGGACCTTGAGGTGGTTGTGGTTTGTCTGGAAAGTTGAGCGTAATTATAAAATACTGTTTTAAATTATAAGAAAATGTTTTTCAAGCTTTTATCTTGAAGTGAAAACTTACCTACGACGAGAACTTTACAACTTGCGGAGTCTGAGCCTTCGGTGTTGATAAGTTGAATTGTGTAGCTACCTGAGTCAGTCGACCGTTTGGCACACTTGTTGCGGAATACAGTTTCGGTTGCTGAAGTCTCAAATTTGATTCTTGAGTCTGAGAATATTTCGTCACTGTTGACAAACCAAACTGGTTTTGGTGTTGGAATACCTACGAACGGAACGGTTATAGTGAACTCTTCTCCTGCTATGACGGTCATGTCCCTAATGCTCAAGTCACTCGTTATCTTGGGTGCACCTGGAATGGAATCGTATTTGTATTAAAGCTTAGCCATTTTACAAATGGAAAATGTTAATTTTTTATACCAAAATAAAAGTTGTTCTTTAAACATACATGGCGGGGTTCGACACCAAATGCCGTCAGAAGATGAACTCCATGGTCCTTGGCCTGCTGCATTAACTGCAGCCACTCTGAATTCGTATTCATGATTTGCGATTAAACTGTGTATCCTGTAATCAAAGTAAGAAGTTGTTTGCTGTCCACTGTGGAATACATACCGTCTAGTGAAATTATTCTGTAGTCATGTTATGAAAACAACTCTCACTTGTGTACTGTGTCTGGCACAAGTGCGTGTGTCGCCTTTGTCCATTTGTCTTCAGTCAGTAGTCGTTTCTCAATTACATAGCCTGTAATTGGTGAGCCGCCATCGTGCCTTGGTTTCGCCCATGTGATGGTAATAGACTCCTCATCAGCTTCCACACATCTTGGTACACCTGGTGCCGTCGGTGGATCTGGGAACCAAGGTTTTATCCAATGAGTGATTTCACCAAAAGCAATATTCCAGAGTATAGTAAATGTGTTCAGCTTCATACCAAACGGATGTCGGGCTTTGATTGGATCTCTGGTTGTGGCAGGGTCTGATGTCCCATAATGGTTCTCAGCCATTACCCTGAAGTCGTACTCGGTGCCAATCCTCAAGTTTCTTACCCGGCAGAATGATACAGTGCAGAAACTGCTCACCTAAACCGAGGAATTCGTACAATGAAATATTGATGCCGGTTTATCTTTCCTGGTTTGCATTTAGATCGTTGGAAAATCCTGATAGTGTACATAAATTCAAAGTGTAGACGGGATCACTTGGGTAATCGTGCCAGATGACCTCTACATTATAAACTTTACTTACCTTGGACCAAGTGGTTGAATTCTTTTCTCGCTTTTCGATAATATAGTTCGATACGTCAGAGCCACCATTATCCTTTGGAGGATTCCAGTAAAGTGTGAGTGCGTCTCCCGCAAACTCTTCCGCCCTCAGATCTTGTGGGGGAGATGGTCGATCGAGGACTTTCACGTGAAGTGTCGCCGAATCGAATCCGTGAGGATTTTTCAGTTGTAGCCTGTAGTACCCGGTGTCAGATCTCAAAGAGTTCTTGACGATTAATGTCGCCGAATCAGGTGTCAGCTGTGAGAAATGAATAAAAGACAAAGTTAAAAACTCTTCTTATTGAACAAATAGCTTACACTGAGATGAGATTCTTTATTATTAGAAGATTTTAAATGATTATTTATTTTAAAAATTCATTCACTACACCACTATTTCAGTTATGTTAGAATTAGTTGTGGTTTCACCAAATTTGACTTTTTTTTGTTGAGGTGCGAGAAACCCGCAATCTATAAACACCGTTTCTATGTTTCATCAAATAATAATAGCAATTTGTTGTTCACCTGTTTGTGCACACGTTTGTCATCATCAGTCAGCATTGCATCGTTGACCAACCACGACGCTGTTGGTTGAGGGAATGCAACGTATGGAATGTGTATAGAAAAGTCTTCTCCTGCGCGCACAGTGATATCGCGAACACCACCCAAGTCCATACATGGTTTGTTTGGCTGTTCCTCGACGACAACCGCAATACTCGGCCTACTCGGATTCGACTGGCCCACCGCATTGACAGCGATCAATCGGAACTGATATTCTGCTCCTTCTTTGAGATCAGTTACCTATAAATCATGAGTACATGTAGTCAATCATTTAAATTTTTCAAGAAATATTGATTAACGGAACACGTTTATTAGAGTCGTACAGTATCAGCAGTAACGCTGAAGATAGCCGGTTAATTAATGCAATACTGAAGTATTTTATTACTGAGAAGTTGTCACTTACAGTGTGAAGGTTACTGGGCGCTTCTATGACAGCAGCCTGTGACCAGTCTGCATCACCTCTCGCCTTCTTCTGGATTATATACCCAGTGATCTTGCTTCCACCATCTCTCGGTGGTCGCCACGAAAGCGTCACACTACTCTTCGTAATCCTGTCTGGCAACGGGGGTTCTGGTGTATCGGGAACACCTGAAATAACCAAACTAGGTTAGTAGCCATTGAAAAAAAAGAGAAGCACTGCATTGAACGACAATATGAAATATGCTATGCCATGGAATGGTGTACTAACGTTTTTGTTCCTTAGCGATGATAGGATCGGTGGGCTTGCTAGGCTTTCCAGGTCCAGCCTCGTTGACAGCACACACTCGGAACTCGTATTTCAAGCCTTCATGCAGTCCCTGGATTGTGAAGTACGTATTTGGTGTAGGATAGTTGTTTACTTTTACCCAATCACCGCCACGTTCTCGTTTCTCAACGTAATACCCTTGAAAAAAGAAAGAAATACATCACTGCCTTGTTCACAATAGGTAGCTCGTTCATTTGGATAAAATTAAACCTATCACCAGGGATAAGAAACATATATAATATATCTCGAGATCATACTGACCAGTGATTGGCCTGCCACCAGTGTTGGTGGGAGGGCTCCATTGAATGTTGCAGCTACTCGGATTGTAGGAGACGATTTCAGGCTGCGATGGCGCATCAGGCGGGTCGAACGGACTTTTGACGAGTACTGACTTTCCATCAAGAGGTTCTGATACTCCGTAAATATTTTCCGCCCTGATTCTAAAGTTGTATTTCTTCCCTTCGGGCAGTCCCTTGACTGTGAATGAAGTGTTGGGACAGAAGCCGGGCACCTGTTTCCAGCTGTCCACTCCAAAGTCGGCCATTTCGATGATGTATCCTGCGTATCAATCAAATAAAGTGGTTAGAGTTGTAGCTTTATTTTTATCCAAAATAATTTACCATAAGGTTGCTAATGAAGTGTCGTGTATGTAGCAGAATATCTTACCAGTGATCGGGCTACCGCCATCATCTTCAGGTTTGTGCCAGCACAGAGATACGCTGTCGTGAGTGACGTCCGGATAAAGCAGCGGTCCTCCTGGAGGGCCTGGCTTGCTTACAACGATGACGTCGATGTCACCTTCAGCAGTGCCAAATTCATTCTTTGCAATGATTTTATAACGACCTGAGTCGCCGCGGTTCGAGTTGCTAACGTGCAATTTTGCTTCTGTTGGGGTGGTATCAGCCTGCGGGTTTAGCACGTTGAATAATTAAATAAAGAAGAAAAAAACAATTCCTGATGTGTGCCGTTTGGTGAAAAACTAAGAAGAAGGTTATCATCTCACTAACCAAAATCCTGTTAGTTTGAGGCATCTTCTGGTCGTTGATGATCCATTCGACCGTTGGAGTGGGAGCACCAGTCATTGGAATGTTAATATTAATCGGCTCTCCAGCTCTGACTTTAATCTTCTTACCAACAAGATCTCCAAGGTTGAGTTTTGGTTTTTCTGTGGAACATGACCGAAAAAGAATAAATTCTCTGCACAATATAAACTGTGCTATTTTTTACGAATATACTCTGTTTCTTTTTGCCTCGTACGAACACAGTTTTATTAAATTTTGATGTACTTGTCCTTGTCTTGTTTTTGTCCTTTGTTTTGAGCATCAGATTAAAACTTTTACATGAAGGCATTTGATTTGTGTTTTAGGGTTTTCCGCTTTAACCTGATGACATTTAGGTGAGACAGCTGCTATCTTGGTGAGTACAAAAATGATATGGGCGTTATTCTTACGCTTTGTAAAAACTTCCGTATAGAATTTACTGAACCTGAGATATGCACATTACATGAAATAAGGTTCCAAGAAAACTCACCTCGCATTAGCTTGGCTTCATATATATCTGAGACATCACTAGGCTTGCCCTGGCCAGCAGCGTTGACAGCGCTGATCCTGTACTCATACTGTTTGCCTTCGTAGACATGCGAGTCGTCGAATTCAGTTAGCTAGAAGATAAAAGGTTATGAGTATCTGCGTGAACTTACTGCAATGAACAAAACTCACAAACCACGATAATGCACTCAACTCACTTTAGTGGGCTCTTTAGTGAGTCTGGCCCATCTACCAGTAGTGCGCTCACGCCTCTCGACGATGTATCCTACAATCGGCGAACCACCGTTGCTTAATGGCGGAGACCACCTCAGGGAAATGTGGTCTTTGCTTATATCTGTCGCTTGCGGCTTTCCAGGTTTGCCAGGAACATCTGATTACGATTTAGAACAAGTTATTGAATACATACCTTGAGAATCATCACGTTTATTCAATATTAGTCCACCTACCGAACTGGTTCTTAGCGACCACTGAATCTTTAGTTGTGAGAGGATCAGATCTTCCTTGTAGATTTTCAGCCATAACTCTGAACTCGTACGTTGTTCCCTCTAGAAGGCGTGGAACAGTAGCATGATGTTGAGCTGGGTTTATGTTGGAAAGAGCTGGTACCCAACCACCTCCGTGAGTCAGATCCCTCTTTTCTATTACGTAAGCACTGTAAAAAGATTTTTCAAGTGAATACTGGCGCGAATAAGCCCTCCGTGAAATTTTTGTGATCGCGCCAATTAATTTTATACTAACGTGAGTTCACTTCCACCGTTGTCAAGCGGTGGCATCCAGGACAGCGTGACGCTTGAAGAGGTGATATCTTCATATACCAGTGGCTCTCTTGGTGGCCCAGGTCGATCTGCGTCATTAATTTTGATTTTAAAAATAATCACTCACCACGATATATTGAAGTAATAAATTCGTCTGCTGAATTAGGAAACAGAGCTTAATAGAAGCACTGCGTGTGTAAATTACCTAGTACTGTAACTTGGAATGATCCCTCGTCCATGCCAGAGCTGTTCCTCAAGAGCAAATGATAGTTTCCGCTGTCAGTTCGGTTGCAATTGACAGTGTGTACGATTGTGTGGTATCCAATGGATGTGACTGTCGTCCTCGAGTCAGTGACAATCTCGTTGCTTCCGTTTGTCCAAACAGCTTCTGGTGCTGGTTCACCAATGAAGTCGATAGCAATGTGAAGAATAGTTCCAGCCTTGACAACAACGTCGTTGAGAGGAGTAATGATTTTGGGTGCCACTAGAAACAAAATTTTCATCATTCCAACAGTCAAAAGATAGAACCTTCATTTACTGGCTAAAGCCAAAATAAACATTATGAAAGTCGCTTCTCGATTGGACGAAATCACTCACGGTATCTTTGTCTGCAGATGACCGACTCAGTTGCTTCACTTGGCAGACTAGGTCCTGCTTTATTGACCGCAATGACTCTGAACTCGTATTCGTGACCTTTGAGAAGATCCTTGACTGCAGCCTGTAGGACATTGGATTGATAAAGAAAAACATGAATCCCTTGAATGTCTAAAGGAAAATGCCAAGAAACTATTCCCTTTTTGAGCAATAGAACCAGTTCATTCCATTTAATCACAGTAGCATAACATCGCTCGACATTTCTATGTTCGAATATCTAACTTTTATCTATTATCATACAATGTTTCCCATTACAACGTAAATCTCAATACTTGCATTTACCTGTAAATCATGATACTCTCGCCTACTTGATAACAATTGGAACTTCAAAATACCTTATTGACATTTATAATAGATCTATATTTCTTTCTATGTGTTTCTACTGCCCAGCCCTTCATCAGATTGATCAGATTCGGTTAAATTACTTTTACACTTTCTTTGAAGTTACATAATGGCAATTCGAACACATTAAAACTAGAGAGAATATCATACTAGACTCCTATTGCTTGCTGAAACCTGATGTAATTTCAGGTCACCTGAGCTGTATACTTACGGTATTAGCTGACCCAGGTACTGTCATAGCATTTGCCCAGTATGGACTTCCTTTCTCCTTCTTTTGTACTATATACTCCAATATCGGCGAGCCACCATCCGACTTGGGCGGGTTCCATTGAATCTCAACGAAATCTTCACCCCAGTCGATGACGCTTGGTTTTTCTGGTGCATCAGGCTCATCTGCATTGGAAATAACAACGATCTAAATCGTACTGGGTTGGTGAGGGGGAGAAGAACCAGGCGACTTGTTCTCCGATTTTTTATTTACTGGCCGAGTACTTTCGCCCCTTCGGGCATCCTCAGGGCGATGTGGAACCATAGGTTACCACTTCTCCCCCTCACCAACCCAGTACGATGAGAGATGCGACGACTCAACCAAGAAGAACGATCTAAATGTAATAATTAATTTACAGAAAATCGGCTGTTGTGTGAGGAAAGAGCATAAAATAGACTTTTTTCCATTTTTCATCTATAATACCGATGTCATCGGAGTCTTCGTATCGATGACAATAAGCTCTATGGCTTGAAGAATCATGTAAAAGAATCTATTTGAAGTCAAAACATCTTTAAGGCTTTAGCGTGTATTGTTTCACGAGTTCAACGAGTTTCTTTGCGGAATATGCTACAGACACAGGCGATAATATTCAGTGGAGGGGGTTTGCTTTCTCCGGATATGCTCCTGATATGAGCGGATTATTTGGGCTCTTTAACCCCCGCGTGGTTGTGCATTTAGTGGGAATTTTGATTTACAATCACAGGTTTAAAAGTACACGACGTCTTGTTCCTTGTAATAACCCGAATACCATTTACTGAATTTCCCTTCCGTGTGAGAGTACTTGGAATTAGACGAAATGTAGGGAACCGAGTGTTCTCTCGTACTGCACTAATAAAACAAATAATTCCAATTTACCGAATTCGTTTTGGGCGATGATTCCTTTGTCGCATTCCAATGGATCAGATTCGCCCATTGCATTAACAGCCCTCACGCGGAAATAGTACTCTTTCTTGTGAATGAGACGTTCGACGAGATAGTTGAGTGCTGGTGACATGCCAGCATCAGCCCAGGTACCTCTGGAAGTGTCCATCTTTTCGATGATGTAATGGAGAACTGGAGATCCACCGTCATCATCTGGTGGCTTCCAAGCCAAACGGGCGTTCTCCTTGGTCACATCGAACACTTGCAACGGTCCTTTTGGAACCGACGGGCGATCTAAGGGTCAGAAATGAGTGTGTTTGTGTAGGCCTTCTGTTAATATCGTGATCAGTTATAGTTCATTTCTGTCTATCTCTTACCGAGCACTTGAACATTAGCGCTGCCCTTGCAGACTCCGAGTTCGTTCTTCAAAGTCAACGTGTATGTACCGGTATCCGTGCGAGCGGCGAATGGAATGTCCAAAATAGTGTCAGTTTGTCTTGTGAAAATATCGACTCTGTCATCAGAAACAAGATCCTTATGATTAACGTCCCAGGTCACCTTAGGCAAGGGTGAACCTCCGATCGGCACGGTGAAGTTTATACGCTGGCCAACCTTTACGATCAAATCTTGAAGCGCCAAGAGATCAATATGAGGTTCAACTAGAAACGAAAAAGAAAAATCCATTGAAAGTAAACGTAGACATTTGCCAAAGAAGTTCTGTAGAGCTGCACTTCCAGAACTCAATTGGGTAAGCAGCACACTTCAACATTATTAGCTAGTTAGAAACCTGTTTTGATATACACTAACCAAATTTAGGCCTTGTGACAGCATCGCTGGGATCGCCCTGGCCACCTTTGTTGACGGCAATGACTCTAAAATCGTACTCCTCGTTTTCATCCAGGTCTGGAACTTTGAAGTCGGTAGCTCTTGCAGGTACTTCGCCAACCTGTTCCCAGTTGCTGAAAAATAAAACAGTTTACGATTGACGTTAGCCCCATTTTGCTTGCTTCGGTGATCGAGAAAATAATTTATGTTCTATAGGTAACTAATTATAGCTGAAATCCTCACCCAAATTTAGGTTTTTTCTCGATGACGTAGCCAGTAATTGGAGAACCACCGTCCTTCTTTGGGGCACCCCACTTCAGTGTCACATGATTCTTTCCTGCATCTAAAACAATCACGTAGGGGATATTCATCAATAATTTATTTTATATCATCCTTTGTTTTACGTTGTACGTTACGTTTTATTTTACTCACCAGCAATAGCCACATTGCTAGGTTTGTCTGGCTTCTTGAATGGGTCACGGGCAGTAATTGGCGATTGTCCAATCAATGGAAGTGATTCGCCAATTTTGTTTACAGCTTTTACCCGGAAATTATAGCTGTGTCCTTCAATGAGGTTTTCAACTCTGAAATTGTAAAACAATGTCATGTAAAGTTTGCTCTTTGTGCTGAAATAAGTAGTTAGAAACGTCATAGGAGTCAGTAGTATGAAATACCTGAGTTTGATGCCGAAACAGTCTCCTACAGGCACCCATCTCAGGCTGTCACTGTCCATCTTTTCAACAACGTAATGTGAAATATCGGCTCCTCCGTTATCCCTAGGAGGCCTCCACGAAAGCAAACACGAGCTCTTTGTGATGTCTTCTGGGTTCAAAGGTCCTTCGGGTGGCTGAGGTACATCTAAAAAACACAAAGAATAATTTCATCGCTGTGGGCATGTTGTTTGGTGGGCAAATCAAATTCAACATTTTTTCCTCAAGCGATTTTTAGTCACGAGAATGTTTTATAATCATCTGGGATTCCCCTGCAAGGGTCATAGGGTAGAGGCAGATTCTTTGGTTGTTGCATAACAGCCTCTTGAAGAAGGTACCATCTAAATAGGTTTTAGTTATGGAAATAAGCTCACCAAGTACAGTGATGTTGACGGTAACCGTGTCAGAGCCATTGACGTTCTTGACAAATAGAGTGCATTGCCCTGAATCACTCCTTTTGGCATCAATGACTCGCAGTTTAGTGTTGTAGTCTTCGTGAATTACCCTGATTCTCTCATTGGAAATCACTGGGTTGCCCTTCATAGTCCATTCCTTCGATGGAGGCGGCTCACCAAATATGGGAACGTCAAAGTCGAAGTTCTGTCCAGCTCGGACTTTGATGTCCATCATCGCATTGCGGTCTATCCTTGGCGCCACTGAAATCGGAGTTAAATTTTGATTCAAACTTCAAAACCGCTTCCTTTATTTTACAAACTCATTGAGTAACCCTGATTAGCGGCCAGTAAAAATCATAGTTGTTAACTTTTTACTTGCTTCATTTTCTACTAATGTATAACTTACAGTTCTTTGCTCGAGCAGTAACTGGGTTGGTGGGGTCACTAGGAGTACCGGGACCGGCCTTGTTAACAGCTCGTATCCTGAATTCGTACTGATTTCCTTCAATTAAGTTAGGCACAATACCAGTTAGCTTGTCACCAGGTACTTCCACGCACGGATCCCAGATGTTACTGCCATTAAATAAAGTACATATGTATTCAAATGATACAAAACTGAACGTTCACTCGCTACTACCAAATGTACATCTACTTCCATTATCATCAATGTCCATCACATCATTTCATTTTTTATAGCTTCTAAATAATTGCATAATAGAGTTGTAGGAGAGGGCAGCACTGATTCCATGATAGGATAATTTTCCCTTACTCACCCGAGTCTGTCTTTTTTCTCAATGATATAGGCTGTGATCGGAGCGCCCCCATCATCCTCGGGTTTCTCCCATTCAAGCTCAACAAAGTCCTTGTCGTAGTCTTTGACTATTGGGGTCTTTGGCTTACCAGGTTCGTCTGAAAGAATAAATTTTGATGCTCAAATTTTTTGCTCATCGTTTATCAAACTGGCTTCTATTGATCGAAAATCATGATCCACAATGGGCTTACCGTAAGGATTCTTTGCCTCAATTGATTCTTGGGCAGTGAGAGGATCAGATTTGCCTTGTTTATTTACTGCGCGTACTCTAAACTTGTACTTGTGCATTGGCTGTAGACCCGTCACTTCTAAGGTTGTTGCCGGACCCAATGTCTCTCCTGCTGGCACCCAACGTCCGGTAGCTTCATCAAGTTTTTCTACGATGTATTTCTCCACTGGATTTCCACCATCGTCATCTGGATGTTTCCAAGATAAAGTCGCTCCCTCCGAGTGTATATCAGATATTTTCAGCGGACCATTCGGTGGAGATGGCTTGTCTGAAAAATCAAATTCGTTTTAGAAAGGTATTCATTCATTTAAATAATATGCTACTAAATCTGAGACGCTTTTGTGAGGTACATTAATATTGTAATTTTACTAATTTTATTTTTCTTAATTTCCCAACTAAAAGCTAAATTTTTTGCATTACGCTACAGCTGGAGAGTGTTTGACGACCATTCCAATGAGTATAGAAAGATTTTTATAGCTCCAAGAACTCTCGAGTTATACCCTCATGTCAAATTTCTGAAAATCTCCCAAATTTGGCACAAAAGCTGCGATAACTCGTGAACCAATAAAGCTACCAACCCGGCTATGGTCTCATTCGATTCAGCGTCCAAAAATCGATTGAATTTGATACCACGTACAAATTTTTCTGAAAAACCTTGGTAAATATGAATTTCCTCCCCCTCAAAACCCCCCAAAAATACCCTTAAAATTGAGCCAGCAAGTTGGTTCAAGAATTGGGCCGTCGTAGGACCGAGATTGATTTTTGGTGAAAATTTCAAATTTTTAGCTCTTTTAGTTTGGCCGGAAAACTGCTGACGGCGTACGGCGGACGGACAGAATTTTTTTTATTGGATATTCGGATTCTACATGCCTTGAAACGTAAAACATCAAATTTTGAGGGGGTTAGACATTTTTTTTCTTGGGCGATTACAATGGTTTATTATAATAATAAACCAAAATAAACTATATTTGTATGTATTTCAAAAAACATACTCTGTTATTTATGTAGTCCTGATTATCATTAGAAAAATATTCCTATTGTCTTAACCTAAGGTTCGAATTTGATATTATTTTAGCTTATTATTGTAAAGGAGGTGTTATTGTGAGTCTTAAAGCATCTTGAGGATTTACATATTTATATTTTAAAAGTGGTGATGATGAATTCAATTTACCAAGCACTGTGACTTTCACTTCAGCTATATCTTTTCCGTTGATGTTTTCGGCAGTGACCTTCCATTTGCCAGAATCTGCTCTGGTTGTGCTTCTCACGCTGATTTTCGTCCCGTAGTCATAATGGGTCACCTTAATGGTGCCTCGCGACGTGACCTCTTTGCTTCCAAACACCCATGCAGTTGTTGGCATTGGTTCACCGCTCACTTTGACATTGAACTTGAATGGTGATCCAGCCTTGATGGTGACGTCAAGTAACGTCGATCGGTCGATCTTGGGCGCCAAGTTTCTTGGCTTGGTTATTATAATGGGAGTCGGGTCGCTGGCTTCTCCTGGTCCTGCGGCATTGACTGCTCTCACTTGGAACTGATAAGATTCACCTTCAGTCAAGTTTGGCACAGTAGCAAATGTTTGGCCTGCTGGTACAGTCAAAGCCTTCTCCCAATTTCCGTATTTGTCTTTCTTCTCAACGAGGTATTCAGTGACTGGTGAGCCGCCGTCCTGTTTAGGTGGTGACCACTTCAAGTCTACATGATCTTTGTCCCAGTCCGTTGCCTCCAAGTCCTCGGGTTTGCTCGGTTCATCTGAAGAAGTAAAGGGTTCAATTTTATGTGGGCAACTTCATGAAGCAGATTCCTTACACATTGATGATTTGCCGCTACTATTTTTTCCTGTACCTTTCTTCATTCATTTAACCGGATCGACCAATAAAAATATAAATCCATTGAACCATCAAAAAATCAACATAATGCTGAGATAATTATCAGTATGGCCATTCGTTAAAATGATCAGTTCACTCACCGAACGGATTTTTAGCAATAATGCTGGTTTCCGTTTCGAGAGGTTCCGATTCGCCTTCAGTATTCACGGCGAATACCCTGAACGAATATTCATTGCCAGGAGTCAAACCAGTGACCTCAACATCTGAAAATATAAGAAGTTTTTTGTGAGTTGCATAATATTTCTGTTGCAGGTGTCGAGTGTGATTTGTAAGCTTGATAGCTGATAGCTACTTTGTTTGCTATTGTGAAATCTGGGTTGAATCATTATTATAAAACGATGTTCCTTTGGTTACTATATTCTTTTCATTGTGATTGTCAATCCAGATGTATTAGAATTGGTGGCAATAGAGTATGGTAATGTTGGTATTGAATAAAAATGTTATATCCTCACTTGGCTCAGTGGATCTTCCACATGGAATCCACATTCCTTTAGATGGGTCGAACTTTTCGACTGCATAATGGTCAATGGGGAGTCCACCATCATCCTTGGGTCGCTTCCACTTGAGCTTACAACCCTCCTTGTGTACATCTGTGACCTGTTGAAAGAAATGTGATCATGTAAGGAATGTTGGAATGAAAACTCGAATATTTGAGACGATGCAGGGAACAGAGCTGGGTTAGTTGGGAGAGAATGTGAGAGGTCGGTCCTGTACTTCAGGATCGTTCAAAATATCGCTGTGAGTAGAGGCCAAGGTTTTCTCTTGATATTTTATCACAAAAGAATTTGATGGGAGGAGAGTTCGCATCATAGTGGCATGTAATAGAACTCAACCCTTTTTGATCCAGCTATCACTTAATCTCATGGCCTGAGTATGATTAAGCATTATCAGACGGATTAGCCGAGTGTTCCTATGCACTGCCATTATTGGTTGCCATTGATGCTAGGGGTTCATTTTTTCTCCGAGTGCCCTGCAATTTCGTGATTGATCTCTCGTCTCTCTCCCTTTCAATGTATCCCAATCTGCCTGAAACGCGCCTTCGCCATGTTAAGCATTGATGGTCTAAAGTCGTAGTGTAAACACATCCAAATCACACTTATCTATCTCTGATCTGAATTATTTCACTCTATAAACCCTCGTCCATCGATAAAACCCTCAGGTGCTGTAATTGTCTTGGTGCACTTTCTCCTCATCACTTCAGGTGGAAGAAGGCGAGAACTTTTCAAAACATAGGTACCCGCGATATTTTTTCAGTGATATTATGACCACCACTCACTAACTACACTTAACAAGTTTAAAATTATAATATTTTAATAAATTCGTTGCCTCACCTGTAGCGGCCCTTCGGGGGGAGATGGTTTATCCGTGACAGTAACTGTGAAAGTCACTTGGTCTTTGCCGCAGCTGTTTGTTGCAGTTACGACGTACTCCCCGGAGTTTTCACGATTCACTGGTCTGACTATTAACTTCGTGTAATAGTCAACATTTTCCAAGGTTGTCGTCTTGTTATTCCTATGCCGTAAATTCTCGTTATGGTTAAAAATGTACGGAATTTCATTAATTTTGAAGCATTCAGTGGTTTCAGATGAGAAAAATGAGCTTTCTATCCACTCATCCTACCTGTGATCTAGGAATAGCCCAAGCAATAGTGGAAAAATGGTTACATTTTGTCTGTTTTTTGTTTTTGCTTTTTTCAATAATTAGATTTATGATGATTTAGTTATTTTATATTATTCTTATCATGATTGTGGACTACCTGATGGGCAGCATAGAACACCTCCATTCCACGTGTGGTGGTGGTTCACCTATTATGTTGGCGTCCAGCTTCAACGCAGAACCAGCAGAGATGGTGACGTCTCGCAGATTCCTTCTGTCAATCTTCGGAGCCACTGTAAAACGATTATGAGTGATTTGCTGATTATGCTTTATCTTAGGTTCAGATGATCGGGAACTACCATATCATAATCGTTAAAATAAATTAGGTAGGTAACGTTTTTGCGTACGGTATCTTGGCTTGGCGATGAACGTCTTGCTTGGCTCACTGGCCTTGCTCATCCCCGCCTTGTTTAGGGCGATCACTCTGAACTGGTATTCATTTCCTTCAACTAAACCAGTGACAAGAGCCTGTGGTGAACAACCGACGGTTTCCAAAGCTTTTTCCCATATTCCACTAGAATGAAAATATCTTTCATTAGTTACAAGGGTAATAGAGGTAAATATTTTTTCGCCCAGTAAAGCAAAAGAAAATAGGTAGGCCTGCTTATAAGTTTCTCGTTGTGCACCTGTTTTCATTCGTGATATCATTTATCAATTATTTATACTTTTCCTTTTAGTCGCACTTCTTGATGTCCGGGGGTTGTGAGGGGGAGAAAAATCAGGCGACTCATTCACCGATTCTTTATTGGCTGGCCGAGCACTTTCGCCCATTCGGGCACCTTCAGGCGACGTGGAAGCCATATGGTCCACAGCCAAGAATCGGAGAATGAGTCGCCTGGTTTTTCTCCCCCTCACAACCCCGGAATTATTTATAGTTACACATATATGACCCAGTGATTTGTACTACTATCGGCTAACTATGTCAGATACCTACCTTGGAAAGAGTTCTTTGGATTTATTATTCAATAATAAACCATTATAACCGCCAAACAAATTAATTAATTAATTTAAAAAATAAAATACATTCTAGCCCCTCAAAATTTGATTTTTTTTAAATTTATTTTTTATTCTGCAATTCCTTGAACGGGATACCCCAATTTCCAAGTTTTTTCCATTCGGCGCTTCCATGGAATTCGTAATGACTGAGTGATAGTAGTGTGTTTGTTATTTTATCCAACATTACCTGTATTTGTCTTTCTTTTCAATTATGTATCCGGTTATTGGTGAACCGCCGTCAGATACGGGTTCAGCCCAGACCAAATCCACTTGATTCTGGTTCCAGTCGACAGGGTTTGGTGCTCCAGGTTCGCTCGGGACCACTGTAGAAAAAATGGTAGAAATTGTATAGTTTATTTCCTCTCGAACACATTTGCAACTAATTATCTATTGTTGTCGAACTTAATTTTCTTTTATAATCAAAGGTAGGTTAACTGAGCTCTCCAGCTCTAATTAAATATTATTCCGATCATTCTCGATCACTCGGTGATCGTAAAACGAGAAACCCTGTTATACGTACCGATTCTATCCTGTTGGCTTATGCTTATTTGCAACAAAGTTTTTGTGAATTCATGACAAGGTTTTCAAATATATAGCTACCTATGTTCTATTTCTGCTTGAACCATTAATCACGGGCCAGAAATGTACTGTGCTCTACGGCAATTTCGCCTCGGAAAACAAAGGATCAAAAGAGGTGTACGACTTGGAGAGCTCTGAAAAATTATATCCACCTATCAGAAATTCATTAAAAAATAAGAACTAACCGAACGGATCTTTGGCGATGATGGAGCCGATCGTTGTGAGCGGCTCGGACTCGCCCTCCTTATTTACTGCCTTCACTCGGAACTGATACTCATGTCCGGGCGTCAGTCCAGTTACTTCCAGCTCTGGCGTTTTCGATTTCCCAACCGGTTGCCAGATGCCCGTTTCTGGATCGTATTTTTCCACAACATAGCCTTCGATCGGCTCACCACCATCGTCCTTTGGTTTCTTCCATTTCAGAGTGCAACCTTCTTTATGGATGTCGGAAACCTCCAATGGTCCTTCGGGAGGGCTTGGCCGGCCTGTTTTGCAGAAACACAAAGAAGGGTTGAAATTGTACAAATGCGAAACGTTTTCCGTCAGTTCTCCCTGAACATCAATATTCTAACTAGCATGAGATTCGTAAACGTACTTATTACAGTGATTTCCACTTCAGCATCATCGGCACCGTATCTATTTGCTGCATGAATCTTATATATTCCTGTGTCTTTCCTCTCTGTTGCCTGAATGACAAATTTGGTCTGATTGGGAATGCTATCAATCAGTCGGGATCCCTGCGAAGAGATTGTTTTGTTTCCAAGGTACCAGGTGATGTCTGGAGCAGGTTCACCTGTTACTTTGACTAGCAGCATGATTGGCTCGCCCTCATGAACGGTCAGTGCCTGAAGGTTCTTCCTGTCAATCTTTGGAGCCACTGTGACAGCGAAAGACAATATTATGCAGATAAGAAGAAATCCGATCTTTTGAAATCAGCTATGTTATAATTAAATATTATCTTTAGGGAGTGGTAGTCATATATTTGATGCTCACTTTTTCTCGGTTTCGGTATAACAGATTTACTCGGCTGGCTTGGCTCGCCTGGTCCAGCATCGTTGACGGCGATGATCCTGAACTCGTACTCAGTACCCTCATCCAGGTCCTCTGCTCGTGCTTTACAGTCAGGTCCTTTGACTTCTGCTGCCTTTACCCATCGTGGACTACCCTTTTCTCGTTTCTCAACTATGTACCCTGTGATAGGGGAGCCACCATCGCGTAGTGGAGGCTGCCATTTGAGGTCAACGAAATCTTTGTCCCAATCGACAATCTCAGGTGGTGCAGTTGCACCAGGTTCATCTGCAACGATAAATTTGTTTTGGTATTTTAGAGATTGCGAGCATAAATATGTTTCGATATAAATAGTCCATTACTCGTATTACGTAAGGTGAATTTAGTAAATGAATAAATCAAAATAATGTAATAGTGTAAATTATCACCATATGGGTTCTTGGCGATGATCGACTCAGTTGTCTCCAATGGAATAGACTCGCCTTCAGCGTTCACAGCTGCTACTCTGAACTTGTACTCATGTCCAGGGACCAAGTTCTCTAGGTCAGCTTTGCAATCTTTCGTCCTGCCGGCTGGCATCCACCGACCTGTAATGCCATAACATCCTCGTAAGGTTCTGTACATTAAAACAGTTTATTTCAGGTACGTACGCCTTGGTATCAAAATATTGGCACGTGTTTCATACTTTGCCTATGCATTGAGTATAATTAAATGTATCTAGAATCAATCAAGGTTCCCATACATTCTGGTTGGTTATTGAAAATTTCGGAAGAATTCTGTCGTTCACCTGTTTCAGCATCGAATTTCTCGATGGCGTAAAAGTCTATAGGTGTTCCTCCATCGTCTTCTGGTGGCTTCCATTTGAGCGTGCAGCCTTCCTTGTGGATGTCAGATACCTTCAAAGGACCTTCTGGCTTTCCAGGCACATCTAGTGGGAACATAGCGTCGTTTGAAAATTAGTGTACCCATTGACAAACTGTGATGAGGTGGTGAAATGTATATTTGTGATTGTCCGTGTTTGACTTCACCAAGAACAAGGTTTCCTAGTGGTGGATTATCTAGTTTCTGTATCGAGACTGTTGACGATTTATTTATTTTTTCTATAACGGCAAATTGTTCCTAACACCTTTCCTCATAAGTTATATCCGTGTTGAAAATGATTTTGTGTTGGACGGCAACAGTTTCTTGCTTTTCCTTATCTCGACATTTTGACAGTGATTGTTGTATCTAGATTGTAATGAGCTGTTCCCAGAGGAACCAAAAAATTCAAGTGATTTTAGATGACCGATCCAAACAGCAGCTTCATGATGAGAGAATACCTTTAAACAGTGTTAACGAAATATTGGTACCGACCAACCCCCAAGTAATCGGGTTTTCATTGGCTAGTGTTCCGAAAATAAATTAGTTTTCTTATAGTGCTTTAGTTAATGGTGAAGTTACATGTACAACGGATATTGTTCAGTATATACAACCCTGCATGGAATATTACCAAGAACAGTGATTTCCATCGTGACTTCATCCTTCCCAGAGAAGTTTTCTGCCTTGAGCACGTATGTCCCTGATTGAGAGCGCGTAGCTGCTAGAACTGCAAATTTCGTTCGGGTATCATCGTCGTCAATGCTCAGATTATCCCCTGAGGAAAGACGAGATTTATTGAGGAACCAGGATTTCGTCGGGATGGGCTCGCCAGATACCTTGATATCCAGTTTGATATTTTGGCCTGCTTTGATCGTCATATCCTTCACGTTCGTTCGATCAATTTTCGGAGGTACTGAAATAAATAATACATTCATTGGCGTTTGAATATTTCAAAGGTTAAGTGAAACCTATACAGCCTATACTGAAGCCTATGAATTGCTGGATTTATTTCAACCCATTTTCAGGTACTTACCGTTCCTATCTTTGATCAGAACTTCATCGCTTGGTTCACTGGGTTTACTGTTGCCACCTTTGTTGCACGCAATAACCCTGAAGGTGTATTTCATGCCATCTATCAAATCTGGAACGCGGCCCTCTGGTTTGTTTCCTATGAGCTCCGTGGCCCTCTGCCATTTGGTACTAGACAAGAAAAAAAATTCAGTGATTCTTCATTGATCCTCATGTTTTACAGCAAAAACCGAATGAATGAACGATATTGAAAATATTTACCTGTATTGATCCTTCTTTTCAATGATGTAAGAAGTGATCTGTGCACCGCCATCGGATTTAGGAGGGGTCCATTTCAAGAAACAGCTGCTTCTGTCCCAGTCTTTGGCGGCAGGTTTACCTGGCCGGTCAGGTGGAGCTAATGCACGGAAAATGAGAGCATTATTTTCTACCTTCCTATAGTTTAATCTTATAGTTTCTGAGTTGAAGTATCTAAGTGTAGCTTCTGAGTTATAGGTACCTTTCGCCTGATCTTTTATGGCTGAATGTAATCACTGAGATGTAAACAACTCTTGTTCGGTTAATAATTACAAGTAATGATGGTGATTAATATTAGTTAAATGTAGTTGATGATATTCAGAACTTGTTGGACCGTAATTTCCAGTGTTTCGAGCTCTTTTTCTTTTTTTAATGCACTAACAGAATATCTGTCGTATACCTACTAGTACAATAAACGTGTTATACCGAAGAAAATGATGAAATCATTGCCAGTTTGTAGATCAACGTCCTAAATTTAACTTTCGAGTTGTTAAGATGCCGTCATCTTTCTTCATTACTTTACTTTCAACGTTAAACAGAAAAAATAAATGTTCTTTGTCAGCCTTGTGTTTCATAATGAACGCCATATTCTGAACACACTTACAGAATGGATTCTTCGCTATGATGGGTGTGAGCGTCTCGAGCGGTTCTGATTCTCCTTCAGCATTGACAGCTTTCACTCTGAATTGGTATTCTTTGCCTTCATGCAGTCCACCAACCTGAACATATAGTTCGGATAGTGATGAAATGAAAGCTAATGCTGACTATCTGTAAGTTATGTCCATGAATGGACTGATTTCTCGATGAAAATAAAAGATCGACGCAAGAATTTGTCATTATTGATTGGATGGAAAATGAGTGTAATAAAAAGATTAATTCAGTACCAATCATATTTAAATGAATATTATTATTATTATTATTATTTTATTTATTTTTATTCATATTTTGGATTTATGAATTCATAAATGTGATGTTTGTATGGTTTGAGGATATACTACACAATGCATCTGCTGCTAATAGATTTAATTATATAAACCTTCCGGTAAAGCACTCGTCTCATATTATTTGGTCTTTCTATATTATCATCGAAAAATAAAAATAGGGAAAAAATAAATAATATAACAGAAATCGTAGCAATCATTATCAGCATCGTTGTTTTTATTGGCTACCTCAGCTTCAGTTCCTTTGGATGTAGCTACAGGTACCCAACGACCGCTTTCGGTGTCCATTCTCTCAATGAGATAGTGATCAACCGGTTTGCCACCGTCATCTTCCGGTTTGCCCCACTTGAGCGTGCATCCATCAGCGCAAATATCTTGAACGTCGAGCGGACCCTTTGGTTTGCTTGGCGGACCTAAGTTAAAAAGTCAGAATGGAATAATTTTATTCGTGCCATAATTCATTTCAAGCCAGTTCAAATATACGCCTTCTAAATAAAATAAAACCTACTAATACCTAATTAATCTTGTACTGGGTTGGTGAGGGGGAGAAGAACCAGGCGACGTATTCTCCAATTTTTTATTTTTTGGCCGAGTACTTTCGCCCCTTCGGGCATCCTCAGGGCGATGTGGAACCATAGGTTACCACAGCCTAATTAATCTTGCAAACTTCAGAAAATTTATTTTGCGAATCAGACTGGGTGGGGAAACTTTACTTTAGAAAACTGAACTTTAGAGTATGTATGGTACGGTTGTTGATTCTCCGATCACGTTTCATCCCAAATTAGGTGCAGTCTTTGCAGGACATAATATGTTCCAAGTTTTCAGAAGAATATGCAAGGAACCGCTTGACCCTTATGCGAGAAACGTCCCTTTATCCTGATTTTCCACCACGTTCATTAAATACCGTGGTTAGAAGGGAAGTTATACTTACTCAGCACTTCAATTTCAACTTCAACGGTGTCAGTTCCGGAGTCGTTGGTAGCAGTTACCGTGTATGTTCCAGTATCTTTTCTTCTCGATTTCTGGAGAGTGAACGAAGTTTTATGTTCTTCGTTGTCAATTTTCACGCGATTGTTGTTGATGGGCTCACCCTTCAGAGTCCATACAATCGTTGGTGCCGGTTCACCTTTGACGTCAGCCTCGAACTTCAGTGTCTGTCCAGATGCAACAGTCTTCTTTTGGAGATTCTTACGATCAATGTATGGAGCCACTATATTATCAAAAAATAGTACCGTTGAAATCTTCAAAGCGCATGGGATAACAGTCATCTATGGGAAATAATTGAGTACTCACAGAATCGAGGCTTAGCAACCACAGATTTGGATGTGTCACTGTGTGGGCCTGGACCAGCTTTGTTAACGGCAACTACTCTGAATTCGTACTCATGGCCCTCGATAACGTCTGTGACTTTTCCGCTAGTCCTAAAAGGTTAAAACATTTTCTAGCGTTAGGGAGATCAGGATGAATAGCTCGACAAACCATACTATAATAAATAACATTAGAATGATGAAGTTGCGTAAATAAAGCGTAGCACAATGCCAATTAAATGAAAATACCCTTCAAAGACATTCTATAATAGCGGTATGACAGCTTGAATTACGTCGAATAAATTTTGGTGTATCAATTAATTAACCTGATAGAAAGTGGAGCATCCTAAATTACCACTGTTCTAAAAAAAAAATAAAAATAAAAAAAAAATAAAAAAAAAATAAATAAATAAAAATAAGATAAAATAATATAAATAAATAATAATAAATAATAAATTTAAAAAAGTCAAACTTTATTAATTTGTATCGTACATTTTTCGTAGCAGTTAATTATAGTTTTCCAAGTACTGCTTCGTACCTTTCACCAGGAACAGTGAGAACGTCAACCCAGCTCCTTTCATCTTTGTCTCTCATCTGCACGATATATTTCTGAATCGGAGCTCCACCATCCTCCTTCGGTGGTGACCAGGATAAATCCACAAAATCTTTGTCCCAGTTGGTCGGGTTCGGACGGCCAGGTTTACCGGGAGGATCTGCAAACGCGCAATGATAATTTATACGGAATTCGAGTCAAGAGAAGTCGGTTTATGAAAATTCTAATGATTCTTATGTATATAGTTGTGCGTTACTAGCCTCGGAAAATGAATAATTTTTCAACAATAAATGGGGTGTGTGAGCTGGAAACCAAGAAATAAAGATCTGGTATAACTGAGTTTCGTATTGCAAACATTGATTGAATTTTTTTTTTTTTGCAGAACATTGATTAGCTTTTAGTTAGAGGCTCATCTCCAAAACTGTCAAAAATGACTTAATTTTTTACAGGCATTTGTTTGGATCCAATATGGTTGAAATATCTTTGTGACATCATCAGCAATCAGAGAGGAAAAATTTACCATCTGAGTGTCGAACATGCATCGTTATACTCCAATAATTCCATCTAGCATTGTCGACTATTCTTCGGTTTTGTCTTTAATGTTTAATTGCTTGCCTATAGGGACTACAATAATGTATGTCTTGATACCACTCACCAAAGGGATTTTTGGCAATTATTGGTTTATCAGTTTCTAATTCGTCCGATTCCCCTTCTTTGTTAACTGCCTTAACACGGAATTTGTACGGTTTCCCTTCCTGGAGACCAGTAATCGTTGCTTCCGTTCCGTTTGATTTTCCACAAGGGATCCATTGGCCGGTCAATGGGTCGAGCTTTTCAATTTCATAATAGTCCACGGGAGAACCACCGTCGTCTTCCGGTGGTTTCCACGCAAGTTTGCATCCGTTCTTCGTGACGTCACTAACTTCGAGTGGACCACCAGGCTTTGCCGGTTTACCTGGAATAGAAAATTTGCCATCCAATAAATGTCATTAAGCGGGTGCGAAAATCACCTATAACACTACTGCGATCGAACTGCTGTCTTTTCACAATCCTAATTAATTTTACGCCGAGTTCTCTCAGGATCTGAAGTAGATTTCAACCAGCGATTACAGCTATTATGGTATGACGAACTAACAAACTGTGAAAAGAGTACCGAGGCGTCCCCTAATACATTTAAGCGGGATAGTTGAAACCTTGCAATGATGAGGTGAAGAGAACTTTATTACTTGGGACGGAGTAATGACTCCATAATCGCCTGTTATACCTAGCATGAATTCATGTTATTCTTGACACATGCCAGAGGAAGTAATTATTTAAGTTGAAACCGAGACGAACGTCTTCATAATCTACATCAGACAAGGACAAGTAAAAAGTTCATGTCAAATTAGTGTGACGCTGGCTAATAAACTTTCTACAATTTTTATCTGATGAATTTTTCCCACTGCGAGGATGCAGTATTGATAATTGCATTTTTGTCGTAGCTGGTGAATTGATCGGAGCTTACTAATCTACATAATTCCCCATTCACTGACCTAAGATAGTAATGTCGAACTCAGCCTCGTCACTTCCAACCGAATTAGTCGCTTTGATCTTGTACTTGCCGCCCATTTTCCTCTTAGCTTTGATGATTGTCATTTTCGTGTTGTTGTCGATGTTATCGATGCGGACCTCGTCATTTGATTCAATATCCTGCGAAATTAATTTGTCGATTAAATCTCTTACGAACGAGCAGTTTCATTCTGAAAACTGCTTCCAATAAATTTATATAAGAATTTTCATAAGTAATAAATTATTAGTATAATTTAATACATAAGGAATAATGTAAAACTAATATTCAATGAGCTTTCGTCAAGATTTTTCATTATCAAGGTCCAACTTGAATGAGGCCCTTTTTAAACGAATCGAAATTGAAAAGAGACCCATGCTTCCAGGTACAGTTGCGAAAATTGAACCGCCTGTCCTCAGTGGAAGGTTGCTGCCAAGTGCGTTGCTATTCGGGTATGCAATTCAAGGGGAAATAATTTTATAAATGTAAATGATGTATGAAGAGTTTTGAATGGTGATATTGATTCTGAGTGTCTCCGTAAGACTATGTGATTCGTGTGAGCTCATTATCTCAGATACAGGAAAAATATCGTGACTTACTTTTCCGCTGAAAGACCAGGTAACCGTTGGCGGGGGTTCACCAATCACATCAACGTCGAGCATAATCATTTGGCCAGCCTTGAAAATTAGACCTTCCAATTTCGATCGGTCGATTCTCGGTTTCACTATGAATTAATAGATTTATTATTTATAATATTATTTATTATTTATATTTATTTTATTTATTTATTTTATATTTATTATTTATTAATAAACAACATATATTAGAACAAAACTTTCCTCTTTCTTCTTTCTCAATCAATTAATTATTTATTATTTATAATATTATTTATTAATAGATTATTCTCTCAGTCCGGTGACACAATTAAGGTGTGTATAGCAAACTTGTCCATAATGTATAATTTAGTTGAGGCTAAGTTATTTCGGGGCATACCGAATCGGGCGCGAGCAGTATGTGGTACAGTTGCTTCGCTCGGTTCACCAACTCCAGCCTTATTGACAGCGCGTATTCTGAACTGGTAAGTGTTGCCTTCTTCCAACTTGGGAACCTTGCCTTTCCTTGTGTTTCCGAATACTTCGGCAGCCTTAACGAATTTTGAGTCGTTCTTTCCTTTCATTTCAATTACGTATCCTGCAAGAGCAATATAGCCAATTTCGATTTGTCTGCGCTACTACGCTTTTAAAGCGAATTGTTGAGTCACACTCACAATCACTCACTTAAAGTAGTTATATTGCTATATAGATTTCAGCGTTTAGGACATAATCAGTAACAATCATACAACTCATGTAAGATTTTTAATGATAATGATGCCGAAATCGATAGAACGATATTGCTCATTTAAAATTAGTGGAATTCATGACAATCTCTTCGTCTCCTATCCTTGTGAAATATTATTCCACGATCTTAGCGCAAGTAATTTAGTAGAAAAAAGAGTTGATGCGCATTATTCGGATAGCATTTATATGCGGTGCTTACCTGTAATAGGAGCACCACCATCTCTGATAGGAGGGTCCCATTTGAGCTCGACACTATTTTCATCGTAATCGGCGATTTCTGGTAGACCAGGTGCCGAAGGAACGTCTGAAAGGTAGGCAAGTGACACATTTTACACTTTGACATTTATAATTAAAATTCGTGGGTAAGAAAGATTTCGACATTTTCTTCATAATATTGAAAAAACACACATATTTCGAAGTTCTTTTCGTACCATCGACAGCCATAATATGCTAGGGTGTGGAAGTCAATCATTTGAACTGAGGCTTGAAAAAATATCTATATCACTATATTGTCAATTGAAAAAAATTTTGGAAAATAAATTGAAAAATAAATTTTGGAAGAGTGATTTGTCTCAAACGCGAACAGGAGGAGGGGATCGATCCCACCAGTTCGCCTTGACCAATACGTATGTTAATGAGTATTATAATGCTCAGAACTTGAAGGTTGGGCCAATTCAACTAAACATGAAGATTCCCGAGTAACTGTGCAAAAAACTTTGTAGTAGAGGGGTTGTGAGGGGGAGAAAAACCAGGTGACTTATTCTCCAGATTTTTAATGGCTGGCCGAGCACTTTCGCCCATTCGGGCATCTTCAGGGCGACGTGGAACCATGAGGTCCACAGCCTCCATGGTTCCACGTCGCCCTGAAGATGCCCGAATGGGCGAAAGTGCTCGGCCAGCCGTTAAAAATCTGGAGAATAAGTCGCCTGGTTTTTCTCCCCCTCACAACCCCACTACTACAATAAATGCGACGACAACCAAGCGAAAAAACTTTGTGTTATTCAGAATAAAATAACGAATACTGTCATTTGACAACTGAACGAATCTGATGAATTCCTATTGATTTCATTATTGTACCCATTAAATTATGGAAACCATCGATAAAATGTAAGGACTTACCGAACGGGTTCTTCGCTATAATAGCAGTATCGGTTTCAAGCGGAGGTGACTCTCCTTCTTCGTTGACGGCTGCAACTCTGAAGTGATATTTTTTGCCTGGTTCGAGCCCAGTGATTTCGTGTTCGGTTGATGATGGATCAACGAATCCGGCAGGCACCCACCGACCGGTCGTCACCTCCATTTTCTCTAGGTTGTAGCCGGTGAGCGGAAGGCCACCATCGTCCTTAGGTGGCTTCCACTTCAATTTACAGCCTTCTTTGTGGACATCCAATACTTCAAGAGGTCCTTCAGGCGCTGCTGGTTTGTCTAGATCACAGAAATATGATTTAGTCCCGAGGGGATTCGTCAAAAACGTTACCTAGTTATATTGTATTTAAGTCAGCTTTACCAAGGATGTTAATCTCAACATCAGCTTCATCGCGACCGTTGATGTTCTCTGCGATGATCGTGTACTTGCCAGAGTCAGCTCTGGTTGTATCTCTGATTGCTAACTTTGTGTTGTAGTCCTCATTTTCTATCTTGAGCCTGGGAGTGTTTTCTAGATCCTTTGATCTGAAGACCCATTTAATCTCTGGTGGCGGTTCACCTTTGACATCAACGTCCAATTTGACGATTTGCCCATTCCGGACGGTCACCTTTTTCAGCTTTTCACGGTTGATGTGAGGTTTCACTGAAATTGAACATATCCAGCGTCAATAGGTCTCTTTTCCATTGTGGTAGGTTGAAATTGCGATTTTGAGAGAAGCATTACTCACGGTTCCTGGCTTTGGCGATGTGCGGTTTGGACGCCTCACTGGGCTCGCTCGGCCCAGCTTTATTGACCGCCTTCACGCGGAATTGATAAGTGTTTCCTTCTCTCAATCCAGTTACAAGACCTTCAGGTGCAGGGCCCTAAAAAAATTACAGCCATGTCATCAGGCAATCAATGATCTGTTATGAGCTTGGTTTGTGAAGAAAATAATTATTGAAATGAAAAATTGAAAAAAGTTATTTTAAACTAAACTCACACTTGTGGTCAGTACTTCTTCCCAAAGTCCGGACCCTTTGTCTCGAGCTTCAACTATGTATCCTGTAATTGGTGCTCCATTTGTCGATTTAGGAGGTGCCCATTTCAGTTGGACCCTGTCAACGTCCCAGTCCACAGGTTCGGGTACACCAGGCTTTGTTGGAACATCTGTTTTCGCAAGTCAAAATTTTGTTTTTTGAGTATTCGAATACTGTTAGGGTATTGCCTAGATGACCAAATTAGAGCACATATAGAGGGACAAGAGATACAAACGAAATGTTGAACGTTTTTCACATTTTTCTTCATTAAAAAAAGCAAAAGTAATTTAACGTTGTGTTAATATTTGTATTTATCTTTTCCAAGCGTTTGGTGTCCAGAAACATTGTTGTTCTATTTTTTTATGTACATTGAATTATGAAATTGGTTTTCTAACCCCTTCTTCATACCTAACCTATGCCAAACAAATAAATGCGATACATCCTTGTTCATTAATGCATAAGATGACTAAAATGGTGACGATTTCGGAAGTCAATTTGGGATTCGTTACCGTAAGGGTTCTTGGCGAGTGTGGAGCTTTCAGTTTCCAAAGGTTCACTTTCTCCTTCGTCATTGATCGCTTTAACGCGGAACTCGTAGCTGTGACCTTCCTGAAGACCCTTGATATCCATTTCGGTGTCGTTGGTACGTCCTACCGGTACCCATCGTCCAGTAGCCTTGTCCAATTTTTCCACTTGGTAAGCAGTAATTGGCTTGCCTCCATCGTCATCGGGCTTTTGCCATTTCAGCTTGCAGCCGCTGGCACTGACGTCCGAAACTTTCAAAGGCCCTTTGGGCCTTCCAGGCGCACCTAGAAATTCGAAAGACTCGGTTACCCAATAAATCGTATAAGAGCATAAAAAACCACTAACAAAACTGTTAAGGTATCATACCTGATTAGTTAAAAGAATGAAATTTCTTACCGAGAATGGTTATTTCAACTTCGGCTTCGTCCTTTCCATGTTCATTTTCAGCCTTGATGGTGTACACGCCGTTTTGTTTTCGAAGAGCATCATTAATATTGAACTTGGTATTGTACGGTACATTGATGATCTCAATGTTGGAAACATTTTCAACCTAGAGAGAATAAAATATTCGTCAACACTGCTGATGGATATTCGGTGCCACAGTAGAAATACAGTTGATGGAGTCCCAACTTACTGGTTTGTTTTGAAAAATCCACGTAACAGTTGGTGGAGGTTCGCCTCGAATATTGATATCGAAGTTACAGCTTTTTCCCGTTTTAATAACTATGTTCTTGAGGTTCGTACGGTCAATCCTTGGTTTCACTGTAAACATTCAAGATTCCCGTGTTCTAAGTCCACCACAACCTGTTTTCCTTGTTCTAATACAAACTGCTCTTACAAAAAATGCACTTACAAGCTCGGTGTTTGACTTTATGCAGAGGCGTGGAATCGGAAGGCTCCGAAGGTCCAGCCTTGTTGACAGCTACGACTCTAAAGTGGAATTCAGCTCCTTCCTTCAAATCGACCACTTTCCCTTCAGTTACATCTCCCGGAAACTCACCAGCAGGTTCCCAGTCTGGTTTGAACCTGAAATGGGAATTTCAGGATAAATAATAGTCTCCCACACGGAACTCAATGGGTGTTGTGGGTTCTGGAGTCCAATTATTAGGCAGGTGTTGATAATATTTTCTCAACAATCTTATAGCTTTGGTTGATCATATTTTGTTGTCATGAAGCTTTGGTTTCCTGCACGACGTGCCCGAATATAGCATCGTTCGCATTTGGCCCTTCAGCTTCTTCACAAATGGGTTGTAATCAATTGCGCGGTTTCTATTGAATTAACTAGAAAATTGTCAAACTAATCTTCCTCGGATATTCCTCTTGCAAGAGCATCCTTCCAATCTGCTTGAAGAGCAATATCTCCTAAGTCGCCTCCCTCTTCGCCTTTCATAGTAAATCAACATACACCAAACGCCGATTTGCTCTATTTCCGATCGGCAATGAAAGGGTTTAGCTATTGACGCTTGAGAAATCAGTCGTACCTTCTTATTGAAACTCTTGAGTTATGGGGGAAGAAACGGAATTGGTTGATATCCATTATAGTTGTTGACTGCCTACTTACTTATCTTTCTTCTCTACGATGTACTTTTCAATTGGAGCTCCACCATCGCTTGCTGGTGCCTTCCATTCCAATACGACGCTTTCATTATCATAGTCTTTGATCTTTGGCGTACCAGGTTTGCCAGGTTGGTCTGAAATATGCATGCAATCTCAGTGCATTGAACCGTTTCATATTGCTAATTTTACTATACGTAATGGTTGGATAAATATTTCAGAGAACGACAGAGGAATTGCCAGGTGCTTACCGAACGGATTCTTGGCAATGATGGATCTATCAGTCACCAGTGGCTCAGAATCACCTTCGTCGTTTATTGCTGTCACGCGGAATTTATATTCCTTCCCTTCATCCAGCCCTTGGATGTTCATCTCTTCTTTGTCGCCAGGAACTTTGCCCACTCGCATCCACTTTCCTGTCTCTACATCGTATTTCTCAATTTCGTACTCCTTGATTGGGGTGCCACCATCGTCGAGCGGCTTCTTCCATTTGACTTTGCATCCGGTTTTTGTCACGTTAGATACTTCAAGTGGTCCTTCTGGCTTTCCAGGTTTACCTGAAAATAATACGAAAATTAAGCTTTGTTATGAATTACTTACTCTAGCTGAAATTCATTTTATTCCTTACAAAATCGACTGCAAGACACGTAAGCGAATCGTACCTAATACGGTAAGCTCGAGGCTAGCCTCGTCCTTGCCAGACTCGTTTGTGGCTGTCAAGGTATATTTTCCAGTATCTTTCCTGAGGGCGTTGACGATTGTGAAAACCGTCTGGTAGTCTACGTTTTCAATCTTGATTCTCTCTGTAGTTGTCAAGGGAATGTTATCTCTCCAGCTCCAAACGAGTGTTGGTGGAGGTTCACCAGATACATCGACCGTCCATTTGTACGTCCTTCCTGCTTTGATTGTCACGCCCTTCATGCACTCCCGATCGATCCTCGGCCGCACTGAGACATCACAAATTAATTTTAGGTCATTAAATATTGAACTCTCCAAAATTTATATCATGATATTGTGTTTTACAAAAAAATAGAGTTTTCTTCGCTTGGTTGTCGTCGCATCTATTGTAGTAGAGGGGTTGTGAGGGGGAGAAAAACCAGGCGACTTATTCTCCAGATTTTTTATGGCTGGCCGAGCACTTTCGCCCATTCGGGCATCTTCAGGCTGTGGACCTCATGGTTCCACAAAAATAGAGTTAGAATATGGAAGCGTCTCAGAGAAAACTTCAGCCCTTCGGAATAAACTTGTCCCGTCAACCATCGTTTCTCAATTTAAATGAATCGAGCATAAATACTTACAACGTCTGTGTTTACAGATGTGGTTGTCGGTCGGCTCGCTCGGCTCACTTAGTCCTGCTTTATTGACGGCCCTCACCCTGAACTGGTAGACCATTCTCTCCTTAAGCCCATCAACTTTAGCCTCGGGCGTATCGTTTTCAGTTTTGGCCACTTCAGCCCAATCAGCTGCAAATTTGTCCTTCATTTCGACCACGTAGTGCGTGATAGGCCGGCCTCCGTCTGTTTCGGGTTTGGCCCATTTCAAACACACCATTGTGTTGTCGTAGTCAATTATCTCTGGTTTTCCTGGCCTAGCAGGTTCGTCTGAAAATATCAATTACTTTATACATTGAGGTGTCTAAATTCACGGTTTATAAAATTGTCTCTACTCTCATCTACGTGCTTAGGTCAGAATAGCAATAAGTAACACGTACCGTAAGGATTTTTAGCCTGAATGAAGTCCGTGGTTTCTAGCGGTTCCGATTCTCCCTCTTTGTTGACGGCTTTGACACGGATTTTGTATTTTTTCTTTGGTGTAAGACCAGCGACAGTGAAGGTTGCTGGAAGCTGTGGTCCAGTCTGTTTAGGAAAAAAGAAGGGAGCTAGAATCTGGAGGCGTTCAGATTATATACAAAATGCTGATGATGAATGAATGAAAATGATCGTGTTGACATTAGACAGGACGACATTTCGAGACCAACATTGCGAAATCGGACGCTGGGACGTTGGGTTCTACAGCACACGATCAACAGTGCACTCCTTGCTTACCCTTACCGTACTCACCTATCCATAGTGATAGCAAGTTAGATCTACTTATCCTTAAGTTAATTTTATCACCTTGTAGTCGCCTAAAAAGAATTCGAGGGAAAACAGTTTGAGCGAAGTGGTTATTTTTGGCCGACTTGTCTTCAATAACAAATTCAATGCAACTCCAATATTTTCTATGGACAGAGTTATAAGCTGAATTGTAAACTTTGTACATAGTGGCCGGGTCCATCGTTTCCAATATTGCATAATATTCAATTCTAATGATTGATTCCACCAAAAAAAAATTGAGATGGAATTAGCCTTAGAGTTAGCCGTACAGGAATCACCCACAAGCAATGTGACTAGCAACAGCCCTTTTTTTCAGTAGACTGAAGTCACATCACTGCACGTTGACGTTGCCTGTACAGCTAACCCTAAGGCAAATACCAACTCAATTTTTTTTGTGAAATCCACAATAAGTATATGCCAAGCAATTATTTCTTGAATCTCGATGATACCGAGCACCATCAATGCTATAATTTAGTAAATTGACAAAAATATTGCTTTTCATATCCTCAAAAGTGTTGGTCTGCACACGATATAGCAACAACAGCCTCAAAACACTTTGAGCTCCTAAAAATGGGTTTCACTTTCTCTCCGGTCACTAGCTCATTGAAGTCTTGCTTTATGTCGTATTTCGAGTCAACAATTGTTTGAAAACCCACTCGCAACAAAAAGCTTTTCCGAAAAAGTTAGAATCGAAAATTCTATTACACGATGCTCAAGTTAAAAATTTATGGTGAAAGAAGATTGTCTAAAAAATTACGAAATAATGAAAAAGCCCAGTAACATTCGCCTGATTTAAATCAGTTTGCATGGAAATATTGCTGCTATTATTTACCTCTCCAGCAGGTACCCATCTCCCAGTATCCATGTCCATTTTCTCGATGACATAACCAGTAATGTTGGTACCTCCATTGTCTTTCGGCTGATTCCACTGAACTTTGATATGGTTAGCTCTTACTTCGATGGATTCTAGCGGTCCAATAGGCTTGGACGGCTTGTCTGAAAAATCGAAGAGTGAATCTCATAGCGAATGAGGTTTTTCCACAAATAATTGCAAATACATATTTGAATAGCACCATTTCGTTTACAGGGTTGCATTAACTGTCTGTTCACAAGCGCTGATGAATCGATTAAATTCTAGCTAATTACCAAGCACGACGACGTCTGCGACACTTTCGCACGTTCCCGAGCTGTTGGTTAGGGTCAACTTGTATTTACCACTGTCCCCTCTGACGGCTCTTCGCACTGTCAGTACTGTATTCAACTCATACAAATCAATAGTAATCCTGTAAACGGACAGATTGAATTTTTCAGTTACCATGGATATCGAAAAGCTTAATTCTTTCCCAAGTGCTAAAAAAAATTTCAGATGTAAATAACGTTTTTCAGTCCATAGTGAATTCGGTGTCGTATTCCAAAGCAATTCTTACTTGTCGTTATCGTCGACGATTTCTTTTCCGTTCAACGTCCAAGAGACGGTTGGAGGAGGCTCACCGCCATACTTTATGTCGTACTTGATGACTTGCGTCTTCTTGATAACCATATTCGTAAGACCGTCTCCCACGATGAAAGGCTTGACTGCAACGCGCCATAAAGAATACATTAAAAACTATCAATGCACTATCAACTATCTATAGCGAATCGTTCTACACAGAGAACGCTGTGATTTGGTTTTTCACATTGTTGGTTAATTAGTTGAGAGTTAATTTAAGTTCAGTTACATCTACGAACCGAGGCAGTAATCATCCAAGTCCTCTGAATCTAATATACTTTCATATTAAATCCGGTGGTAAGAAAGAAATATGCTAGTCTACTACTACCGACTTCCAACTCAAATTTAACTTCAATACTTCTTCAAACTACCTTGTTGAACATGGTAAAAGAAGTACTCGATTCGTGACAGCGATCGCTAATAATTGAATCGACTATAATTTTGGGTGCTTTTCCCCATTAATTTGAACGCTGTAGTTCTCGATTGGCTGAGCCGTTCTTTCATCAAGTTTTAGATTTTTTTTTTTAAATTTCTATTAAGTATCGGATAGTTTTACAGAAGTTTACTATATTTTCATTTTACCGAATCGGCACTTAGCAATGATTGGCTTCGTTGCATCGCTTGGTTCGCCAGGTCCTGCCCGGTTGACAGCTCGGATCCTGAATTCGTACTGAGTGCCTTCCTTCAGGCCATCGATGGTCGCTGCGGTCACGTCACCGTCAATCACTTTACCTTCGATCCAATCTTTGCCGAATTTCTCCTGTAAAAGAAACCGTGTGGCCAATGAATGTTTCAAGTTGGGCTTTATTGCCATAATAAGCATGTCAATTGAGAGCTAGCCGTTCAGTATTTTAATGTTTTCCAACGAACGATTCTACATGTCGGTGGGGTATGCATTCAACTTTGTTGGATGAATTTTGTAAAATAGACTCTGAAATTTCTGTACAACTGTGAGCAAAATGGGCACCAACTATGTTTCAATTCATACCCCACCAAAACTGGCAAAACTATCTACCTTGTACTCAATGATGTAACCAGTAATCGGCGCTCCTCCGTCTGTTTCCGGTTTGTCCCATTTGAGATCCGCGTGATCCTTATCCCAATCGTGAACATCGACATTTCGTGGTTTGCTAGGCTCATCTATTAAAATTGAGCATACGGCGATAAATTGAAGAAATAATATGGTTCATTGCTATCACAGTATTGAGGGTGCATGCTTTCAAAAACAACATTACTAACTAGAGATTATTACATACTGCGGGGAACAACTACCTACTATCTTCTTGAGAAATGACAAAGGATTGATTCAAATTCGCTACCGCTACCTTCTCGACAGGTTCGGTTGATACGCACAGCGGCACCTCCCTGATAGGTCGGCCCGTTTGCTACCATTAGCTTCTGAGCTTGGCCAAGTTCGCAATTATTTTTGCGAAGGGACTTCTTCCGAGGAAGTCTCGATAAATCCTTGAATTTAAAGCGTTTGGTAGTTAGCTCGGTTCCCTCGTCTTCAACAGGGCCCAACCGACAGCTACCAAACGTGGTCAGTTGCAGCGCCCACAATTGGTGACCCCAAGTTCGAACACGGCTTCCGCAGCCTTCGAATTATGTGGCAGGTAGCTGACCATAATCCTTCCTCATTTCTCGAGAGGAGCCCTGTGGGGAACACCCACTATCTTCTTGAGAAATGACAAAGGATTGATTCAAATTCGCTACCGCTACCTTCTCGACAGGTTCGGTTGATACGCACAGCGGCACCTCCCTGCTAGGTCGGCCCGTTTGCAACTACTAGCTTCTGAGCTTGGCCAAGTTCGCAATATTTTTCTCGATAAATCCTTGAATTCAAAGCGTTTGGTAGTTAGCTCGGTTCCCTCGTCTTCAACAGGGCCCAACCGACAGCTACCAAACGTGGTCAGTTGCAGCGCCCACACATACATTACATACGTACGACATCATAAGCATCATCGGAAAAAAACATTATCAACCAGAAAATCAAACGTACCCCACGGATCCTTGGCGAGAACGACGCCTTTGCATAGGGTGAATTCAGAGCCCCCAATTTTATTGACAGCTCGAACCCTGAACTTATATTCGCGTTTGGGCGTGAGATCTGTGCAGTCATAAGACGTTCCATCTTCGGCTGGGCTGTGTGCAATATTCAACCAACCGCCTGAAAAATCAACGCATCGTGTACGTATTGCGGAATTTTCGTTCAACTCGTCCCTCCACTCAAACTAATAAAGACCATTCATTATAGGGTCAAGGAGTGTGGATCAAGATCAATATGCATGGTAGGATATCTCATTTCAACTGTTAGCACTACAAAAATAAATAGGAGTAAACTTAATAAGCTTTGGGCGACAATAGAAAATAAAAAAGTGGAAAACGGTTATAGTGTGCGATTGGGGCTCTCACCTTTCACGCTGAGGTCCTGTCTTTCAATTGTGTACTTGAGAATTGGCGACCCTCCATCGTCCTCCGGTACTTTCCACGTGATCGTGCATTTTGTTTGGAAAATATCCTTGACATCTACTTCTCTTGGTGGTTGAGGAACGTCTAAAAACGAAGATGATTTAGAGAAAATTATCAACCGAACAAAGTATTTAGGAATTTTTGTTTTATCATGTTTTGTTTTAAGTAAATGTTTTTAAAATTTTGAATCAAGATAGTCATTGTTAGAAAGCTTCTCTCCAAAATATCAAGTTTTCCAGCTTTTGAATCATATCCTTCAATAACTTCGACAAAAACGTATCAATTCGTTTGACTGAATACAGCAATAAATAGGTATCTAATCCTTTTCTCAGTGTACTTATCCACTTCTCAACCTCTCCATTTCCCAAACGCTCGTGCGTTATTCATGAAATTATTGGAAATGAAAAGAAGAACCTTTTGAAATCTTTTTCATATTTTTTCAGCCAATTTCGGGGCAATGAGGTATTGTATATTATACATCCTTGATAACCGCATAGCGCCCTCGGTTCTAAAAGTTATTCAGTATAAAAACTGGTTAGAATTAGCTAAAATTACGCACCTTCAAAAACTGAAAACTTTTGATTTAACTCAGATTCAGATGCATGTGAAATTTGAGAAAGTTTTGAGTTTGCCTTTTATCCTTTATTTGGATTGAGATTATTGCCAATGTCATCGAGCTATTCACTTGATCGGTACTACGAGTTTTGAAGTACTCTCTCCTAGCCACCACAGCTGCTCCAAAAATTGTAGGGATTCAACTTTCCGGTATTTTATTGTCTAAGGAATTCATCGTCGAACAAAATAAAAACGTCCTAAATTTTTAATAATTACCAACCCATCTTGTATTCAATTTATACCGATTAGTATTTGCTAATCTATATTTGAGTGTGGCTGGGGGGCTGATGACTTGGGGAGAATTTCTATGAATTGGGATTAACTAAATGTTATTACCTTGCATGTTGATGAAGACGTCCTTGCTATCTTCCCCTTGACCGTTTGACAGTTTCATCTGGTATTTACCAGTTAATGCTCGAGTTGGTTTTCTGATCGTGAAGACCACCTTTTCTTCACTGATGGATACTTCAAGCTCCTTGACAGGTAAAGCTTTGCCGTCTTTGAACAGTTTAGCTTCAATAGGTGTTTGCCTTGTTCCATCGACTAAAATGCACAGAATGATCTCGTTATAGAAGAAAAATCGTACTCAAGAGATATTATGTTATGCTGAATATATTCGACCTAAGCGCTCAGTAGTGACAATCTGATCACGCAAACCTGTGTAAGGGACGTCGATGATAATAGGTTTGTTCGCTGGAGCGTCAACTGTGTCACCGAACTTGATCGATGGTTTGGATTCACCTTTCTTCACTTCCAATTTACATGACGAAGTCAATTCGCCAGACTTGCACATGATTTCACCTCCATCTGTCATTTCGAGCTTGTTGAATATCAACTGGTGTTTACCACCACCGAGATTCTTGATTTCAACTCTGAAAAAAAAAAAACCAAGGACGTTAGGAGAGAGAGAGAGAGAGAGATTTATTTATGCTTTGTACATGGCGAGTACATATCGCATTTTACATTATATTGTCATAAGCGCAGCAAAACATCTGGACATCCATGTGCTGAAGGAGGGAACAATTAGACTATTGAAACTTAACTTAGACTAAAAAAAAAAAAAAAAAAAAAAACTTAGATATTAGGGTAGTTCAAACTTATCGTTCAGAAATTCCTGAAACGGGACAGGACACTAACTCTTCTATTGATCTGCTTTCTGAGTTGTTTTAATTCTATTTAGCAACTATATAATCATTTTTGATGCTGCTAACTATTGTAGATTAAATTGTCTACAAATAATTGTTAACGTCATCTATTGCGTTAAATTAATTTTCCGCCTGTTAAACAATACTAACCGTTCTGACTCCTTGATGGGTTCCCCGTTGTAAAACCACTCGGTGGAAGCAGTTTTGTCTTGAAGTTCTATGTCAAGTATGAGCTTTTCGCGTTCGACTCCTACTGTATCCTTGAGCTTTTTGTTGAACCGGTTTTGATCTATAACGATTCGCTCATTATTAGTAAATTTACATACAATAAATTGCGTTTCTATGGTTCCAGACGTAGTTTTGAACAAGTCACTTGACACTGAAGGTGATTCTACGTTGGAGCCGAAGAATAATGACATGGTTTGAAAATCATAATACGTCTTTGGGAAATTAAATGATTATAAGAAGTTTGTTACATTCCATCTTTCACCAAATTGGGTGAAGGATTCTTGAATTCTAGAGCTCTCTGATCTACTAGTGCCCGTGAAAATTTCCAAGCTAACTCGTCAATTTCGTCTGATACTTAACTAACGCGTTTATTCCGTGATAAATAATTATAATAATATTCTTTTTTTTTCTTCGTACTTACATTGAACCGTGATTTCGGCTTCAGTCTTATCAGCGTTTGTCTCACAGCTAAACATACCCGCATCAGTGACTTTGGCATCCTTAATGACGCACTTTCGTTTCCTGCCATCCTTGGATATTTGAACTCTGAAAAGATCGGGAGATTTGAATAAGTAGTTGATCAGTAATTCTGGTGTGTTTATTTAATTTCCAATCTCGATCATTTCTAAATTCGGCAGAAATGTGTTCTGCTCGTGCTCGTCAATCATATTTAGTAAAATTATGCTCAGTTTACGTGCAGGATTACGACTTATTGTTCAAAGATATCTTCGACAAATTATCGAACCTTTTGTCTGGTTTGATCTCTTGCCCGTTTTTGAACCAAGTTACGTCACCAGCTGGGTCGTCCAGTTCGCAAAGTAACGTTATGGTGTCTTTCTCTGTTAGCTGCTGGTATTTGAGAACCTTGGTAAATTTGTACGGGTACTCTGAAAACATTAATCGATATTACAGTATAGTCACGGACTGACTAGGAAATTAAATAATGGCGCTGAAGATTTCGAAATTATAACCAACCTGAAACGTTGAGCTTCGTAACAGTTTTCTCGTCTTGTTTATCAATTTTGCAAGTGTACTCGCCAGCATCCTCCATTTCGCAGTATTTGATCGTGAGACGGCACACTCCCTGCATATCTTTCATCAACTCGTACCTGTCTCCCTCCTGAAACAAATCAATTCAGAATAAATCTACCGATGGTCGGAATAAGCGAAAGTGCACAACATTTACGACTGAGTGGGTTGAGTATAAAATCATCTCGATCAAACTGAGAAATTGCTTAATTGTCTGATTATAAACAGCTGCTGATTGATCCCTTCAAAATCTTAATTGCAAACGGTTCGGAAGCTATTCAAGTCTAGGTTGGAGCCTAAAGATAAATCGTAGATTGAATCTTCGATATGCGTTACTTATAAAATGAGTATATCCAACTTCAATTTCTGATTTAAAAAAAAAAGTATAATAAATCGAACAACCATTACGTTGAAGAAAAGAAGAATGATCGCAAATTGTCGTAATACTAGGGTCGTTTCGTGCCTACCGTGATCTTGGTGTTCCCCTTGTACCATACAACCACAGCCATGCTATTGTTAACGGTGCACTCCATCAACACTTCGTGCCTAGTGTATCCATCAGTTTCTTTTTTCAGCTGTCTGATGAAATTGTAAGATGGAGGAGGCTCTGGAACAGGAACAGACGTACGCATGATTTGAATCCGTTTTGTCAAAATATTGATCTCTACCGTGGTGCAAACATTCCAAGCGATTATGGATGACATTAGCTGGCCATGAACGCACGTTCTCTACCTTAGAAAATCACGGCGCGTTCAAACGTGAGAGGAAACCTCCATGGGGTAAAACGGAGAGGAAAAATATGATATTTATTGTGATGTTTTCCTTAGGTAAATTGTGGCTAGGCGTTAAGGATGGGATTCGTCAAAGGATAACTTGAGTTGAACTTGAGTCTATGGCTAGATGAGATGTTTTTCTAAGGAATGCCTCGGTACGTTATCATTTGAAAGTAAAAAACTTCTGTGTATGGGGGATAACGTTCAATAAATCTGGCAATCGAAATTTCAATATGATCCAGGGAAAATCCTAGAGATTCACAGTCAGGTGAAGTGTCCTTAATTACGTTTGTAGAATTGCGTCCACTTAAGGAAATTATTTTTTTAAAGGAAATGATCCCTTTCTTTACGTCAGCCTTCAATTTTAGTTTCTCTGTTTATTATTTTGCCATAGTTATCTTCTATCCAGATTTTGAATAAAAAAAGTTTAGTTTCTGCTTGAATTTAATCTAAGTAGGTTATCCTTTATTAGTCACGGATTTCCTTAATCCACCCGGATCAGGTTTCCTTGGGTTTTTTTGTGTGTAGTGGCAGCGTACTGAACCTAAATAATTCCTCCTAAAGTGAAAACGAATAAGCGAAGTAAGCGGCATAAAATCCAAAGCGTGGCCTTCAAGCCGTGGATTGCTACTTTCCCATTATCTATCTGACAATCCCATGCGCGATTTTCAAAGAGAAAAACGCCCCAGCTATTGGCGAATCATTTTATGAATAATGCATTTTCTAGACGCGCCTGACTGATAAACGATGTATGGTCAATCCTAAGAAAATGTTATTTGTCTGATTCAGTGCTGCTACTACACCCTAGCAACTGCCCAGAAAATATGTAATAATATATAAAAATAATAATAATAGTATGTAAAAATATGTTTGACCGTGTACTGGAGATTCGATGTTTCTTCATTTCGACTGAGGCAGAATACGATTACCTATCTGATTGATAAAAAATTTTTAACAAGAATTATTTTAGGCCGACGAGGTTCTAGTTCATTATCTAGAATAAACTAAAATAAAATAGAACATTATCTATTTCTGCAATTTTTACAAAAAATGCATGTTTTGTATTCTTTTCTTTTTATTTATTTATTTATTTTTTTTTATCATCACGAGGAAATTGTGTTGCATTTGAAATAATTGTACACCAATTGGGACACCTGTCAATAACTCTCTCAATTAATTGAAAATTAATTTGCTTGCTCTGAAGTACGAGTAAGTATGCAGGAATGTTCACAAGTTTTTGGCTCATTTACTGAAGCCAATTACCATTGTATGAAAGTTATTGGCTTCCCAAGTAAGGATAAAATGAGAAGACATAAGGATAGCGAACCAAACGAATCACTCGGAACATCATTTGGAACGATTGATAAATAACGCAGCTTGTTACGTACCGTCGACGTTGAGGAAAGCTGTGCAAGCGATGCCAGCAATCTCTATCGTGTACTTGCCCATATCCTCTACTTTTGGGTTGTTGATAATGAGTTGGTATAAATCATTCTCAGTCTTCATCTTATATTTGGAGCCAGGGAAAAGTTCCTATAAATCACAAAATCGTTAGAATTGCACTTTTCATGCTTCACCCTCCAAAATAATGATGATTTTCGCTTACATCTTTTTTGAAGAACCATTTCGGTTTGGAGTTCGGTTTGGAGAACACTGCCTCGAACATTACCTTTTTGTCTTTGCCTTCTTTAGCGTACTGATCAACGAGTGGTTTCAAGAAAGATTCTTGTTTCTGCGGAAATGAATAATTTGTATAGTGTCGTAGTAAAATCAAAAGTGAGATGCGCTGAGATCACGCTGAGTTGTTAGTAGTAATTTTTTGGACAAAGCATTCGATTTCTTTGCCAACGATAATCGCTAGAAATCAACTTTAGATTTGACTGATGATGTAAATAAATTGTCTGATCAAAATAATGTATAATATTCCCTGTGATTTTGGCATCTGAAACTCAAATAGTCTGTGTAATTGGCATTAATCGCGAGTTTCACTAACCTTTTCCACTTTTCTTAGAGCTGGCTGTGGTTTTTCAGTCTCTTTGAGATCTCCCCAATCTGGATCTTCTTTATCCTTGCCCCATTTCGCGTACTTTCGTTTCTTCAACATGGCACGGAAATCCATACCGCTAGAATCTGTCGGAAAATAGAGTTCAATTCTAGTTACATCAATCAATCATTGTCATGATGATCATCTCTCAAAATTTATCAAGCGTCGTTCCTGCTCGTTGCATGTAACAGCAGGTTCCTCACTCGAATAGAATAAATCACTTCCAGTAAATCTGGCCGGCAGTTTTGAACCAGTCTGAATCAACTTTGTGTTCAAAATGACATGGAAATCGGTTATTAAATCTATTCAGTCGGTATCAAATTATCTGAGACAGTGCAAACATGAGTATTTTTAGACAGTTGCTTTATGGCATAGCCCATTTACGTTAATTCCCTTAAAATTCGTGTTTATTTTGTCTTGTTTCAGTCATTGTAGAAATATTGCTACATTATTATTCTTGGTTGAGTCGTCGCATCTCTCATCGTACTGGGTTGGTGAGGGGGAGAAGAACCAGGCGACATGTTCTCCGATTTTTTATTTACTGGCCGAGTACTTTCGCCCCTTCGGGCATCCTCAGGGCGATGTGGAACCACATCGGCTGTGGCTGTGGTAACCTATGGTTCCACATCGCCCTGAGGATGCCCGAAGGGGCGAAAGTACTCGGCCAGTAAATAAAAAATCGGAGAACATGTCGCCTGGTTCTTCTCCCCCTCACCAACCCAGTACATTATTATGATTTTTCTTATTTCAATACTTGATATAATGGCTGATCCATAATGTTAAATATGGGATCATTCCAAACAATAACCAATTATTATTATTTCTTTATTTATTTATTCATTTTATTATTATTATTATTTTTTTTTTTTAATAAAAGACAGCATACCTGAAACGTAGAGCATTATTTCGGCGGAGTCTTCCCCGTGTATGTTGCTCACAACCACTTTGTATTTTCCTTCATCATTCGGCTTAATTTTCCGAATGCAAAGTGTGATCGTGTTCGATTCTCCATCAGTAATTGTTTTGAATCTGCCTCCTTCCAACTCAATAATTTCAGTCATGCCCTGGGGAATATTCATATTTCATAAAATTTTGAGTCAAATCTTTTACATTGGTTTCAGTGACGGAAATACATTTTCCGAAAATTCGCTATAAATAATTAAGGTCTTAAATAATTCTTGCCTTATAAAACTTGAAGGTTGGCGCTGGCGAGCCTTCCACTCCTACAGTTATGTAGCCAGTCTGATCTGAAATACGGTAGTAAAACAATGATGAGAAATTGATTTCAAATCAACCAACTTTATTGGTCATTTCGAGGTGAGAAATAATAAACTTTGCATTGGACAATTAATTAAAATGGAGCACCGAGGACGACTCTGATGCGAAAATCAGGAAAATTCACGATCCCACAAAATACTGCGATATTCGAAAGATTAAGGCGGTTTTTATCAAGATGAATGGCTAATGTCTAGATTATTTGCGACCAGTGAACAGTTGTAATCCCTAAATTGTTAGCTCGATTGTATCGCGACTAAATCATTCCCAACTGGCGGCTATGAAAAGAGTCCCCCTTTCGAGCAACAGCCAAACTTTACATCTGAGGGAGAAGAATAAGTAACCTGCGGGAATAATTTATTAATTAGGTACCTACTACCGATACAAACGTTTTCTCGAAATTTTCGATTTAACGCAGAAAAAAACCTGGTACTCGTAGAGGGCATTTCGATACTCTGAATGAGGTTGTTCGAATAAATATATAAGTTGGCGGATTATTTCGTATTGAAATGGAATTTTACCTTCAACTGCAGAATAACTCTCTTGAACATCGACAATGGCTGGCGGCCCTGGGGCACCGACGTCCTTCAGCGGCGTTGACGGTTTGTTGATCAGATCTTCTAGATCTGCGATACTTGGTCGCCTCATGTCTGCGCTGGGTCGTCTCCTCTGTACCCCCAAACCGTTGCGTTAGTTGTAAATTTAAAAAAATGGCATATTTCCATAATACTAATTGGTATTCTTTTTATGTTTCTGCTGTTCACTGTCCAACTTTGAATACAGAGAAAATTCCGTTACTTCATGAATTCAATTTATAATTGAAAAGAATCTTATTTGATTCGAAAGTAATATTACTGGTTCTACTTATAAGTCAGCGCAGTTTTATGAAAAGTCCATTTTTTCCAATTGTACGGTAGCAAGTCAACTTGAGTAATCTCCTTTTTAAGTCGGTTGAAAATAAAAAATCTCAATTTAGCATAATTTAATTCAGAGTCCATCTGTATAATGCTATAAATCGATTCATGGCCGCACTCTCAATATTCCTATTTTGTGCGTATTCAAGTTGAAAAACAAATCGACCATTTGTTACGCAAAATAATTTTAATGTACGAGATCTATGGATTTGATAACAAAGCAAGATTCAAAAATTACCCCAATAATTTGGTTAAAAATTATATTTTCAAAGAAATCGAGCGGTAAATGGAGAAATTAATGGTCTACAGCAAGAATGAGAAAAATCAACTGCTTCAAACAGTTGAGTACGCTCGACTCCACCTTCATGACACCGGCTAAAGGATAGAAGTTTATTGATCAAAAAATCGGTAATATGTACAGTTAAAAAGCTTCATTGAGTACAATCTACAAATTTAATATGTATACGAATTGCAACATATAGAGTTAGTTAAAAACAGTAAGTGCATGCAACAGTTCATAGTTGGTAAAAGACGTAGACAGAAGCATTAGAATCATGGATGGTGATCAAATATTATTGACAGGTGTAGTTTGCGCAGTTGGAAGGACGATTCAGTGTGTTGGTGTTTCAGATGATGTAATATATGTATTGCACTGTTTCAAATTCTGCTTTGAAATACATATGAGAAGGATTCGTGTTTGTAGATAACTGTATGATATCCTAATGAATACTTGCCATGTTCACCGAGATTATCCACGAGTGTCCATTATTCTGACAGTGGTTGAAGCAAAGATGAGTGTGATTGCAGACCTGAGAGTACCTAGGACTGATGTGACAGACGACTCGGAGAATAAAATTCTCCTTCTCAGTTGTTGATTAGTGGACCCAAATCGAGGTTGAGTGGCAGTAAGCTGAGGAAGTCGTAGTATGGTGCTGATTTATGACTGTCATTGTGTTAGTACTGGAGAGTATCAACCTCCCGATACAGGTCGAATTCATACTCGAAAAATGATTTACATAGAGCACGAATAGTCGTGGAATATAGTTTCAGAAAAACTATATTTCAAATGCATAGGAGTTTTAAATTGAAGTATGATTTCTACCTTTCAGGGAGGAAAATCGGCCGCCAAAAAGGCTTCATAAAGTTTTTGAATGTTTTGAAAAGCGAATTATTCACATGCAACATGTAAATTGTGAGTTCAAAATTTACCGTGAGTAAACAATACTCGTAGCGACCGCTATCTGAGAACTGTCTAAACGCTAGATTTTTCCACAAAAAAATGAATGTACCATGAATTTAGTGAATTCATGTTCATCTTATGCGTATTGCATTCATGATCACCTTACGCGTGTTACACTCTTGTTTTTCTTATGCGTTTTGCATTCACGTCGTCCTTAGCTGTTTATTATTTCAAGACTTTCACTTTAAGGGTTTCGAGCACGTAGATGGCTTATCCAGTTCCTAACCTGCTATACCTCTCTCGTCAAGTCAAACTAGAATAAATATTGAGCTAGAACCAATCGAATTTTTTTTGTCATGCTTAGCAATAAATTAAAAAAAAAAAAGATATCGACTCTTGCAGCAAATGTTGCGCGCACTTCTATTTGATCCGAGCTATCGTAATTTTACCTGCCCGGATTATCTAAATACCTGATGCTCTTTTTTCCCATCTGAGTGTATGACTTCGAGCTATAAAGTGGATTAAATGATTTCGCGTTAATCCGACATCAGGTTTACTTTTCTACTACTTTTTATTTCTTTTTTGAGAATGTGCAACCAACTGGTGAGAGGCTGATAGTATAATTTGGCCCCCGACCAAGTATTTAAGGGCCAGTCAGCTGTATGAATACGAGCTAAAAGTGTAAACTGCCACAGTCGGCAAGAGATTGATAATCATCACCAGCCGTAAGCCGGTAACAATCCATTCACACACCTCCTCTCTCAAATAAAAAATTGAAAACAGAATGAAACGTATTTTTTTCGTGGTCCGTTTCGCGTTTCATTCTTTCGTGTTGTCTTTCATATTGCCAACGAACGAATTGAATAATATGCTATATTGAATCATGCCCAATTTTATGAGCCCGTGAAAAAAAACTACCCATTCTATATGTACACGTAATGCCTTTAGCATCACTTCTCGCCTTTAGCTTATATATTCTTAGAATGGGATATTTTTTAGAAAACCGTAATAATGACAATAAACACACAAAATAAATTGAAAACCACTCAGTATAAGCCACGATCTAAGCTATGTATAACATTGATTAGTTACATACAGTTTCCCGAAGTTAAAACATGATCGTAACATAATTTAATCGTCCCACATAGTGCACAGTGAATGTTCGGATAAATCCGATGAAATGAGCACATATAACGGATATAGCCTGACACATAGCCTATTACACGTGTTCTAGCTAGCACATTGATATCAACTACAACATTGACATTCATGTTATCAACGTGTGTTACGCTTGGTCGTCTATAGGATCTCAGACGATTCCTCGACCACATATCTAACCTGTTTCAACTTGATATCTTCCTTTTCTCCCGGACGCACACCTCTTTTCTGTTACAGTTTAAAACATAACTCATTAATATGAATATAAATTCATAATCGGTTTGCAGTTAAGGGAAGGAGAGCAGTGGCTGAGACGATAAGAGAGAAAGAGAGAGAGATAAGGGGGAAGAGAGAAAAAAGATCGAAGCGGCGGTTGCACTTTGTCAGAAACGTCGATGTAGTATGAATAATAGTAATAAAAAAATGTATAGAAAAAATTCAAAAAGTGATATAAAAAATGAAAATAAATCGCATTATTATTTTCAAAAAAAAAAAGGCAAAAAACCGATGCATGTTGGCGAGTTAATGTTGTTGCAGATGTGTCAAGACAATCTTTAAGCAGGGGATTCCCTACAATATGTCTCACCTTTGGATCTAATACTTCACCAGGGCGAAGTTTTCCAGCCTGTCAGAAACAGATAGAAAAACCAAGACATTATAGTGTGTGTGTGTTTGGTGGAAAAGAGCTGGATGGTTGAACGGGTTGGGTGAAGGGGTAAGGTGCAATGGCAGAGACAGGGGCACGATTTTCTGGACGTTTACAGAGACAGACAGTTGGACGGACACAAGAGTTCAACACCAAAAGCATACGATGCATTATCGACGACAGCCAAACCATACTCGATTTTTATCATCAATTTAGTACATGTTGCAATCAAAGTGGTGTAAAAATTTACCCACTATGAATTCCTTACCCTTTTCTCGTCAACTACTTCGCCAGGGCGCAACTTCCTATTCTCCTATAATACACAATTGAGGCAAAATGCTTTGAATTAGAACATTCATTTTCTTTATCATCATGTTGCTATTGATAGCTTTCCTCTCGTCCATCTTGCTACAGAATGAAAATGAGCGCTATATTACACCACAACGGTATTCAATTATCAGGCAATGGCGAAAGATGTGAAAAATATTCATTTAAGATACACTTTTGATTTTGATAAGTAAGCAAGTAAAAAAAAAAAAAAAAAAAAAAAAAAACAAACAAAGAAACAAACAAAGAAATGTCCGTTACGAGTCTTGGAAGGAAAAGGTTGCGGATAAGGGCTGCTGATCGATCTATTATTGGCTGATGGAATGAATGAATATAAGTTCGATTTTGAGTTGATCGTAATGATCATGTAGGAATGGATATGCTTTCACTGTATCATGACGTACATTATGATCACAGGAACGTCGATGCAATTGTGAATACTGTTAAGGTGTGACGAGAACACATTATAATACAACCCATAAATTTTCTGAACACGATATCCGATAAATTATATCGTTCGTCATTCACCTCGAAATATGAGAATGAATAGAATGATAATACCTTCAAACTTCAATTATACCTAGAAAGTGTCAATGGATAATGTGAGTGTGTCTGATATTGTATTAATGGCTTGAAGGAGAAGAATCCAACGTCTACAGAGAAAGAGATCAAGAGACACACACCACATCACCAAATCTACTGGAATGCGCTACAAAAGTGCTAAAATTTAACCGACAGCTAATCATAAAGGGTACAAAGCATAGCCAACCTATTCAGAAAGTCCACAAGCCGTAAACTGTCAATATTAAGAGGTACGGGTGAATCTAAATAAAGACCTACGTGTTCAAAATTAAAAATCAAATTAAAACATGAGAACGTCACAGAGCGTGAAAATACGCTAAACAAAGATGAACCTGAAATACAGAATATTCGTCATCATATACAATATTCATAAGCATTTGTTTCATAGGTCTTGCACAACAACGTTGCAGCTCAGGATTAAGAGTGCACATTATTTTACGGTGGTGAAGAAATGTTTTCGTTAGAATAAGCATCTCAACCGTAAATTAAATATTTCGAGCCAACTAAAAAAAAAAAAAATTAATTTTATTTTAATTTAGTTCAATTCAATTCAATTTCAATTTGGAATATAATCTGCTGGGTTTGCGGGGGCTACACTAAGGAATGGTAGTCTCTGAACGAACGAAAGAACGTCGGAACGTAAGATCGCATAATAATTTCTCGTGACCCAATGACGCGGCTTGAATATGTGGAAAAATTGGGAACAGATGCTCCACTGATTCCCTATAATTTTAATCAACAGGACCCTTAATAAATATTTACGGTAGTGTAAAATCCTCTCTGCAACCTCGTGTGATGAGCAGAATTTCTAAAATGTGATTCGATTTCGGTAAAATTTTCTGAAATGCAATTAGCATAAATTGTGCATTGTAAATTAAGCTATGATCATATAGGTGGTTCCCTCGGTGTATGTTGACAAGATAGCTCGTGGCCATACCTGAGTACTTCTTGTTATTCGATGATCATGTGTCGGGTCCTTTGGAATTACCGATGAGTTGTGATCTAACAATTTCCTAGTTGTACTAGTTCAAAATCACATATGGCAAACACACTGCAGCGATGAATCTTCAAAGTTCCATCAGAGTCATGTACTGAACTTACGAAGTACCCAGTGGAGAATTTGTTGGTTATAACCTAATAGAATGACTCAAGTATCCGCTTAGTCGAATTTGACAGAAAAAAAAACGAAGAAAACAGAAGAAAAAACCTGGAACTCATACCGGTACGTATCAAGGAAACACTGAATATTATTCTGAATTAATTATCGCTTGATTTGCCACATTTACAGGGTGAATACTTTCAGAATGTTTATAAAACGCTGCAAATGATTGTACAGTGGTTTATTATTATTTCGCTTCAATATTGATTTAAGAAGACTATCCATTTGTCATTTTAAATATTCCGAACATTTTTGAACATTCCCACCGAAAAACAGATGGTAACTATAGGGGAAAACTCCGTAGCAACTATTGTAATTTTAATCATTTTTATTTTTCTTAATTTCCTAATTAAAAGCTAAACTTATTGCCTAACGATACAGCTGGAGAGAGTGTTTGACGACCTTTCCAATGAGTATAGAACGATTTTTATAGCTCCAAGAACTCTCGAGTTATACCCTCATGTCAAATTTCTGAAAATCTCCCAAATTCGAAACAAAAGCTGCGATAACTCGAGAACCAATAAAACTATCGACCCCACGATGGTCTCATTCGATTCAGCGTCCAAAAATCTATATAATTTGATACCAAATACACATTTTTCTGAAAAACCTTGGAAAATATGAATTTTCTCCCCCTCGAAACCCCCCAAAAATACCCTTAAAATTGAGCTAGCAAGTTGGTTCAAGAATTGGGCCGTCGTAGGACCGAGATTGATTTTTGGTGAAAATTTCAAGAATGTAGCTATTATAGTTTGGCCGGAAAACTGCTAACGGCGGACGGCGGACGGACAGAATTTTTTTAATTGGATATTCAGATTCTACATGCCTTGAAACATAAAACATCAAATTTTGAGGGGGGGTTAGAAAATTTTTTTTCTTGGGCGATTACAATGGTTTATTATTGAATAATAAACCAAAATCAGTTGATCTTTCCCAGATATGTCGAAGTTGACAAATAGGACTAACACAATGACACTTGTCAAGAATGGGTTTTGGAAAACTGACGATTTTTCGTTCGCATTACACCTCCGTTCCGAATTCGATCATTTGGATGATCACAATAATTCTATGTGCAACTGAAAAATTTATGTCAAAAAACAATTTTTTTTTTTAGCTTAATGTCTAATGAATCTGCTTTGTTATGCTCCGGGGTATTCTACGCATGCCGTCGATGGAAGCGCCCTACTGATTCATCGTTGCTGCCTTAGCAGCATCTCATCAATTGAAAGTGTTCAAGTTCGAAGAAAGCATTTTTCTTTATCGAATGAACGATTGTTCATTGATTCAATTGAGTCAACGAATGAAAAATACATTTACGACGTTTCGTTCGTTCAGACTGTATTTCGCTCTCAATATTTGCGCCGACCGTTGAAACAAATGCGAAATTAGTTAATATCGAACTAATTTGCCGAGAACTTGTTAGTTGCTACTGAATAACATTGAAGTATGAATCGCAACTACTGAGTGCTTATGGGGAATATTTTGTAAGTAGTTGAGTATAAGTGAAGGAAAGATATGAACCTCGTCTGAGATGATGAGACTGGGTCGGCGGCCTCTCTCTTCAGGTGGGATGAGCGAACCACGTCGGCTGGACGGTCCAGAGCCGGGTATTAGCGAAGGCTTCCGACTGTCACCAGTTGGAGTCTTCTCACGAATTACTTCTATCTTCGGCGCTTCGGGCGCTTTGATCGACGGGACTTTGGTCTGTGATAGAAAATAACAGTAGTCGTATGAAAATTTTTCGACACAGTTTCAACATAATTGTACGAATTGTTTACAGATTATTTATTTCTATTGTCAAGGAGTGCGCCGTCATTTAATATCATGTCATCGCTCTTTCGTTTGTTTCAGACGAACTCTCACGATCAGTCAAAGCACCATCTGTATCGACGATTCATGTCTCATTCTAGTATGGAAACTGAGGTAAGTGAAATAAACCAATTATCATAGGGATCGCACGAATTGGCAAAAATGGTGGAATTAAAAAAACAATCAAGTGGCACTGCAATGACATGCGGAAAACATGATTTCCCATATCGATTTATGTGAACAGGTCCATCTATATGGCGTTAGATTTTGACTCCTTGAAGCTGTATTATTTATTTATTTTTTTTTTTTTTTAACTTTTTTGTATATTCTCTTGTAATGATCGTGTTTTGTTTTCTGCCATGATTTCTTTTTCAATCATCTCGTCCTATTTAACTCGACGTTGAAGAAATAATCAAATTTTTGTGCACGATTGTTAACATTCGCTTATTATGCAGCAATTGATAGATGAGGAAGCTGGAAAACCCTTGGACATCTCTGGAGATTTCATCATAGGAGAGGTTTTTTGCTATTGTTGCCCCTCAATCCACCAAATCGTGAATAGAGGCGTCCTCTTTACTCAAGCTTACAGTTTTGGTTCCATCATTGCATAAGATGCTTATGTGTGTTAAATTACCCTCCGTTATACAATGATATTTTCACCGTACGACTATGACAGGTTGAGAACTGAAAATAACAATGGTCAATCTTCTCGTCGTTCCGGTTTTGGTATTATAGTGCTTATTACACGCATAGGACATCTAACGCCGTTTGTTCTCCGCTCACGCAAAAGCAGAGGCTAATTTCTGGGCAGTCATAGGTTATTAGATTACAAATCGAGAGCTTTCTTCACCATAAAAAAATCTTCGTTTCCCTTACATTGTAGCTTAATTTTGGTTTTATTTTTCTCGAATAATGAAACTGCGCCAAACAATTCAATATCTACAAGCGTTAGCTAATACTTTATGCTCGTCTCTCTAGGATCATTAGACTCATATTTTCTTCACACAAATCAAAAAATAAACACGATTATGGATAATCAGATGGGGTTAAACGACAGCTAGTGGGATAAAGCTACGCTCAAAAATAGGAGACAAAGAGATAGTCACGGATTCCACTGAATTCAAATGAGTTAGGCCATCATAAGTAACAATCTTCATTTTCTTCCACAGCACCTAATCTGTCCCATTTCGGGAACGTGACGAAAAAAAATCCCAAAGTTGAAACTTCAAAAGTATGAAAATCGTAAAAAATTCGAAAAATATTATTAATCGTTCGAATATGATTTTTTCCACTTCGAATTCGAATTCTACGTCTAATTTCCTGTAGGAATCATTAATTAATCATATTTGAACCGTACTGTAAGTATTTACAACGAATTTTGAAAGTTGAGAAACGTTGGAGTGGCGTACTAAAACTGGGAAAAACTAATGGTGGTCATCAAATTTCCGCCGTTTTGACGTCAGATTCGGATTCAGCGTTCAATTTCCAATGAGAAGAGCTATCAAAATAGCTGAAAAATGAAAATTTTATCTTTCGCCCTTACCGGCTCGATATTTCGGCCGGTGAATAACTCGATTTACGGAAAATAATTTCTCTGGCTCTGTTTAAATTTTTTTCGCCAAATTTTTTGCTATGTACGTGTGTAAAGTGTTCGAATGAAGGCTCCTGCATAATAAAACAATTGATTCACATAAATTTTGACCACAAAAATCACGGTTAAAGTCCAATATTTGAGCTTTCAAAAACCGATTTTTTTTGACCACTTGCAGATTTTTCCGAGAAATAAAAAAAATCACAAAAATACATCTTGGTATGATACAACTTTCCTGAAAATTTCAGATTTTTATCTGTATTGAGAGAGGAGTAAAAATTCGTTATATGGTCGGTTGAAAAAAATCGCAGGGGTTCCCCTTGGATTTTTCGCGAAAAATTTTTTGCAATAGATTTTGCTCAAATTCAGCATAATGATAGTTGATGATGTGTATATCAATAATATATGGTTCATTCTTTGTTTATTTCGCACTAAACAGATGAAAATAACGTTTAAAGTTGAAAAATGTGATGTTTTCGTGTATAGTCTACTGATATTGTTGAATAACGCAAAAACGGTTGAAAAATGGATAGGTACATTACATTGGGAAGATGTGGACAATTAAAAAACCTATCTTTTGATATATTCAAACATTTGAATTGACGACTTTTTGTCTGAGTTATCCACTCTGCAAGTTACAAATCTTGGAAAACTTAACGTTGTTACTTCTAATTCTGCTAGAACTTTGCTCCAGTTGAAAAACCCAATACTTCATGATACTAAGTACATGACAACACCTCCATCAACATACCAAATTATAGCAACTACTAGTACTAGCTACTATAAAAATACCTATAGCTTCCCACTCTCCATACACAAATAATTAACTACTAAACCCATACCTATACCTATACTATATACTATACAATATATAGTACTATATATAGAAGTGACAAGGACAACCCCACAAAATAATATGTAAGGGCCGACGGGCCGACCGCGCGCGTTAGCTGAGGGGGGCGAAGCCTCCTCTAGGAGTTATTTTATACTTTCGATTGTAACTACCTCTTTAATTGTCTCTATTTAACCCCCCCCCCTCGTATCCTTCGAACTTCCAAATAACTGTACTGCTCATTTTTTGCCTCAATCAAAGCTATCATTGAGGAGAGCACAGTTTTCCTCTGCCATAGGAGATCAGGTCGGATAACCATACGATTTGTAGATCATTGGAAAAGAGAAACACGTCCTAGACCTGACCCCCCTCCTCATCACTTCAGAAATCGTAAAATTTCAATATTTTACCCTCATTATGATCAAAAGGTAGCTATCGATGAAATACTCGTACTTCACTACAAAGCGAGCAGATAGTTTGCGCATAAAGAAGCAAGTCTAACTACGAATTATGTCTACAACGTAACTACAGAACCCTTAGTAGAACCAAAACCAAATCAAAGAGAATTATACGACATAGTACGCAGCTCTCACCTTATCCTCCTTGTCAATTGGAGGTTTTTCGATTTCGAAGATCGAAACTCTCTGCAAATTGAACATCGTGCAAGTTATGGCGTTGATTTAGAAAAAAAATGCTTCCACACATTCCGTCATTGGAATAACTCTTCGTTTTAATGAGTTAGGGATTCGCATTCTGTCGCTGAATCATGAATGCGGTTAATTATTTTATCTCTGCCTCCATTTTCCATCAAGTATTCTGTGTAGTTGTCTAAGTAGCTTTGTATTATCGTTAATAAAGATCTTATTATGATAGTTTTGATTATAGGGTAATCGAAGTATGTGATCATACGATTGTTCAGATTTTGGGTTTACTTCACTCCCGTAACTACGATTATAGACTTCAAGCTCAGTTCATATCTGGAATCGCCAAATAAAAATTCCCATCCACCGCAATTATCTCAAATCGTATTTTGTTTTTCGTTATGATTTTCATTTTTAGAAACAAAAATAAAATTTGTCATGTTTAACAGAAACTGAAAAAAAGGTTACGATTAATCAAAAGCTGTAAAAGTTATAGATTTTCGTTGATATTCGGATTCAGCAGGGTTTCAAACGTGGAACATCAATTATTGGGAGGGGGCTTTTAAAATTATTCCTCGAACGGCTTATTCCGTGCATTACAATGGTGTGTTATTGAATAATAAACCAAAAAATTACCAACCAAATAATATAAAAAATATAAACCAAAAAATTTCTGGAATCCACGAGGAATGCGTTAATATGTTATATTAATTTAACCTTTGTTTTTAATTTTCGTCATTAGCGTAGATTGCGTATTTTCTGGCGGTGATCTGATTTTTTTTTTTATGTATAAAAGATCTGTTCAAAATTTTCGACGTGGAATTTTTGGCAGGGAAATAATTGAATACATGGAACGTGCAATAAAACCTCACGCCTCGATCATTGACTATAACTAATGATTATTGAATATAATAGTGTAAGAAAAATGAAATCGTTTCCATCATGGTTACTTGCCTTTTCCTCCTTCTTTTCCACCTTCACTTCCTTCTTTTCCTCTTTCTGCAACAAATTTGAATTTGCGAATAAATAATTTCCGAAGTTGGTTCTTGTTTCAGCATCAATGTCTATTGTTTGAGACTTCTGTTCATATCATGATTAGGAGCGAAGCGTCCATTTCAATTACAATCGTGGTATGCTGAATGAGGATCACTTACAATGGATTCAGAGTAATTATTCTATGTAAGTCAAATGTGTAGTATACCATGTGATGAATTAACCCTTCGACACTTTGAATAAGTAATGTATTTTGTGATATGGGACGCGTAATGTTTTACCTTTGTGTCTGGTATTTCTGGAGGTTTGGTGAGTGGCGTCGTGTTCTGTAAACAGTAAAACCGCACGCAAAAATGTGTATTTATGTTTTGACATATTTGTGATTGAAAGCAAGCAAGCTCCAAGCTCGTAAAGCATCTGGACCTTTTAAGCATTTGAACTCATTGCCACTGAATTCTCTCGGAAAAATTTGTCATTTCATACAGCCAACATTTAGCAACGATAATTAGCGAAATTTTCTGAAAGCGCCCTAACGCAAAGCTAGCCGAGTAAGCTGAGGAATCGAATTTTTCTATTGTATACCTTCTCTTCTTTCTTCTCTACTTTGAGTGACGTCGGTTTCTGAAATAGATTTAATCAAATTACAGGAGTGTCAGGACAGGTCTTTTAGGGTTAAGAACGAAGATTTAGCTGAAGCATTTTTATAGGCCCAAAGATCTTCGCATTTTAGTTCATCGCCACAGAACTTGCCAATGAGTTAGCCTTCAATATTCTCAGATTCATTCAAACGCATTATTTTACGAGAATTTAAAAAATAACGTTCTTCAACGTTCTTATTCCCAGGATCAAACTTGAAACATGTTTTCCACGCTTGAAGAAAGTATTAAGTACTGCAAATGATTATATAGAAAGCAGCTTTAAAACATGGTGTAATTTTTTTCAATCTTAGCGAAGGTTGTAAAATTATTACTCACTAGCTATTCGCGATCGAAGAAAAGTCAAAACACGTTTTTTACCAAAAAATTGGATATCTCGAAAACAAAACATAATCACTGTCCTTTTTTTTATTTTTAATCGACTCTAAATTAACTTTTCTCCATTTGACTCACAGCACCTATTTTTTAAAAATTCGCGAACGTGACGAAAAAAATTCCCAAGTTGAAACTTCAAAAGTATGAAAATCGTAAAAAATTCGAAAAATATTATTAATCGTTCGAATTTGATTGTTTTCACTTTAAATTCGAATTCTACGTCTAATTTCCTGTAGGAATCATTAATTAATCATATTTGAACCGTACTGTACGTATTTACAACGAATTTTGAAAGTTGAGAAACGTAGGAGTGGCGTACTAAAACTGGGAAAAACTAATGGTGGTCATCAAATTTCCGCCGTTTTGACGTCAGATTCGGATTCAGCGTTCAATTTCCAATGAGAAGAGCTATCAAAATAGCTGAAAAATGAAAATTTTATCTTTCGCCCTTACCGGCGCTCGATATTTCGGCCGGTGAATAACTCGATTTACGGAAAATAATTTCTCTGGCTCTGTTTAAATTTTTTTCGCCAAATTTTTTGCTATGTACGTGTGTAAAGTGTTCGAATGAAGGCTCCTGCATAATAAAACAATTGATTCACATAAATTTTGACCACAAAAATCACGGTTAAAGTCCAATATTTGAGCTTTCAAAAACCGATTTTTTTCGACCATTTGCAGATTTTTCCGAGAAATAAAAAAAATCACAAAAATACATCTTGGTATGATACAACTTTCCTAAAAATTTCAGATTTTTATCTGTATTGAGAGAGGAGAAAAAAATCGTTAACTGTTCGGTTGAAAAAAATCGCAGGGGTTCCCCTTGGATTTTTCGCGAAAATTTTTTTGAAATAGATTTTGCTCAAATTCAGCATAATGATAGTTGATGATGTGTATATCAATAATATATGGTTCATTCTTTGTTTCTTTCGCACTAAATAGATGAAAATAACGTTTAAAGTTGAAAAATGTCATTTTTTCGTGTATAGTCTACTGATATTGTTGAATAACGCAAAAACGGTTGAAAAATGGATAGGTACATTACATTGGGAAAATGTGGACAGTTAAATTACCTATCTTTTGATATATTCAAACATTTGAATTGACGACTTTTTGTCTGAGTTATCCACTCTGCAAGTTACAAATCTTGGAAAACTTAACGTTGGACTGCCTACCTCTGCTACAACTTTGCTCCAGTTGAAAACCATTGAAGACCATTTTTTGACCATTTCTTTTTTGAAATATTTTTGTGGTCAGACATGATACAATAACGTTGGCCGTTGTTTAAGGTTAATGGAATGTTATTAGCAGTGCTAATTGCAGCTCTTCGATTATTCGCCTCATCGATAGGTTGATCTTTCAGGACCGCTTGTGACGATGGGTCAACCGCTATGTGCTGCCTCATCAAACAATTATCTACCTCCCATTATAAAATTAAAAAAAAATGACTTTCTTTTAGTCTTTCTGCCTGTCAATCCATCAATTGTTGCTCAACCCATGAATAAATTTTGATGGGGTTTTTACTGAAGATGTGCGTGTTCCTGTGCAAAATTTAGGCTAGTTTTGAATCGTCATAAGATATTACGACGCAGTTACTCGATGGGTGGTGACCAGTGAAAAATATTCACCTCGCCAGAGAAGCGTGCGTCAGAGCCTCCTCAGTTGTAAAGCACCTCCATCGGGAGGGAGGATAATTTCAGTTATATCACCTGCAGACAGGGGATTTATTTCCGAGACTGAGGTATTTCGGCTTCAATTATAAAATTGTGGCCAAACCAAACGATTTGCTCACCAGTTATGTGTTCTATTCAGCAAAAAATTATTGAACGTTGTAACGAGTTAGTACTATTTGTATTTGCCCCCGCTGTCCGAGACATAAAAACATGCGACGACAAGAAAGAGAAGTATTTGTGTTAACGTAACATGATTATTCACACTACCACATCAAATAGTGAAATTTACCTTACCCAATTCAATTAATGAATGAGTAATCGTGTTGTTGGATGACATCTCTTTTACTTTAGATTCCTAGGATCCATTTTTTTATTCTTCTACTCTCGTCACATTTTCCCCTTTATAGTAATTAGTTTGGGATTACTGACGATAACGCTGAATTGGAATTTTTAATATTTGCTTGCGCGGTTAAGTATTATAAGCGCCCTTGTTAAAGTACATAAACATATAGACCATCCAATGTATTTTGCCAATTCTTACCTTCAAGTCTTTCTTCTCAATTTTAGGCTTATCTAATTTCTGTGGAAAAGAGAAACCCACTATCATGCCTCAAAGAAAAACGTACGAATCATTTTATCAAATAGAGAACGTGCCTTTCCCGTTAACAGTTCTCGAACTACTTTTTTAACTCTACAAAATTATGAATGTACACTTGACATGAGTACCCTTGGAGTACGTGGTAGATGATACCAGCAGAAATATCTTTTTATATCCTAATACCTTCTGGAGCTTATTACAGTGGTCTCATTTTAGGTTTGAACTTATTACTGTTGCTCGAATGTTCTACGGCACGGTATTGGTTGTCTTAGCAATAGAAGATGCGCTATCCAGGAATTATGGGCAGCTAGTGCTGTGCATGGAATTTTATTATTTTCCCCGATGATTCACGTGGTGCTATATATTTCTTGAGCTGACCGTTAATTTTACATAAAAATTCAGTCGATCATAATTATTAGGTAATGAATGAATCAACATTGAGTAATTATAAAATTTCGGCCCTACCCATCAACGAAATTAGAACTACCTGATTTGGAAGTGTTCTATCCGACTGAATTACGATTCTATAACAATGTACTCCTACGTTAGTGAATCCACTGGTCAGCGAAATTGATCTGGTTATAGGGGAATCTAATTCTCGAGGTAGGTAAATTTCTTATGCTTTAAAAATATGTTACGTCGTCGAGATTAGTTTTTCGACAAATGCCATCACCAAATCGGATACAACATCATCTACTGAATTGCACAAAAACTCAACTTTACGGATACTGTGTCATAATAGAACCAACGTTGAAATCCACACCATCAAATCTATTATTCTCCGTGATTTAAATCTAGTTGTTACCTTTTCTTCGACCTTTGCGATTACTTCTTCTTTCTGAAACGAGAGAGAAAAAGTGAACGTAGAGTGGCGCTACATGAACTCGGCAGCAAGGGTTCGACCTGAAGCGTTAATCGGATTATGGCACGGGCGTCCAAGCTTAGTGTGTACGCTAAGTGCGAAAATGGTGCGTTTTAAGGTGCTTACAGACCAAATGTTAGTGAAAACAAATGTTATTAACATTGATGTTGATAACAATAATGTTTGTAACAAAATGAGATGATCTAGAAAATATGTTACCAACATTGTTGACAACAATGTCGTCAACTTTTTTGTTGCCAACAATTCTTCCGTCTGCTTTATTTGGGTCTAGTTCTCTAACAATGTTATCCACAATGTTAGTAACAAATGCCAATTTGTTATCGCTCATGGCTCGATAACAAAACTCGGTGTCGCCAACAATGTTACTAACAATGTTGACGGAAAAAATAACAATGTTACAGAAAATGTTGCCAACAATGTTTCCAATAACATTTCGGGTGAGGAATTGTTATCAACATTTTTCAAGTGCCGTAACAATGTTATTAACAGTTCCTCGCCCGATGTTGATAACATTTGTTGTCAACAATGTTGCGTTCGGTGTGAAAGGAAAGTTACTGAAAAATGCTAATAACAATGTTTTCAACAATGTTATCGTCCGGTCTGTAAAGGCCTTTTGAGTTGTTTGTTTCGAGGCAGGAGTTGAAAAAGACCTGATTCCGGTAATGCAGGATGAAAATTATACGAAGCAGATAGTCATTAAAAGAAAAACGAATTTTAATTATTCGCTTGTGCAGAAATGGAACGTGTTGTTATTTAATCGTTTTAAATTGCACATGCTAGAGAACAATATTTATTGTTTGCATCATAATTTTAATCGAGGTCCCTTTGCATGATTATTTTCCTTTCTCTATAGTTAGCCACCTCTTTTGTTTTATACTGTTCAATCGTTGTAATTTCTACCTTTGGCTCAAGTATTGATTTTCAAAACGAATGAATCCAATCTGGAAATGTTCACTTGTGGTCTATTTCAAGTCGCTTTCTTAAATATCATGAGGCATTGCGAAAAAAATGCAACTTGAAACTGAACTCTCTTATGAGTCGGCGTATGTAACGGAATAATATGCTTAGGTAATATTTCGAATATTCGTTTCAAAATTTTTTAGCCATAGTTCGCCAGATTGTCGGAGGAATCCTTTCTGATGTGCGGAAATTCTATTAATGTTCTAGTGAATTATTCTTATGTTAAGGTTTTATGTTTCATTAAGAGTGGCTCCGTTCAGTTTTTCGAAATCAAAGTTGTACCGACCAACCTAGATAGTAATAAGAGCATCGCTGGAAGTGCTTTTAAAGTAGAAAAATAAATAATGACAGCTATTGAGCGTTGTCATGTTGAAATGCAAAGCTCGTCTCTTCACGCGGAAATAATCTAAGCTTGACATTTCAATGGTTTAGGCAAACCTAAAAGCTGAGTGAGTAGCAGAACTACGGCTAAAGAAGCTTGCTCAAAGCTCTATTGATATCATACGGAATTTACCTTCTCCTCTTTTTTGACGGTTTTAGCTTTTTCTTCAACCTAGATGCACAAAATTTTCAGCATTAGTTCGTGCTATAGATGAGATGGCAAGACCAGTTCAATTCTGTACAAATTCAACGTCTGTATATTATACTAATATTACTAATTAAAATCGTCGTATGTGTCAAAATACCTTTTCAACCTCTTTCTTAGGTTTTTCTTCCACCTAAAAAAAAACAGCAAGGTTTAGCCAATTAGAGTTTGATAACTAATTAGCTTGTGTAACATGGACACAGAAATTGTAGCGTAAATTCAGCAGAAGAAGCGTTCATTTGAGCAAATTCAAGACAACGTGGCGCATTACCTGCGTCTCTTTCTTCACGTCCTTTACTTTCTCTTCGACCTATAAATGTAAATGTGACGACTCAATGACAACATATCAATCAGTGTCAGAGGCCCAGAAGCGTTTGTACAGCGAATGTGAATTGGGCGAATTATATGTTCGAGTATTTCAAACGAAGCCAGCCAGTGAAAGAAATAGTGTAAGCAAATGCAGATCAATTTCGGAAAAAAATTGGTTTCCTACGTATTGTGGAGAATTCCGACCGTGACTTGTAATAGGAATATTGTGGATTATTTGGCAGGATTTTGTCAGCGATCGATCCTTAGCAAATTCGTTTGATACTTTAATAACCCCATAAAGTTTTCTTCGTTAGATAATTATATTTTGCGTTAAAACTTGTATTTGAACTGAAAATACTTCAAAATTTGGTAATTATTCACTAGAAAAAGGGTCGAGTTTTCGATAACTTCATTCTTGAAAAAAATTTGGTCGATGCTAAAAATTTCCTCAAATTAATTATCTTCAGTGCAGGATAGACTATTTGGTTCTGTGTTTTCCTAACAATTCCTACTCGAATGAATATGGAAGAAAGTTTGAGCAGTTGGTAGAGGCGAAACACTGAACGAATATTGCAAGCGCATTTATTCTATTTTTTGGAGATTATCATCCGTGGTTTTAGTAATCTCAGTCGAAAAAAATTGGGCAGGCGTTTTTCGAAGCGAATGAAGACTGCAGCTGTTAAAGAAGCATAGTTCATTGTCACCTCCTATTTTCCTATAGTAGCGCTGGAGCACTGCCAACTGCGCTGTCAACTGTTTTCACGCATTTCCAAACTAATTAGTAAATGATTACTCCTCAGAAGGAATTAATGGGTATTGATCCCGCAAAATCATTTACTTTCCTACTCGCGTCTGTACATAGGGACAGTGAAAATTTTTTAATTTGATTTCAATTTCTTATAATATAGAATTTATTGTATTTCGTTCTTCCTATGAAACCCTTCTTTACTTATCGACTTCGTTGATTTCTTCATTCAGTTTTCTGAGTTATAAGAAAATCGGAGGTGACCGCTCGACGCAGAGCTGATCCGACTCTGCGCCTTTTTGTGAGAAATTCTGTTCACACTTCATACTCTTTTAAATATTATTCATCAAGTAGGCGTAAATTTGTACCTTTTCTTCTTTCTTTGAAACTTTTGGCTTTTCTTCAACCTACAAAAAGGTGAAATTCCTACGTGAAGATTATTCCATTTTGAATTTTAGGAGTAGAAGCAATATGTGAAGAATGGCAGGACCTAAGGCAACTCAACATTGTGTAGAATTTAATCAATAAGCCATTTTGCGTTTGGATAAGTGGATCTGAAGCTTATAACTGTTTTTTCCCCGTACCTTTTCTTCCTTGGGTGCCGATTTCGGTTTTTCTTCCACCTGAATTGCAAAAACACTTTTAATTCAGAAACTTAATAGCAATTCCGATCGCAACTGAGATATTCTTATTGAACTTCAATGAATCGGCAATCAAGTTGGTATATAATAAGAAAACATTCGAAAGAGCTGCCCTATTACCTTTTCTTCTTTTTTAGGTGCAGATGGTTTTTCTTCAACCTGGAATGCGTTAAGATCTAAGATGAGTTTGCTGAATGCTTGAATCATATCTCCTTATTCAACGATAATCAGAGTCAGTAAGTAATTTATTTTTCTATTTTTAGATGTACAATAAAATGTATCTAATCGAATCGAATACCTTTGCTTCCTTCTTTGCTACCGTGGGTTTTTCTTCGACCTAGAAGACAATAAATTATTTTGATTTGGAATTTTCAAACCATTATGTATATTCAGGTTATTTGAGCTGTATTGTTGAGCGATTACGCTGTTCATTAGTAACCGTAATTCTACCTGATCCTGTTTTTTTGCAGCGACTGGTTTTTCGTCAACCTAAAATAATAAATACCAATTTCTTCAGTTCGACTTTCTCTCACATAAATTATGCTCTAGTGAAAATTGTTTAGTGTCAAGGATATTGTTTTTCAAGCGGTCAATGTACCTTGTTCTCCTTCTTAGCTGGCAATTTTTCAGCTGGTTTCTCTTCAACCTAGAACGGCAAGTGTTTTGATGACGATTTACTATAATTGAATCATAAACCGATTATATTCTATTTGAAAATGTATCTGTGTAGCGATTCACCATCATATCACTGGGGAATTTGGGAAGAAAATCAAATAAAACGTAGGATTGAGGGATTTGATTCTATGAATGATTATAGATTTAAGATATTTATGTTTGTATTATGACTACTCCTATTTTGTTGTGTCCATATGGCGAACATCGACGTGAATACTGTTCTTTGCATAATATGATTCCGAATCTGGTAAATGACAGGCTTAAATAGAACTACACTCATCATGAAAGTATTACAATGTTGTCAGTTCGGTTTGTCAAGTTCATGATGTTTATAATGGGCACTAGGAAAGTGGTTGAATATTTTTTGTTCAGCTCGCAAGCGGCAAAATCATCATTTTACTCAAGCCTAACTTACAAACATATAGCGTTCATATAATAACTATCGTTCTTTGTGACTACTAATCTCAAAATCGAAATTTTGTTAGAACTAAGTAATTTGTATAAACGATTTCAATGAAAACGGCAAGAACGTTAGTCTCGGGGAATATTTACTCCGTGAACAGGTTTAAATGTTTGAAATCGTTGATCAATGAAAAAAAAAACTCCAAAAAGTCCAACTGTATCGCTGCATTACACATGATTTCCCATATCACCGTGATATTCCTAAGCTGCAGTATTTGAATTACTTAAAAATAGTCGGTATTATTATAGTTTGGTATAGCAATACAAATGGTGTAGTTTACAGGCATTATTACCTTTTGTTCTTTTTTAACTGGTACTTTCTCCGCAGTTTTTTCTTCAACCTAGAAGAAAAAGGCGTCCTCTATTTATTTCATGAAAGCAATGACAGTTTTATCTCATTCTCATTACATTTTTTTTTTTTTTTTTTCTAAGTTATTGTGAGTTATTTTCTTAATTTTGCTCATTTGTCTGCTACGAATTTGATTTATTATCCTGCAGGGGTTTCATTACGTTTTCCAATCTCAAAAATATCTCCTAGACCTACCACTGCTGCGAAATACTGAGTGTCCTGCTTAATATTCGGCCCCAATTTATTTTCTCTAATTATCGACTATTATTTTAGTTTTACCGAAAAATTAAAAAATGAAAAAATAGCGCGTTGAGCAGTATGTTTTTCCAATGGATATCCCTTCCTTATTCGTCGCAGATTTGGTTTTCGTGCAAAATTTTATGATGAACCTTACGCAACCCCTTTTGTTAGCGCGAGAAGATCCGCAACCCGAGACTGCGACGAAATTTTCAGGTAGAGCCCATGAAGTGTTGCACAGTGTGTTTGTGTGTACTATCTTTTCTTACATCAAGAGATACTTCCGTTTAAAACCCGAAAAATTCATGAACTAGATAAAGTTTGGTAACATTCCATTCCACCAATGCTCCCGACGATTTTGGCATTTAGAGTTACGAAAATTCCTACATTACCATTTTTACCTTAATAGCAACTATATCAACTTATTTGTCTTTATGATTTGTAAATTTTCTTAGGAGATCTGAGGTTAGGTGTAATTGAAAAAGATGATTATTTTTCTTGTAGTAAAAGCATTGGGAAAACGTGAGTTGCCGGTAAAAGAAATTCAAATGTACCTTTTCGTCTTTCTTAGCTGGTGGTTTTTCAACTTGTTTCGGTTCGACCTAAAAATCATAATGGTTGACTTTCAGCTTTGTAGTTGTCTTCGATTAATGTTAACTAGTCTTAGTAAGTAAATATGATATAAAGACTAGATATGGTATTTACTATTCAAATAACCAAAAATTTACCTTCTCCTCTTTTTTCTCTGTTTTCTTTTCTTCGACCTAGTGAAAATAACGAAATTGTAATGATCGCTGTAAGTAATTTGTTTCCACTAAGTTATTGACTTTACGCTTACTAATTCTCTATAAGCCATTGCTTATAGATTGTGACTTATCAGTGAAATCCCATCACCCAATGAACTTGAACGAAATGTGCCTGATCATGAGTGGCTTAATATCGAATTGTGGTCTGAACTATTTTAATGAATAGTTGCGCCATTTTTCATCAGTGTACAGATTCACTCGAACATCAATTATTTCCATTCCTCAAACTTCTTGGACAAACACACTTAATGTGAATTTGAGTAACCTAGCTCTCCTGAAAGTGATCAAAATGTTGATACCTTGTCCTCCTTCTTGGCAGAAACTTTTACTGCTGGTTTTTCCTCGATCTAAAATGATGGAATGTTTATGTGTGAATTTAAAAAATTAGTGATGCATAAATATTGATCCAAGTTTAATTTCTAACGAAAAGCTTTTATTGAAATAGTTGACTGTCTCAAATAAAACAGATGATTTTTGTGATTTTACCTTTTCTTCTTTTTTCGTAACTTTTGGTTTGTCGTCAACCTAGAAAGATGCATAGTATTATACTTATGTCAGTCTTGGTGCGATCGTATTTATGTTATTGGATGGTTTCACCGTTGAAATTCCTGTTATTTCTTGTAACTGAATTTTTATACAGTAATATCAAAATCCGTACCTTTTCTTCCTTTTTCTCGACTTTCTTTTCTTCAACCTACAAAAATAGTTAGATTTTGTAACTTTGTGGGGTTAAAGTTGCTTAATTCAAATACTAACGTACTTAGCTATCCGAGGATTTTACTTGAAAATTCAGTATCAACACGCGTTTGAAAAAAAAATCATATAAACACGTGAAGAGGTGCAGGTGATGGCCACATAATGATCTCGCGTCCTACTGCACATGACTATAAGTGCACTACTAACTACCGACGTCTACTGCTTATTAAAGTTTAATCTATTCACGAATACTGTACATTATGCCAATTTTTATTTACTTTAAGTTACCAAACGATTCAAAAAACAACTCTAACAATGTTTAATCTGTTGCCATGGTGTGAATACAATGAACGATGCATCTAAAATGTCAAATGAATATCAACCGTCAAGGTACTATTTATTGAAATTACTCGTACTAACAAAACCTTTATGGTAAGTTCGTTAAGCCAACACAATTTCAAATTATTCTAATAGTTTCGAGTTAATTAAGCCATATGAAATAGCATACTACCTTGGCTACTTCGTCTGTTTTCTTTGGCGTGTCGTCAACCTGTGTATTGATAAATACGTATTATATCCCTAGAAAAATTATCTACATTGTGTTCAACCAAAGATGAAAAATGCTTTAAAAAGAGTGTGTTTACTAATATTGGAACTGATGGGACGAGATTTTTCGTTAGAATTGCTACGTTCTATTTCGAAACCAGCGAAAACGACCTACTAAAATAGGTCAATCCTTCCAAAAACGTAACTTTGTCATTTTTTGACAAAATGTTATCAGCACAACTTTAGAAAGTTCAGTTAACTTAATGTAGGCGAAATGACGTTCCTATTAGTTAGCCCAAATTCGTTTTAATCCGAAGTTACCGACTGAATATTGGAGTCGCTTCAATTTTATTATCGTCAGCTCCGAGTAATTTTTCATTCATGTTTTATTATTAATTACTCTTGATAAAATCAAGATGCACTCATTTCATTGCGTCTAGGGGTACGTTCGTCAATCGTAGATAAGTCTGAGATGTATAGTTAGCGTTACTAAGTAGTTAACTCTCTAACAAGAAAACTGCTTGGTAGCACCAATTCCAGGGTACCTCAGCTTTAGCTACGGTTGATAAACGGACCCTTGAAGAGTTTTTTATTTCTTTTTTTTTATTCATCAACTTCAAAATAAATTAGCATTATTAGTGTGGTATATTATGTACCTTATTGCCCTGGGAATATTACTAGCAGTGTTCTTGCATCATCGTTTTGTAGATAATACTTTTTTGGCAATTTAAGTAGTGGCTGCAATGAACCGCTGAGGGTTCGATGGAGGGATAAGAAATCAATAATAGCGACTTCTATGGTAATATCAGACTGCGTTGTTATTTTTAAATGAGCTTAAAGTTTCTTTTGGCAATTTGGCCGTCAACAGCGAAACGGATCTCCTCTTGAGAGAACTCTGCTTTAGTCGTATTTTCATTATCAATGTACCAAGTATAAGTATGTACGAAATGAAGTTCCCTCAAAGAAATTGCATCTTTTAATGTTCGTACTTTTTTTGAATCGTTTCGTGTTGTTGATTGTTTAGTGGGCTGTGAGTCGTGGTCACTTGTGTGGTGCTTCTTCTCGTTGACGACTTGTTCCTCCGAATCCTTTCCTTTTGGTTTCAAACCTCCCACCTAAAGTAATCAATCGCACGCTGATGAGTAGTTTGTTGGATGAATATTGGAACTAGGACGAGTTGTTTGTTTCACATACTGTATTTTTTAATTCAACCGAGTTCAGAAGGAGGAAGTTACTCAAGTTGACTTGCGGATTTTTAAAAAATATGACTATTTATGACTATGAGTCTCAAAGGCAAATGGCGGCTATTGTATGGTGGGAGGGAAAATGCCGATTTGAATAATTCCTTCAGTTTGTGTTTGAGAAAAAACTAAGTAATCGTTCGCTCTGGCATGAATAAGGCGTTTATGAAATTCGATTTCAAAAAGTGTTCGATACATTTTTTACAACTTGTCAATGTTTCGACTTCAATAAAACTTGGGTAATTTGGTAGTAATGGAAAATAACACTTGGTCTTTGACTTGCGACGTACCAAAAACTTGACTCGATTTAATCCTCAAGAGCTTTGGACTAGTAACGATTGTTTAACTCGCCCAGTCAGATTTAGAATTAGTGTTGCAGCATTTGTATGGTGAAAATGTAGTCATTTGTGATATATACCTTTTCTGTAGTTTTGGAACCTTCAACGAACTCTGTTTTGTTGACGTCAACCTTTAAGAAAATGTAATTGAGAGTATGTAATTGAGAGTGTAATTCGTGATCTCAATGAATGTGTGCAAATGAAAATTACTCGTACGTTGTTGTGTAGGATCCTTTGAGAGGGTTCGTCTCGGATTTCTTCTTTTTTTGTTATCGATACCTAGAAAAATCAATGTGGAACATTCTGTTGCTTGAATTCCATAATTAGTGGTAGTTATTTCTTTGTTCTGTATTGATGTTACGAGCCTACCTTTCGTGTAGATGTCTCGTTCTGTTCTGAGTGTCTTTGTTGTTCCACCTAAAATGAAACTCCAGAGTATTATATCGAGCGGGAGATGAATTTCGAAACGCAAAACCGAGCGAACATAAATTGAATATGCTGAGTAACTGAATATTTTCATGTTTGAAGGGGAAAATAACTACACGACATGTCCTCCTTCATATATTACTTGAAAACTATCTTGCCGCATAGTTTTCCCCCTTCATCTTGAAAATATTCGGATAATATAAGACAACCAAAAAAAGAAAGAAAGAAATGCGTGGTAATATAATTTGGTATCTATTTAGTCTAAGCGTGTTGTTTTTCATCCCCTGAGTGTCTGTCTGAGTGAGAGCAATTCGTTAACACACTTTCAAGGTCTTGATATCTGTGGTAAAGTGAGTATTCCTTCACTATGTGTTACTGAGGCGAATCGAACGGAGAACCAATGTATTTAAGCCGAGTAAAACAGCTGAGTAAAACAGTTCTCTAACCACTGAATGATTTTAGATTAGTGATTGACGTCGAGTCTGATATTCCTGTATCTACTATCCACAATATATAGAAAATTCATTTTTTAAATTTTAGTTATATCCCGGTCTTGCTGTTCACGAAATTAGAGTTATTTTATTTAGATTACTTCGTACATTCGTGCTGTTTCTTTGCTTCATTTTTTAGGAATTGCTTAGAACGAAGCATTTACGTATTAGCGTCACGTAGTAGTGTAGAAAAATCACCACAGGTGTTTTTGGCGAAAGATGTTAAATAGCAGTAGTACAGAACTCAGTGTTACCTTCTCTATTTTTTCTGGTTGCGTTTCTTCGACTGGTTTGGCTTCAGGCTAAAACCCATAAACATCCCATCGTGAGTGGTGATATTGTGTATCCTAAAGATCATTTCTGAAAATAGTGACATGGTAACATGTTGCGCTGAGGAGATATCGCTTCTTCGGACCATTTTCGTGTGCACTTGGAATTGCGGTGGCATTGTGTATTCCCTTCGGTTAACTTCAGAACCCTCCGTCAGATTGAGGTATACTTACCAGGAGGACATGAACTTAACGAGACACAAAGCATGCGTTGCAAAGAAGGAAAATAGTTATTTGAGATTATTACTGTCGATAGGATTTCTCTATACAACAGTGTGCATTAAACGACAATCCAGTATTTTCTGATTCACATGTGTTAGTGACAATCTAAGAGTTCGAACCAGTAGTATCTCCATAGTATCAGTTTTATCGAGAATATATATCTTGGCAAGAGCCAGCGAACATTTCAGAACCCCGACGGCTTTCATTAATTTTAACCAAAGAAGCGATCACACCATCAGAACGTACAGTTTGTTCACGCTTGTTCTCAGTTAAGTCGGTAGATTAAATTATGATGCCGAAACTCATCCTCCCAGCTTGCAAGGGACCGGGTGAGAGGTCTTAAACGACTCAATAAAAAAAAATTAAAAAAAAACTGTAAATGAAGTCGCAGGTGGCAACAAATATTTGAAAATGCCTAAGTTGACTCGAATCGACATTTTTTTATCTGAAAACTAGCTAGAACTAGCTGCTCTGAGGTGCTAGATAATTATTTATTTACTATACCACTTCATGTACTTATGGTTAGTGATATTTATCATAATCAGCATGAAACCCATCTCATCCAAACGTTTGTGAAGACAAATCGTGACTCAATCATAATTCCAGAATTTTAATTCTCCTATATACCGGCTCAATTCTTGAAGACATTACCCATGTTTGAATCACAATATCCTTTAAAATATATCTGCTTCCCTCCACTCGTATCGTACCTCGGTAACCGCCGTTTCGGTTACTTTTTAAAATCATACGTCCACGGTCCGTATGACGTAAAATTTTCATTATTTCTACGCTGCATCAAAGGGTGTTAAGCGCTGTCCGGTTCGACAGCTCTTCGCCAGACTTTCGACCAATAAGAATTCAGTATTCAGGTCAGTATTGCGAGCAAAATGTTAACTTTCGAGACAATAATCCAACGCGGTGTATTAAAACACAAAAATGTATAAATGATACTCGGTGAGCCGAACATCGAGTTCTGTCGGACTTTTATTTATCTCGAACCGTAAAATTGCATGCGCATACAGACTTCACCGTTTGTACTTTCGCTTAAACACAATAAAAGCTTGAACACTTTAGCATAACCTGAACGATCCGTATTAATACTGTTATTAACAAAAACTTTTCGTTTTCCCCTTGAACACTGACAAATCGTATCGATCGATATACCTTCACTTCTTCTTTTGTTTCGACGATCTTCGACTCTTTCTTGGAGACTCTCTGTTGGATGAATTTTTAATTAATTTTTATAATAGGTACCTTTCGTACCTGAAGGTAGAAAATAACTGTTATAAATATTGTCGATTGAATTTAGCTCCCCATTCTAATTCAATGCGAAAAAAAATTCTTCCTACTATCCACAAAAAATTCAAATAGTTAATTTTTCCAAGTACTGATTCAAAGTTCATTCAACAAGCTTTTTGCGGATTGCATTCTCCCTGTATTTATTTTAATCGCAAGGTTTTTTAAATAGTTACCCGTCCGTAATTTCAAACTACAACGTATAGTACAATGTCGTAAGTAACGAAGATAGTTCTTACCTTGACACTGGTCCGCTTCTTTTCTTCTTTCTGAAAAGCCGTGAACGAATTATTCTATCGGTTTCTTATCAACTGATATCAGAACAACGTGAAAGCACAAGTGACTTTTCTTCATTTGAAGTTACAGTAAATTAATAGTTGAAGTGTACGAGGAAAACTAAAACTTCAACGTACCGTTCCAGCGACCTGTAGCGTCTCTTCCTTCTACCGTGCATGAAAAAAAGAAATTAAACAAATGAAAACGTGGAAATTTTTCAGAATTCTATGGTTGCAAGTTATATATAGTTAGAGACGGTGTACTGTGTATAATCAAATTTATCTATATCTGACTTGGATCTGTTGATAACTTCTTGTATTTCAAATATCAATCATTTATTCAACGGGAAAATCATTTCTGTGTATGAAACATTACTGTCTAAATGAAACGAGAAACTATACTACTCGTATGAATATGCTAATCAATTTAAATGATTCAACACACCTTTATGGAAGACTTTCGCCTGGTTACAGTGGCTTCTTTCTTCTGAAATGTGAGTTATACAAATTGATAATAGCGAAGAATATATTATTGAAGCTGTTGGGCCCGAAGGCCGTACGATAAAATTACCAGAATGCCCGAAAGAACCGTATTGAATTCCAAATTCATTTCAATACTGGGATCCCTCTCAATTACTGAATAATTTACTCAGTTAAATAAGCATTAAAGGATTTTTATCGTTTACTTGATTTCGTGACCATACAAAATATCTATCCCACTTGATCTAAACTTGAATCCTATGCTACAGAAATATCATTCTCTTCTTCAAAAATAGCATGACCAAATTTAATGTATTTCACTTGTCGGTTCACTCCAACGTGTATTGGTTGAAGTTACGTCCTCCTTACCTGAACCACTTCTTCAGTCTTCACCTCAGTCTGCAAAGAAAAAGACATTTTTTTCACGTTAATTTACTAACAATTTTGCAAACCTTTGCCGTTCTACATAGCTTGTTAAAATATTGGCACTTTGATTCAACTATTTACCTATCTCCAACGTTTAATACTCGTTAAATATTTTGAAAATCCACAAATTTAGCTTAATATTGGGTAAAAATGGCTTTGCGCTATGATATTATTCTGAATTTAGAGACCAACGTGTTAACAAAGTGAAAACGAATTGACTTCATATTTGAATGAATAAGGAAATTGATTAGATCAACACCTATGCTGGGGCACATCGTGGTAACGTGGCAACTTCTCAACATTTTTGCGAGCTAATAATTGTACAAATCGTCTCCATTTTCATTGTGTTGTCTCCGTAATGAGTAAATGATACTCTCTCGTACAAGTTAACTTGTGCTACTTTCTTTGAAAATAATTTCGTTGTACGTGCTCTAGCGGAGTTGAAGAGTTATGTTGAAGCGAATTACTACTATAGAGAACAACACGATTTGATAGAATTCTGTCACCTAAATAAGGACAGGCCAACGTCAAAATGACGTCCACAGAACCTCCAAGCTCGTTTTCAAACTCCTATAAGTTGTTTTTGAATAAAACAATAAAACGGTTTAGCTAAAAAAAATCCATTTTGTGTGCAGGAAAGTATCTATCAGTAATAGAAAAACGCTGCGAATGATTGTACTGTGGTTCATTTTTCCTTCGCTTCAATAATGATTCAAGAAGACTCCCCATTTCTGATATTAATTATCAGATTTTATCTGATAGTAATTATTCCGACCATGTGTGAACGTTCCAAACGATAAACAGATTGGTAACTATGAGGGAAAACTCCGTAGCGACTATTGTAATTTTAATTATTATTATTTTTCTTAATTTCCTGATTAAAAGCTAAATTTTTTGCCTTACCGTACAGCTGGAGAGTGTTTGACGACCATTCCAATGAGTATAGAATGATTTTTATAGCTTGAAGAACTCTCGAGTTATACCTCATATAAAATTTCTGAAAATCTCCCAAATTCGACACAAAAGCTGCGATAACTCGAGAACCAATAAAGCTATCGACCCCCCCCCCCTCCCGTGGATGCCGAACGCCAGCAATATGTGGATTGGTACCTAAAATGATCAATTATAATGTAACTATTAAATCTTAACCATTAAATATCAAATATGGATATTTTCTTCCTAAACATCGCAGCGTTGTTATTGATTTTATAATTTTTTTCCCTAACTAAGCGTCATGACATCATTGGGGCAGTGACCTACTCGTTGAATGTTTGTCCTAACAGGAGAATTAAATCTGAACATTTTCACGATGCGGTAGCGTTTTCAAAAGCAACATTCTGGGAATTCTTTTCTCGCTCTCTTATTTGGGTTAAACATGAAAAAAGGCATCAAAAATAAACATTGCCTCACCGAGTGGAGCTCGCATCCTGTCAGAAAAGGGGAGTTGTGTTTGATTTGGTTTTTCTTGCTTCGTGCTCATTTTATTTTATTTTTTCAATTTTCTTTCGCTGGCGTTGTATGAAGTTCACTAGCAACGACTACGAGTAATTAATTGTAGTTTCGATCCATTTCATTCAATTAGCATAACTTAATGATCTGAGCATTACAAAAATAATAAGCGACAGTATACAATAGTTTTAAGTATACCAAGTTCAAAGAAGATTGACTACTGGTGCACAGGCAACTATTTACATAGTCTTGAATCAATGGGCTCTCGTATGGTCAATTTCCATTGATGGCTTAAAATTTGATACAGATCAAATCGTAATGATCTTTGAAGTTAATGTCAGTCTATTATCTGAGAATAATTTTTTTCTCTTAAACATATCGTTGATCGTGAAATTGTGACTAACGAATTCTGGTCAGTGAGCATTGAAGTTGGTATTTATCCCTAAAGTTTTCGTTCTACAATTGAAATGATTTCGAGACGTTTCAAAATTTCCTTTTCACGTTTCAATCGACTGCCTACCTAGTAACACCCGTGTTCGTTGCTAGGCCAGATCGAGAACTTTTATTTAAAGAAATGTCACGATACGCGAAATTCTTATCTTCAATTTAGAACTAGAAAGGACTGGGAAACGTTGGTGGCAGTCCGGTACAAGTTGGCAACAACTAAAACAACTAAAAAATTACCTTATGGTGCGCGAGGACAGGACTTTGAATACAGTGGGGTTATTTTTTTTATTTTTTTTGTGCTCATAACTCAATCGTATGCACCTGTGATGGCGTCTTCTGCCTCGAATAGCCATGTCAGGAGTTTTTTTGGCATAGGACAACTTGCCGCATCATTAAGAACCGTGAAGCGGCTGCGGTAGTTCACTTTGTGCTTTCAGCAGGCACAGGAACCGTAACATTCAACAAGGCTGCTCGCTCAAGGTACAGCCAAGCACATCTAGTCTGAAAGGCTTCAATTATCGGCCCAAAGGCTATTTCCTTGCCAAAACGCAACACCGCCGTTGGACGATTTCTCATTGCATTCTTTCTCAATTTATTAGTTTTGCTGAATCGGGCATTCTTTTGAATACTGAATTTTGGCTTGTGCTCTGTGACAAAAAAAAATTATTCTGAGAGTGGAGCGTTAAATGTGGTCAAAAAGTGAAATTAATTATGTAGAAATATATACCAAATAAAAAAAAAAGATAATCAAGAGCAAAAGGTAAAAAAACCTTTCAAAAAAGGTATATCAATTTATCATAACGAAAACGAGGCAAAGTACCACGAACCCAAATAAACATAAACATTAAAAAACCCATCTACGAGGCTAACCCTGTGATTCCCAAATAATAGTTTTTAATTGGGCGATTATTACTTTATCTAAAAGTTCAGGTGCCTTCAATGCCTCGTTCAAAATCTATATTTATTATCAGTTTCAAAAATGCGCGAAATCCCCTACTTTAGTTGGAACCCCGTGGACATCAAAAGATCAGGTTTTTGGTTACATCCATAATTATTAAACTGCAGAGGAATAATAAGAGGTGCGGTTAATATTTTAACGTTACTCGATCGCCATGTTAGGTTCATCGTTGGGTTATTCCGCGTTTTGAGAATCGAACTATTCCAGTAATACTGTTGAGAAAGTATTATGATTTTACTAATAAAATTCCCAAACTAATTTTAGCCGGCGAATAGAAACTATTTTTCTGAGCGTAAAAATTCGTCTGTCGATAAATATATTGACAAATATGAAAAAATAATTCAAACCCCTACTTAATTATTCGCTACTGTTATTGAAGCAGTTCGAACTGGAATGCCAAAAAAAATATTCATCACCTTCAATTGTTCCACAAACACTTTCTGATTTGGTCTGCTTTCGAATTATAGTATCCGAAATTTAAAATTCGCACCATCACAGTTTAACTTGTACTTTATATTTGATCTTTTGTCTATACTTTCGTATATTACTCGTCGAACTCTGTATACAAGCATGACGTTGTTTCTGTGTTTTTTTCTTCTGCTGTTTTTACACATTGCTTTGATAATGATTCAATTATTCCTCTCTTCCAAGGGACACAAAAGCTGTTATATGCCGATAATCTGCTTTTAGTGCGAGATAATTCCTTTTTCTCTCTATACGTTATTTTCAAGGAGCAGCAAATGATCGAGATATTGTCCGAGCGAGATGAGGAACAATTCAGTCAATACAGTTGAATCGGAAACGTATTTTTTTACTTGTTTCACAATCTCTGAATAAATAGTTCGAATCTTGAATGAAACGAATGCCTGACGATTTACCTTAACTTTTTTCTTTCAGCGAATCGATGCTGATAACAGCTCAAATTATTATGAAGCGTGTATAGATTTTTTGTTTTGTTTTTGTGCGCTGTTTGTAAGAATTTTGTAGATTTTATTACTCGATGAAAAAACCTTTCTCAAACATGAACAGGTCGAATTTCTTTTAAAGTATAATGTTACTGAGTTAACTATCGTTGTGAAAGAAGTCCTTCTTGCAGAATACAGGAACTATAAATAAGCTGTAGTACGTACATGCTCATCCAAATGTTCACCATGCTGTGATTAGATCGCTAGACAAGAGATAAGTGTTGGATTCAATCATCTTCAAGGGGTGGCAACTGTAGCACACTCGAACGACCTCACTAAGCGGTCACGCGGGTCGCGCGCATCATTCAACCGATCGCGAACTGTGGGAATGACTTCGATGCTGGAAATCGCGAAGTGTCCGATGAATGAACAACGGTACTGACAGGTCGGCGGTTACTGGTAAGTACAAGACTTAGAAGATGAACAGGAGAACCGAGTTAGATGAAGAGGAATATCGAAATGAGAAGAGAGAGGGGACGAGATGGTAACGATGTTGAGGAAAATGAAGAAGATGGGGGTTAGAGCGGATCTAAGGTGGGGGAACCCGATTTCGGATGCTGCCGAATAAGAATAGTCCTTTGGTGGGGCTAAAATTTGCCGAAACGGGAAATAATACGATTTTCCAAGGGAATGAATAGTTCTTCATAGTTTTAACACTGTTTATATCAATTTATAAGAATGACATGAATAGTCGACAATTTCCAAGGGGTAGCATCCGTTTGGTGTTTTTATGGCAACCTTCGTTATTGTGCTGAATTTGAATTGAAAAAAATATCACCTTCCCGAAATCACGTTGCGCCATCGTATTCGCTAAAATTTGATACCCTCCTCGTTTTGTCTTAAGAGAGGATAGTGTTCTTAGAGTGTTTGAGTGGGCAAAGGATGAAAATTCACAAATAATAAAATGGAACTGATAAAGTTTCTATGAACGCCTTATGTATTTACGAAATTGTATGACAATTACAAAATTACCAAAAACCGGGAGATTTTCAACCGACTTGAAAATCCTGAAATCTTGGTTGAAAAGCTGCTGAACATGGAAAGACAATTTGAATATATCCTAGATTCGAGGAAGGGTTGTGTTCTCATTAAATGAATTTCATCCCATGAATCCGTTTTCGCTGCTGCTTTGAGTTGCTGAACTTCAATGGTCGACCTGCGGAGTTGGCTGCGCCAAGTTCTGTTACTCAAAAGCTTAGGGTTATTCAATATGAATCCTCATTTAATGAAATCCTATCGTTGTTAGGATGAACCCAAACCGAATAATTCTGAATTAACAACCGAATAATTAAACTGATGGATAGGAAGAAAGGCTGTTTATCAGTTATTCTTTTTACATGCTCATTGATGTTCAATATTGTTGTATGGCGAATCGTTTTCCGAATCCGAGTTTCTATACCGAATTAGAGACGGACTGTCCGCTGTGCTGCCATGGGAAACTACCTATTTTCGTATTTTAGCGCAGAAAATTTTGTACTAGACATTAGTCATGTCACCCCATCACGAACTGCGTAACTCTTGCTACCGTTTCTGCAACTACCAACTTCCGTCGAACAATTCTGAAGATTTATTGGTTGAAAAAAAGAAGAAACTGAAGCCTCCTCTGCTTGTCGGTGTACGAATCATTCCGTTTGGATTAACACTTACACTGACACGAATTTATTCAGTTGGGTCCATCGGGTGTCGGAGACGTTGGATTTATTGATAGTTTGAAGAACCCTGATAGTTTGAAGAACCCTATATTTAGAAGCTGCTTAAGAATATTTGAATATTGAATAATTTTAAATAATCTAAGCAATATAGCTAATGTTAATAACACGCCAGTACAGGGTATTATAGTTTCGATTTTTGATTTGGAATATTTGGTTTAATAAAAAATTATTTAGTTCACTTTTCCGTCAGTAATGGTGAATCGCATTGTGCATTTTCGTTACGGTAGGATTTTCTGTATGAGGTGTAATGGCAATCAGTTAAATCATCAATTTGAAATTCATTAGTATACTATCTCCGTCATCTCATCTATCAGACGGGGTATTTGATCTTGAAACTTTACTTCGATTCACTATTTTTTCTTGTGAAATTTTTTTCTTGTCAAAAAATGAATTCACGTTTTTTTTAATTTGTAAGCGAAGTCATTCGTTCACTAATGAAGGACACGAAATGGCTTGATAGCTTCACTGTTGCAAGTTGAAACCTGAAGAACGGAAAATCAATCATGCTCCGTACTATTATTACTTGCTTTCTTACGTGTACTTGTATCGTAATCAAATTGGTGATCAAATTGACAGACCAATAAAGAGACGGGGAATTTCTATTCAGTCTATCTTGGAACGGTTTAAAAAAGTCAGTCTTGCCCCAGTTTTGACCTTGTTGCACCGAAAGTAGGAGATTTACAAAGTTGTTAATCTCTGCCAACTACCAAGGTGCGAAGGATGTGCGAGGAAGGCCCGATATATACGAAGGATTGTCTTCAAAGACGTTCTTTCTTTTTTCTCTTCCCTAAGCATCTTGATATTATGGTCTTCCGTCGTAGCCAGAACATCATGCCAGACCTGCCAAGCCGACCCTTCCTCTGTTGATTGAGATTTATCGCCTCCGACGGCACTAGGGCAAAAATGCTGGTGACTCTTCAGCGGTTATTTCTTACGGACAATGATCGGTCTTAGTAAATGATTGTCGAGGGCCCTTATGCCGCAGTCCTGGCAACCTGCCTTCGCGGCCAAACATTCAGAGCTAGTACCTGCGCTGGCTCTACACCGACATTCACGCGTCAGATCAGTTGATTAACAGCGATGCAGTTGACTAGCGTTACTAAGAAGTGAGAAAATATAGCTAGGATTTTTCGGAGAAAATGAATTCGACTAATTACGTAAAGCACTTATATCAGCAAAAGCTTAGCATGCGCAGAAATTGCCGATGAAATTCAGCGATAGTCAACGGTAGTAATTTTTCAATAAATTCGGGAAGTATCAAAAAATAATTTTCGCTTTGATTGCGTCAGTAGATTCGATCCAGAAACGTAAACGCTAAGTACGAGATCTTTTAGCCCTGCTGAGTCCACTCTTCCCGTGCACTACACAAGATATTGAGATAACACAAGCGCAAGGATGACGGTAGGTATCTATCAATGTATTTAAAAAAAAAAAACGAAATGTTATGGTCAAATTATGTAAACATGGGCAAAACGATATTTAACCGCTCTAAATGATAATATGTTGGTTCATTTAGGTCATTATTCTCTGTGAACTAGGTAATAGATTCTAAGAACTACTTTCATAACCCCTAACGCGTGGGCTAACTGTTATTTAGCCATCCATCTCTGGGTTGAGCTAACAAAAGACGGTGAAAAATTTAAATATCTAGAGATCCGCCCGACAAATTTACTTGCAAAATGATTATATTTTCAATACGATTTCTTTCTTGATTATTTGCAAAAAAAAAAAAAATACCAACCTATTATTAGTATGGCTAACTAACGATCAAAGGCGCCAAAGAATTTCGTTCCCTTCCTCGCCTTAGTAACGTTTCGCTCGCGACTTAATAATAAAACCGTCCCTTCAGTTCCAATTGCAGAACGCGATTTCAATTTATCAACTAAACTCGTCTCGACTGTTGACATGGCGAAGATAATTGAGTCGGATCGATGTACCAAGGCTAATCTCGATACACAATTATTTTGCTTTCAGAGCCCGTTCGGTCCTATTCGTTGCCCAACTGCTCGGTCACCACCGGCACATTCTTACAACTCAACTCCTAATAAAAGCGAACACTTTCACTCCAGTTCAGTTCTAGAATCTTGGCAAACCGATGATGACAAGTTCTAATACCTGGTCTTGGCGACGAAACTTTTAATGAACGTCTTGATTTGGGCGAATTTATTAACGTCACAGCTGGCATGTGATATGATCACAATAAGGGAGGAGACTTTAAACCTTGGTTTTCTACCTATTAGAACCTGATTCTAACATTGGACAGTGGGTCCATTGAAATGCGGTGGCGAGGAGTCCAACTCCTCGTGTCGGAAATAATTGGAGCGATGGCTGCGCCGGACGTTGGCCGACAGCTCGGGGAACGATTAAGGGCAAAATTGTCGACGGCTTCTTTTGAATCTCTTGATTGGAATGTGCCTGGCCCCGTCCTCGGATCAAAAGTATTCTTAGCCGATTGGTGTTAAAAAAAAAAAAAAAAAAAAAAATTGTACGCGCACGTGAATTTATTTTCCTGGTCTGATTTTGAAAAAATTTATGTCAGCCCTGAAAAAAAGTATCTCGACATCTGATCACATGTTCTAGGTAATTTTACTTCTTTGAATGTTTCATTTCTTTCCTTATCCTATTTACCACCGAAAGGCACTTTACAAATGGCATTAAATTTCCTTACTGGAATTAAATTTTGTACAGAACCACCAATCGGGAAGACGCCTATTTTTTATTTTCTCTCCTAATGGCCTGAATTCTACTAATTGGTGTCAGCCGAAGAGGGAATGACCAATTTTTCATGAAAATTGTGAGTTTCCGCGGAGAAAATCGCTAAGGAAAATCAGCGGTTTGAATAAACCCGGAGATGTAACTCCAACCGATTGAAGTAACTCCCTAGAGCGCTCTGCAGTCGGCTGAAAGACAGATAGTAACAAGAAGGTCTTTAAGACTGGAGTCATGCTAAATCGAGTAACGCTAATTTCACTGCTACTTGTTAGGTTTTTTTAGTTGTCGAGTTAGTACCGCCCGAAATGCCTCGTAAAGCAAATAAATTGCCGAAGGGGGTTTGGTCAGCAACCTCAAATCATTGCTCCCAATGTTAGTTTATTCTCCGAAGATACAAGCGCTAGTATCGATATTCACGTTCAATGGACTAGTTATGACGTAATAACTATTCATTTTTCGTTCAAAATCATCGGTTTTCATTAGCAATTTTCTCCGCGGAAACTCACAATTTTCATGAAAAATTGGTCATTCTGTCTTCAGCTGACACCAAATAACAGAATTCAGGCCATTAGGAACGAAAATAAAAAATAGGCGTCTTCCCCATTGGTCCTATTACCACCATTATTCGTTCGATCTCCATTTATTCTAAGTAAGCCGCTTCAAACATTTTCCCTTCATAAGGCTCACCGTTAGGATGTGTGTAGGAGCAAAAATATAACTTCATACGCCGAGGGTATGGCCTGAAGTAGGTTTGTCCCTGATCCTTGACAACTAAAACTCAAAATTTTTATGTGCTAAATTTACTCTACACGACCTTCTTCAGTTTCCCCAAGAGCACAAGAAATCAGATTTAGTTTTTACCGGCGGTGTTTGACACTGGAACCATATTAGGTATTCATCAGTGCTCCACGCTCTCACAATGTTCTAACTCTTCTGCTTTTCCACACATGTCTCTTTCTTTCGTTGAAGCTAAATCGGTACATATTATTTGTTCTTTACGAGTTCATCTGTTTCTTCTTTTTATGGTCGAAATTGTACTTTATTCTTAATTTATGGATTAGTATACTATGGATCCGCGTGTATTGTACCTAAAAACTTTTTTTTTTGTATCGGTTCTAGTATCTGATTAACGGCCCCTGACCATGGCTCGGGAATAAATGCTTAGAGGATAAATTATTGAACGGAACACATTCACAGGGTTCTATGAGCGGGGCGGTATCTCATTTCTGTTGTTCTGCGCGCAGAGCAATACAAAAAATGCTGCAATAATAACAGTATTCTGTTGTCACTGCCGCGTTTGCGTACTGACTATAAAGATGTTGGAAAGTAGTGGTTGACCTTTCAAGTCAGGTATTTTATTTGACTAGTACTATTTTATTGAAGTTAGCCACATTACCTCAATGTGCAATAGAATTTCAATTGCCTGTATGCATCATAATGCTTGAATGATGGTAGCCATGTGCATTGGAAATGTCAAAGGCCACTACTATTAACTAATTATGTACTAAAGCTGTTTTAGGCGTGTTCGGGTAAGCAGTGCGATACTTTTTTCGTAGATTGCTAATTCGATTGAAGGGGATTTCATCTATGTTCTGCTTGCCACCTTAGTCGTACACAATTATTGAGTGATTTCCATCGCATTGCTTCTCGAGCACCCTCAAGAATAAAAAATAAACAATTATCGCTTACCTTCTTTGATTCAACTTTCTGAACTTCTTCGACCTTCTGCTCTTCTTTCTTTTCTTCCTTCTTGGCTATTGTAGTTTCTTCTTTTTTCTCTTCTTTTTTCTCGACCTTTTTCTCTTCTTTCTTTTCCTGAAACACCGGGAAAACAAAATGGTGCGGTCCATGGTTTAAATATTCGTTTCAAAACGTATCTTTGTACGAAAAACCATTTATAAGAGCTGGGCAGTTACTCATAATTTTAGAAGGATGCTGTTAAGAGTTGCAATGGAATAGTTTGTCAGTTTTTAAAATTCCTAGTCCCACAAAAATTGCGTTTGCTCTATTTAACATTAGTACCGGCCCAAGTGGCATTTTTGAGCTAACCAGAATTGATCATTGTTCAATTGCGTTCAATTGTATGAGCCAAAAAAAGTTTCAGTTTTATGTCAATTTATAAGTTTAATTTGAATAGTTGTAGATTGTTATTAAATGCTCAGAATTATCAGTTCTTTGTATTTAGCTTTGTAAAGTAGTTAATTTCAGATAAGGTAGGGGTACCTTTACGAACATTTGTTAGAGATAAAGGTGATTGTTCAACAGTAAGGGCTACACGTTCACCTGGTAGAGGGCGACGAAAAAGATACCTACGTGTTCCGGAAAGCTTATTCTAATAGCAGTTGCTGTTCTTGCTTTGGGGGAGGCAGTCTTCTTGGTTTCCCCATTATTATTTTTTACCACGGCTTAGTTGAACGACAAAAAATACTATTACATCAGGCGAATCGCTCTCAAAATACTCCATTACTAGCAGTAGTTCTGCCAACTCGATGCTAAGAATTAATGTTTCCCGCAATTTTTAGGCAAGCTCTTTTTTTAGGCTCTTTGGCGAACGTAAAAAAGTTATAGTTATTTCTGGTACATCAACATCGCATGAGAGATTCTGCTTTTTATCACTTCCGAGCCTCTTTTTCCCTTGTTCGCCCAATCATTTGGCTGAATCTGACTTTGCCAGCTTTCAGATTGAAAATTGGATTTCCGAAATAATTGAGCGTTATAAATTATTTCTGTTTTAATAAAAACATTCGAAGACGCAAAAACATTGCGTGAAATGGGAAATTGTACTTTTGGGCAATCGACTCATAGTACACAAGGAAGATATCATACAAAAATTAGCGAAATCCGGTTTCATGGAACCCAGATTCATGCCACTTAAATTTCGCAAAATCTAGATTTAGATCGCTTTTAACCGTGTCTACCTCGATTTGATTTTCACACCCCCCAAAAACATTATTCTTATCATTTGAACGCTGGTGCCTTCATATTATGTCTTTGAAAGAATTTAATTGAGTCTCGTCGAAGTTTCAAGTCCAAAACCACCACTCTTCGATAGCAAATACGAGTAAATGAATAAAAAATATTAAAACATTTGATCGACGATATGCCATTCGTGAACGACTGAGGAACATCACATAATTATAAAAGCATTACAATGATACTGATGCATTACCATTATATCTTTTGATAATTGTTCCCTCGTGAAATATCAAACTCATTTTATATAGATATCGTATCACTTCCCCTTCTCTCGCCCTCAACCCGAGTATTGAATCTAGCAGTGACGCAATTGTGGCTAACGTTCATAAATGACAAATCACATTCAACAGTCAATCGAAGAGGCCAGCTAGCAAAAGTGAGCTTTATCATAAAGTGGCAGTATCAAGTTTATAAAATGCTATTTTACCTTTGGAAAACCCATGGCCGGAGGCATGTCACCGGTTTGGAGATCGATGTTATGTGACTACTCCATTTGAAATCACTCGATAAAAGCAAAGCGATTCAAAACTGTTGTTACTGGAACGCTTCAAGCATCTGTTAGTGGCTAGAAGAATTTTTATTAGCAGCGTAGTAATGATTTAAGCTGAAAGCGAGGAGTGTATAACATCAGCATTTATTTCACCATTCAGGACCTAGTTGAAGTATTGAAAATACAACTATCCCTTCAGTAGCTAAATAAGTTGTTGACTAACGAAAACTTAACGCATCGACCGTATGATTCAATTCACTCAAGGAGTTGAATCTTCGACCGTTTTAATATAGCCGTAAAAGGAATTCGAACGAACATTTCTTCTGCTAGTAAAAACATGCGATATTTTATGAGCTTGACCCCTTCGTATTTTTCTCTCTGGGCCGATAATTTTTCAATATATGACTCATATATCAGAGAAGTGGCCTTCTAATAAGGCAATATCCAGAAACAAAAAGTAGGTTACAAAAATTTGCTACGATAGGGAGTTAAATCAACAAAGTAATAACGGTAAAAAAAACCTATATGTGGTGTGGAAAAAATGATGGCTTGTAATTAAAATCAGAGTTTTCCCACTCCAACCGGTGAATATTTAGGCTTCGTAACAAAAATGTGAAACATATGCTGAGTAAGGAGTTATTATCCAAAGTACCAGCTCGTCTTTCAGTGACAGATTCCACCTTTCGTCGGTATCTCGAAGAGATTTAACAAACTGTATTTCCTACAAAAGCCAAAAATAATTCCGTTTTTTTAGTTTTTTATTTTAAGTACGCCTGAATTTGGCATAGAGAGCAGCATGTTGCATGAAAGGCAAACCAGAGAAAAGGTCAGAACAACCGATCGTTTAATTGAGGTGGATGAAATTATGATAGACAATGTGTGTTTATTGTTTATGCAAGCTCCATCAGACTCGAACTGGTACTGGTTTAGTAAAATGCGCATTAAAAATACAGCCGAAGAGGAAGTTTCGCAAACCTCTTTCTTTTCTTCTTTTTCCTAGAAAAAAAGAAATAACACCTCATAAATCATTGCAGAGATACCAATGACATTTGGGCCTTCAAGTCGAACATGCTTGAGAATCATTTGCAAAACAATTGGTTCGGGTGAAACATTTTGGAAATTCCATTCAGAAAATCTCGGGGATGATTTCGATACGCCAAGGTTTCGTGCTGTGTAGAACCACGAAAGGCATTCAACATAATATTCATTAATAACTTGACCAACGACTGCTACAGGACAGGACACAGTTCATATTCATGCTTGTTTACATGCTCGATGATATGAGTGGTCATCAATAACGATATTTCTCTGAATTGCATTAATAACATAAATGGTATAATTAATGACAAGTTTATAGCATAAGTGTAGGCCAGCTATCAGCAAACAGCTATTGCATCAACCTTCTTCGATAAACTTTGATAATTCATATAATAATTTGATTATCAATCAATTCAATTTATTGTAATAATTTGAACGCACCTAAATATACTCTTCGTTGGTAGACTTTTTTATCAACTAAAATATTTAATGCGTGTTGCTTCTAAAAAATACGAAGATTGTTGTGTACTTTTTTAGTGATGTCAAAATACCAACAGCATATGCATCAAGTAATGATCTGCCAGTATCAGTCGTTTTAACCAAATATTCCATTTTAAAAATAAGCGGATCAAATAATCCAAACTTGGGAAATTCGCATCGGTTTTTAAAATGTGTTTTTCGAAAGCACAAGCCAAACAGATGACCGAATTAAATCAGGGATTCTCGTGACGTTTTCTTGTTTGAATAACAGCTCGAACCTAAAAGAGCTACCCTGTTGTCTACGTCAGCAGTTTTCTAGCTCTGTTGATAGGCCAGCGAAGCGGTTTGGTGGGTAGTAAGTGAGATGAAAGGTAGACGCCTGGGTGGTGATACTGGGTTTGTGACGTCAGCAATACTACTCTGTTTTCCGCTACTTTTTCATCTTGCTTCTCTTCTCTCTGCGATTCCTCCTTCAATTTGTTTTTAGGATTTCGATTGCACTTGGAAACAGTGTTTTGCGTGATTATTTATTGGTGATCACATTTGGAATAAAAAATCGATGCCAATTCCCCACTATCGAGCAAAATAGCTGCTCTAATTTGCCACTGCTCAACTGTCGTATACTTCGTGGAGGTGATGCGGAACATCTTCTTACCTGCTGGAATTTTTCTGTAACAGAAATAAAAAAGAACAACTTTCAATCCAATTGTACCGGTAATGATTACCTAGGATCAATTAATTACTGACGAAGTCTTGCTATTCAAATATGATAGAAATCGTATCGTGATTATATGTATCGTTTTAAGATTAAATCCATCACTGTACTACAATCGAGGTTGAGAGGTATCGGATGGACAAAATATTGGCTCGTTTTCTATTAACGTCAGCGCGGTATTGTATACAATCCACCCCTTTCTCTATGGCAATGCCGGGATCTAACTCTTCAGCCAATACTCTCATTTTTCGTCGTGTATTGCTTCTTAATTGATCGATTTGAGGCTAAATTGATATCACGTCAATGAATTAGTATTATAGCTATATTAGCTTTTTTAAACTTTCAATTATATCCTGATGTCGTATTTGAAACTCAAAAATCGCTCATGAAAGTTGAGATAAAGTATTGTCAGTGCTGATTTGTAAACCGAAACATTGAGTGTGAGGCTGTTGCGTTATCTCTCTCGCCCCATCTCTTATTGTTGTTTTTTAAAACGAAAACATCTGATTCAATATTACGTGATCTAAGGGCGCATTTTCCTTTATCTCATACCTTGGACGACTAGCGATGCCGAAGATTCCACTGTGCCTGATGAATTCGTGGCAATGATCGAGTACGTGCCCTCGTCATCTTTCTTCGTGCTGTCGATCGTCAAACTTGCTACCGAACCATCAAATTTGATGTCCGCCGTTGACGAGGAAGTGATTGTTTTGCCGTTCCTGGAACGCGATTTTGGAAATCCGATTTGTTCAGTTCTGCTTGTAAGATATTGTTGGCTAATGTTAAGACTGATAAACAAATATATTTTACGAGAACGTACTTTGACCATGTTATCTTGATCGTTTTGTCGGTAGACGATAAAATAGCTGTGAAAGTCGTCTTCTGTCCTTCAACCGTTGTCTGAAAATGAGAAAATGTCCGAGGTGTAAACAATGTTAACATGTTTACTACGATCTCCTGGATACCAGAATTTCAAGAAATGCCCTCTGACTTTTTGAAAGCTATTGTGAAGACGTAATGAAGCCTAAAGCGACGATACTTTGAACAACCTGTTGTTGCTCAGCCATTAAATAAAACGAACCATCAGAAATGCTTGCCAATATTCCTGACATAAATCGATCGTTTCGAAAAATCTTTGGCTATTAACAATGGTTTGATATTGAATGGTAAACCAAAATAATCAAATTTGCACCGGCAAGGGAACTCACCGTGGAAACAAGTTTCTGTTTGAACGCAGGAGCCTCTACTGCTGCAGGGGCCACAATAACGTCGATAACGTTGGACATTGTTTCACCCTTTGCGTTCTTCGCGACGAGTTTATATGATCCCTTGTCTGTCGGAGATGCTGGACTGATCTCAAGTTTTACTGAGTACTCGCCCTGCACAAACAGAAAAATTTTCATTGTAAATAAAAATCATGATGTCATTCTAGATTTTAAAAAAGTATATATAAAGTATATAAAAATAATAATGGTAAATATAATTACACTATACAAGGTAGAATATAATTAATTAATAATATAAAAAGTTAATAAACGGAATTGAATGAGACTGCCGCTCACAATCGGTCCCGAACAAGGCCCGCCTACTTTCTTGCCCAAACACAGATAGCTCTCGCGCCTGGCACGCCCGTCCTCAGTCTCGTATCACCTCGCGCCTAGGATGTTCATTCCTCGTTCTTCATCGATAATTTTACTAATTCCATTTTCATGAATCTTCGTCAATTTAAAAATGTTAATTACCTCCTTTTTCGTTTTTTATTTAATACACTCCTTATATAAACGCTGGAGATTTTTAAATGTTTGTACCGATGAGTGACGAGTAACGAGTTTTTTTGTTTTGAAATTGGTTATACCTGTTACCGACTCAACACGAAAGTATTGTGCACACCCCTGGTTTGCATAGTGGGTCACACACCGTACCTCCACATTATGAGCTTTTTTAGGATTTCACTGGTGCGTATTTTGTATTTTGATTTTTACGGGCTGCTATATTTCAATGCTCAAGTTCTTGAAATGTTCTCTTCCTTGTTATACACATATTGACAATGTTTTGATTTTCCAGACAGCAAAAACGATTATATTAAAACTCTGGGGGACTAGAAATGTTTTTTCATAACAGCTGAATGTCGATTGATTCTTATTATTAATGCCACACACCGTACTTCCTCATAAATCGCATTTTTAGTTATTTTATTTCTGCACATATTTATATTAGGGTCTAATTGCTTTAAAATGACTTCATTTCACAAAACTTGTTTTGTATCGATTGGATCACACACCGGTCTTCCGCCTCATGCGGTTTATTGAGTATTTAGATTTTACAGGCCGTGAAAAAATCAATATCTTCGACGCTGGAGGTTCATAGAAAATTGCCCATATTACAGAACCTGGCCTGCATCGTTATGTTAGGCTCACATACTGCACTTCCGAATTATTAACCCTTACTTAAAATGCGTTTTACGAAAAAGTACTGTGTGTGAACCCAACACTTAGAATGAAGCGATATTCAAAAACATTTAAAGTCCACCAGCGTTCAAATATATTCATTTTCAACTTTGGTTTAGCGCCTGTTCTATTGGTAACAACGGACTCGCAACAGTTGTAGTATAAATCTTTATTTCTTGTCGGGTATAATGGAGCGGATTTAATGAAATGTTCAAATTTTCATCTTCCGTTGCTTATACTTATTACTCGCCTCTTTCACTCTCTGCACTTTAATGGAGTGAGTCGTGCTCTCTTTAATGATAGTTGTTTCTTTCATCCACGTGACTTTGGGTTCGAACACGGATTGTACTTTGCACTCAATAACGACATTGTTACTTTTCGTAATGGACACCGTTTTCGGTGCTTCTTTTATCACAGGAACGACTGAAACAAAACAAATTGTAAGCTGATGCACATTCGAATGATTTTCTCATATATAAACTTGTTTTGTTTTAAGGTCCTGCGAATACTTCTTACTGTAATATCGTAATTTACAGCGTATTGTTAACCGAAAACGTTTTTAAATTAAAGGTGAACTGGCTTGTTTTTGTTAAAATTGATCACTTACTTTCAATATTGAGCGTAAGATTAGCGTTTAGCTCTCCGCATTCGTTTTTGATGTTGCACTTATATATTCCTGAATCTGTTATCCCAGGATCCTAAAAAAAATTAAATCGCTGTACTTCGCGTTGGAAGAACGAAATACATTTTCATAATAATCATCTTATTTTTTGGAAATGTAAGCCTTGAAATAACGTGATTTTTGAACATTGATCGAGGTAGATTACCTCATGAATTCTTAGTTTCACACTACTGAATTAAACCTGGTAATGAAAATTGTTATCCGAATTGATCTATGTTTTAAATTGACTTCAAGAATAGAACATTAACCTTGAATATGAAAAGTATAACTGGTTTGCGCATTTTCCCTTTGCTATTACAGAAATGGCGTGTTCTTTCAAAACGAACGATATGCCACATTCGTTGTGTCAGACGATTTATTTAAATATGAATTACCGCTTGCAGTAATATCAAGTGGTTACCTTCAGATCCAGTCTTATGTAATATCCGCCTTCCACTTCTTCCATTTTCCAGGATAACCTGGAGCTTTCTTTGAGTAATTGCCCTTCGTGATACCACACGATTTGAGGTTTGGGGTCAGCTTTCACTTTGAAATCCATGACCACCACCTTGCCACCTTTTTCCGATCGAATTTTCGGTTTTTCTATGAACGTTGGCGCTGTGCCATCGGGTTCGCTTTCGGCCTCAATATTCAGATTGAGATTCGCGTTACTTTCGCCAAATTCGTTTTTGACGTGACATTTGTAGGTGCCGCTATCCGGACCAATGGGATCCTGGAATTAGAGTAGGTAGTATGAAGTCAAACATAGTCATAAAACATGGAGGAATCTCTTATGAACTTTGCTGAGTAATCAAGTATTGTATATTTTAAACTAATTTATATATTTTATAAATACGAGTAGGTATATAAAAATTTATAAAATAAATTAAAAAATAAATAAAATTTGTATATTTTATTATATTTATATAGTATTATTATATTTTAAACTTGTTGTTACAGGATGACGATTCATCTCAAGGGTGATCCAATGAACAATCCTTTGAGACGAATTATCCCTATTGTTTATGGCCAAAGAAGGCGTTTGAAAAAAGTTGTTGAAAAAATCAGAGCTTGTGAGTGACAAAATTTTCATTTCGAAACTCGGAACCTTATAGAACCAAACTAATGACGTGAGCCAACGTTCACTAGGCCTCAAGACAGGTAGCGCTGGTAGGATTTTTGTTTTGTCTGGTATTATAGATGTTTACTGGTTGAAAAAGGATTTTCTAATTCTCTCCGTCGACCGTTTTTTTATGTTTTTGAAACTATATGAAGCGAAATCTTAATTGATTTCAGTTGTCTATCTCATCTGAACTGTCAGGTTCATGACGATAGAGGTGCTCAACACAACCCTTTCAAAATAACATGCTATACGTTTAACATTTTGATAACCAGCATACCGTTATTTCTAAGCTCAGAATATACGTGTCTTCTTTTTGTTCGATCTTCATGTGTGTTCTCGAGCTTTCGGTTACGACTTTGGTTCCCTTCATCCAGGTCACCGTTGGTTTGGGCTTGGCTGTGCACGTACACCTCATAGTTATCAACGTACCGCTTTCGTTCGGGATGATTCTGGGCTTCTCGACGAACGAGGGTGCGAAGCCGGCCCCATCGTCTCCACCTGCGCAAACAAGACAAACAAATCGGCATATCAATATTTCAACCGAAACGATCCGCTAATAGTAGCTACTACACAAATTACACCTTAAGAATGGGCCATTAAACATTATTTTTAACCCTAGAAAATATCCCTCGCCTAATATCGACCAGCACCTGAAACAAAAATCTGAAGAAAAACATTATGCAGAAAATAGAGAATGTCACATTATGAAGAAATAAAAAGAAAACGAATGAACGAAATAAATTAAGTCTACTACGTTTTGAAACGCGTAGCTTGCTCAGCATTCACCAAACATTTTAAACTCCTAAACTCCATTTTAAACTGTTTAAACTCCATTTCAAACTTAATCTTGAAGTTATTGATAAGTGTTGGAAAAAATCATTCGTTGGTATTTTTCATTTTCGATTTTGTTACCGAAAGTTAAATGTTTGGTGAAACCGAAGGAGCTAACTAGAGCGTATGATAACGATTAACTTCGAAATATATTTTGGAAACTGGAAAAAACTCAGTTCAATAATATCTAACGTTTGCATTTAAGGGTATCCAACTCACCAATCCGTCTACCTCCATTAAAACCGGAGTGACACCTAGAAGGAGGCGAACAAGTGAGACCTAACACTGGAGTTCGAATTCAAAGTAAACGCTGAAACCTGATACGACGAGTTGCGTAACCAGAAATTATGTTGGCTGCGAATGATTAAAACTTTTACTATAATCTTGACTAATGTTGTTAAGCTTTGCTCTTCAGAAAGAGCTCAAATTTCCAACTGGATCGAATGGTTTGACGATGACTTGGATAGCGCTATAACGTTCACCATTAACGTTCATTTGGTTATAAGTAGGTTCTCCTTATATCATCACTATCAGCCCACTGTACTAAATTAATCTCAATTTTTTTCCTTTCGATTTCCTTAGCAAATGGGGAATTTCGCCAGATGAACTACTTTATTTTTTTTTACACATCAAGAGAAATCTTTAACCGATGTTATAATTCGATGTTATCAAATTGTTGATAGCCTACTTAACAAATTTGGGTAAGTTATATAATCATGTAATCTAGTTTTCAAAATTATACTCGATAGTTCAATCAAGCTATTCCACATTCCGACTTATAGCAATGGAGTTGACAGTCGTGAAGTTCCTCTAAGAAAAGCTTGTGATTTCCAATAGTCAACCGAGCGAAATTATGATGAATTATGATGATTCAGTTTATGCGTTATTAACGGTATCAAATTTTTTCGTCGTCTCAATGAACAGAATTTCGACAGCGCATGCGTGACGAACGCTACCGCGGTAAGTTTGTCGTCGAAGGTCTAGAATGTTCGAAGATGGTCGTTATTATTTTTCACGGTTTCAAGCCGTAGAGTTTATTCGCTCTAACACTGATTGAAATTCCTAATGAACAGTCGATTTGGACACTTACCGATCCTTTAACCATTACAATGATTTTATCTAGTGAGTTGAGCCGGTTACCTTGGAAGTTCAAAGCAATGTTCGCGTTACTCTCGCCGTGAGGATTGCAAGCATTGCACTTGTAATTCCCACCGTCCTGAGTCGTTGGTTTGGATATTTCGAGTTTGAGAAGGTACTGGTCTTTCCCAGTGGCTTTTTTGCTTTTCCGAATTCGATCCGTGTCGTCGATGATTTCCGTTCCTCGATACCAAGTAATGTCCGGCACGGGATCTGCTTCCAGCAGACATTCCATGACGAGCAAGTCTCCATCTTGGTGTATGGTCGGTTTTTTCGGAAAACGTGGTGGTTTCCCGTCGATTAACCTGGAACATATGTTTTTTATTGAAGGGCTCCATTATTTGATTAGAACGTAGATTAGATTAGATACGTTTGAAAAATACATGCCTTACCAATTTCATAGTGAGGAAAGCTTCTAGAATTTCGAAACCAAATTGGGAAATAGTGGACAGACATCGACAGATTTCGTGAATTATGAACTGATGTTATTATACTATTTACTAATTATTTAAACTATATATGAACAGTAATTTTTTTTCTTTCTGCAGGTTGAGGGGGAGAATAACGAGATGACCTCTTCTCCATTTTTTTTCCTCTTTATTACGCCGAGTACTTTCGCCCGTTCGGGCTTCTTCAGGGCATTATAGGACCAAGGGTACCTATGGCCCATGTCGTCTCGTTATTCTCCCCCTCAACCTGCAGAAAGAAGTAATACGACCACCTGGAGAAGAAAAAGAATTTTTTTTCTGTGTATTATATTCGAAGTGTAATGAGTTACGAAGATTAAGTGTGAGTAGTAATTGTCAGCGTGTAATGCGAGCAGACAAATTATTGTAGATCGGTATCTCTTGCAATATTTTTCTTAAAATCGATGTGTACGAAGTACTTGATGGGTAAAAACACATGGCAGTTGCCAATTAATTATTTTAAAATGAAAACGAAATTTATCATCGGGCGATATGTTATTGAAAGAATATCATTCCTATGAATAGCTGCGAAATGCGGGCGGTAAAAGTGTTGCACAGCGGTTGGCCATAAAACTTGCACTTTATTGGCCATGTATGTCTGCCTTGGAAACAACCCGCGCGAGCCGTACTATTGGAGTGTAAATGGGGGACGACGAGCGAAAATAGATCTCCTTTGGTTTCGTGCTCAGAATAGAATTCCAGGAACACTTTGCTCGTTGTGCTTAATCTATTTCGGTGCGCAATGTGCTGAGCGAACCGCAAACACGCGCTTGGCGATTTACTACGGCAGTTGAAGAATAATAAAACTACTAGAAGTGAAATTAATTGAATTGGTTGAACGAACGGCTGCTAACCCGATTTAGATTCAATCCCTTTTGAAACCTTGCCAGTGGAAGCAGTTGAATTCCAAATTTAAAATAAGATCAGATGATCTGATGTGTAGCGTAATGACGTGTTGAATTTTCTTGATATATTTCAAATTATTTGAAAAATATATGTTACTATAAAAAAATACAAATATAAAATATAAAAAACAAAAAATAAATAAATAAATATTATATTAATAAACATATATATATATATATTTTTTTTTTTTTTTTTTTTTTTTTTTTTTTTTTTTTTACAATTTTTTATTTTTTCTATTTTATGTAATTCTGTATATTGAGCATGTGCTCGTAATTGAATAAATAAATTGAACTAAACAAATCTCAGCCTGTGCAATAGGCCAGTCTTGGAATCTTAATGATTCAAGACGTGATACGATTCGACGACAAAAAACTAGACGTATTTTTTCATTCGATCCATTGTTCTTACACATTCGTTATTCAACCCTGCTGAATAAACCCTGTCAAGCTACTTGTTTATTATTTTTCACAGAGTTTATTCACCGAAGTAACATTATACCGGGAAAACCGAATAAATGCGTACGGATCAACTGCGTGGCCTAATCGTGTACAGAATACGGTTGATACGTTTGTAAGTTGAACTACAAAACTACGCTCGAACGACGTACTGTTTTAAGTCACAATTTTCTACCATCTATTTCGTCGTAGAAAAGGTATCTGACCTTGAGATACCTTTGGACGACTCGGGCTCTGTGGCTGTGCCAATTAGCAGAGGGAAATTTGAGACTGTATCTCCTATTCGTCATCATCGTATTAATCATCAACTCTGTCACAAGTGATTTCTTTCGTACATTTTAATAGTTATTGTCAGGATGAGGGGGAGATTCAGATTCCGACTCATTGCGACAGATTGCGGTCATAGGTACCCTGAAGATGCCCGAATGGGCGAAAGATCTCGGCCGAGAAATAAAAATATGGAGAAAAAGTCGCCAATCTCCCCCTCATCCTGACAATATCAGAAAAAGAGCGACACCCAAAAGAATTTTAATAGTTCCTAGTCGTTCTCTTCTTTCAAGTAGTCGCATTTTAGTACCAAAAATTTATCGGTGTTACTCACTTCGGTTTATCGCCATTTGTTGCAAAATTCAGGTTCACCGTTGCGGAGGCCTCTCCGAATTTATTCACAGCAACGACTCGATAGGAACCGGCGTCCTTGTGTTCCGTATCTTTAATAATCAGCTTTGCGAGGTAGTACAACTTCTGATCAAGTTCGAGCAACATTTTTAGCCGGCTTGTTTCCTTGATTTGTTTGTTTTGATGATACCTGTGGGCAAATCAGATAATACCGTCATACTTGTTCAATTAACTGCTAAGGTTCGAAAATAGGGCGTGTTGTAGCTGTGAAGGAGTTCCCATCTTTCTCGCTAATATCCAGTTGATAGCGCGGTGGTTCTTTCTATGGATTTGAACTGCTGGAAACCGATCAGCTGTTGAAGGTTTTCCATCCTACCTGTCCTTGGAAAAACTTGGTCAGCAGGTTGGGCGATATTTAGTTTTGGTTTATTATTCAATAATAAACCATTGTAATCGCCCAAGAAAACAAAAATTCTAACCCCCCTCAAAATTTGATGTTTTACGTTTCAAGGCATGTAGAATCCGAATATCCAATAAAAAAAATTCTGTTCGTCCGCCGTATGCCGTACGCCGTACGCCGTCAGCAGTTTTCCGGCCAAACTGTAAGAGCTAAAAATTTGAAATTTTCACCAAAAATCAATCTCGGTCCTACGACGGCCCAATTCTTGAACCAACTTGCTAGCTCAATTTTGAGGGTATTTTTGAGGGGTTTTGAGGGGGAGAAAATTCATATTTTCCAAGGTTTTTCAGAAAAATGTGTACGTGGTATCAGATTATATAGATTTTTGGACGCTGAATCGAATGAGACCATCGCCGGGTCGATAGCTTTATTGGTTCTCAAGTTATCGCAGCTTTTGTGCCAAATTTGGGAGATTTTTAGAAATTTGACATGAGGGTACAACTCGAGAGTTCTTGGAGCTATAAAAATCGTTCTATACTCATTGGAATGGTCGTCAAACACTCTCTCCAGCTGTATCGTTAGGCAATAAGTTTAGCTTTTAATTAGGAAATTAAGAAAAATAAAAATGATTAAAATTACAATAGTTGCTACGGAGTTTTCCCCTATAGTTACCATCTGTTTTTCGGTGGGAACGTTCACAAATGTTCGGAATATTTAAAATGACAAATGGATAGTCTTCTTAAATCAATATTGAAGCGAAATAATAATAAACCACTGTACAATCATTTGTAGCGTTTTTAAATTCGCATGTACGCCCGTCCCATCGATCGAATTTGTCTATCAACTAGCACACGAAAAAATGTGGTGTAAACTATTATTTCAACCACTACCAGTAATTTTGAAGGCAATAGCCCCCCTAGGCCAACGTCATAATGGGTCGCATTAACTTAATATTGTCAAATTGTGCAGGAATAGTTTACTTTGCAAAATTGTTTTAACCAAATGCAATACAACAGTTACTAACAACATCTTTCTAGTAAACAAATGAATCAGAGAAATTCGAAGCACTGAGAGAGAAAATAGCTGCGATCTATTTATTGCCTCGCGGCTTAAGGCACGAGCATCTGCGCTCTGTATCGCATAGACACCGATTTCAAACAGAAAGCGTTGTTTGTTGTAATTCCTTTTACTTTCCCTCTACCATAAGCCACCTGCCAGAAACCGGCTGACGCGTGTTAGCATTCGCGTTTAACGGTTACTTTCCACGCATTGGGAAAGGTTCTGAACTTAGGAAACATAAATTTTAGCGAAGGCGAGAATCAGCACGTCCCAAGAAGGCGAATGTAAACTATTGCTGAGGAACTCATTTTGCGGGGGCGTCAAAGAAACGGGTCTATTTTTATGGAGCATGTGTTCAATCTGAGAAACTTCTTTCTAAGAAAATGGGCGCTCGATTGAAAATTTTTGAGAAATTATTGTCTGTGTAGCTGCGATTTTTTTGCTTCCATGTACTGACAAATTTTTTTGTACACTTGTCTTTTGGTTTCGTACACTGGATATTAATCCGATTCCTCTACCCTTTATAATTCCTGAACATCACAACTGAGTAGAAAATGAATGTGACTAGTCTTGATTTTCACCTTATTAACCAGGGCTTTTAAAGTTATTTTGAAAATTTACTTTTTTATTGTGTTTTTATTTTTTATTTTATTATTATGATTTTTTCTTTTTTTGTTGAGTTTTTAGTTGTTTTAAATTTCACTTTTACTTTAGAGTTTTAATTTCTTAGTTATTTTATAACTTTTGTTAATTTTAGAGCTTTAGTTAATTTAGAATGTTGGCCTTATTACAGGGGTCAATGGGTTGGCATGTACCTTTTTCTTTTTTTAAATGCCGTTCGGCTAGTAACGCTATATGGTTTTGAAAAAGAAAGGCGACTTTGTAACGCATAATGCAGTTTTTAATTCGACCGACGAGTTCGAGTTATTAGTTACGGAACAAATACATCACCCTTCGGTCTCTCATGTGCCTGAACTAGGAGTAGTAATATTTACCTATTGAAAATATTCTCCAAAGTCGGACAATTTATTAAACTCTCGAAATTAAACTGTGAAAAAATTAACTTGGATATTGGAAACGTTGTCTGGTTGATTTTCGCGTTTCCAAAGATTAAATCCAAAATATATAAACTGGCGAGTGCATTTTCTACAATATTAAACCCTCAGCGAAAATTTTGCATTCGATAGACAAACAATTTAAGTAATGTGAAACCGTGCTAACAAATAAGGGCTTGAGAGTGAGATATTCAGCAAGAAATATCCTTCAGAATAACCTAAATTAGTATCGGGGTTGTGAGGGGGAGAAAAACCAGGCGACTTATTCTCCAGATTTTTAACGGCTGGCCGAGCACTTTCGCCCATTCGGGCATCTTCAGGGCGACGTGGAACCATGAGGTCCACAGCCTGAAGATGCCATTAAAAATCTGGAGAATAAGTCGCCTGGTTTTTCTCCCCCTCACAACCCCTTTACTACAATAGATGCGACGACAACCAAACGAAGAATAAATTAGTATCGTTTACTGGTTTCATCTGGGTAAAAAATTGCTTACCATTGTACGGTGGGCTTGGGATCGCCCACCAGTCGGCACTCAATAGTTATCTCCGAACCTGCGTCCGATTGGCGAGTCACGGGCCGTTCCGTAAAAGTTGGCTTCGTCCCGTTCTCTGGTACTGGCGCTTCGTCACCTAATCACGAACAACATGCCGCTCACCTGACTTAACAACAAACTTGGCAAAAAAAAAGTCAAACGGACGAGAAATATAATAAGGCCCTTTAGTAAATTGTCTGGTCGATCGTCCGTTTATGCACCTCGATATCGTCGACTCGTCCCTCGCGTCCTTCTATAAACCAATAGCATGGAAGAAAAAATCGTATCTGGTCAACGATCTATCTCTAAAACTGCATTCGTATTTATTTTTAGTCTTGAAGCCATGTACCAGTTAAAGCGATGATAATAGTCAACAGTCTCGAGAGCCTCATGCGGAAATCCAATGCACTACGCGTCATTAATTTTCTTTCGTGGCTGAATCTGTTTTCCTGGCAAAGATTGTAAAATGTGTAGCTTAAGCGGAAAATTGATATCTGTTTCGATATACCTCTGTGAATGGATAAAAGCGACACTTAAAACGGCGATAGCTATATTAGTTTTTTCTACCAACAGACGGCTACGAAGCTGATTAGTTCGCTTGTGACTGTTACTAGAAATTTCTTCGTCAGACTGACATGATTTTCATTGAATTGTATCGTGAAGTATTTGAGCTGTCATTCCCGTAATATGAACCTACGCTTCAAGATATCGATAGCTCCGTATTCATCTTGAAGATGACACTAATGGTTTTAGGAAAGGAAGCCTTGCCAGAAAAGGCAAACTGGTAATCTCATGATGAAGTGATCATAATAATCTGTCTTGTACCTAGCCCGATTGAAAATGGGAATATACGTTATCTGGCACTCTTTTACGAATTTGGTAAATAAACCAGTTGAAGATATAGAACAGGAGGTTCGTTTTAAAAAAAATAATTAACTTATCTTTACCCTGAAGGAGGTTACAAATCTGGTTGTCAACAATATATGAATAATTCCTGTCCTGGTCGTCGCATCGAGACTAACAGGACGACTTATTTTTCGAAATATCATCCCCTGACCGAGCACTTTCGCTCCTTACGTTCTCTCAGGGTGATGTAAAAACATTAGGTATCTAGAGTGTCGACACTCTAGAACACTTTATTTGTGCCTGTCCTGTATTTCGAGGAGTAAGAATAAGTTTTTTTGAGGAAGACCGCATCAGCCGAGAGAAACTGAAAAATTGTCTGGTCTCCAATGAAGTCCTGACTTTGAAGAAATTGTACTTTTTTTGAGAATTCTGATTAAAACTATGGTCTTCTTCTTAAACGAGGGATTTCTGTACTGAACGACAAGTGAGAGTCGAAGTGTTGTTTCCTGGTTTGATGTTGTGCGGCAGTAATTATTTAATTATTTTAACTATTAATTAATTTAATTATTTAAGAATTGGAAATTGTATAAAAAACCTTTGTAATACCTTACGGTTGTACAATAAACGATATTTCATTTCATTTCATTTCATTTCATTTCATTTCATTTCATTGCACATTAGGTATCTATAGCTAGAGGATATTAAAAGCTTTGAAAATAAGTCACTGTCCTCCCCTCGATACCCTAGCACAATGTATAATAATTGTTGTTTGCGGTCTTGAAAGCGATAGAAGGAGATAGCTCCTATTGGCTTCGTTTACAGGTACACGTTCGTATGTATTAATTGTCGCACGCTCCACCGTGTTTTTCAATTCGCCTGGCATTGACAGGAATCTGAAGTAGAGAGAGAATAATATATATTTTGCAGTTGTTGATTTATTTTTTCCCCTTTGTTTTACCTTTACGTACTATTTAACGAGGGACCTTGATCACGAGCGGCTCTCACATAGTGTGATTTCATGCTCGTCCGTGGGCTCTGCGACAGTAGCTCAAGTCTTACATCTGAACTAGATCAGATTCCTAAGTATAGAGGTATTACCGTCTCCAGCAGTTCCCGAGTCGATTTTATCACCCCTCCTCAGGAATATTTTTTTCCTTTTTTGCCGCACTATCTTCGTAGCTGAATTTGCGAACTCAGATATGGTGATAAATTAAAACAATTTAAAACACATTTACACCAATATTTTTCACATCAATTCCTGCCGTGGAAAAGGCTTCTTAGAATATTCAAAAGGACAGCTGAAAGGAATTCGAACCCCCTGGACGTTAATTTTGCAGTCTCGTTGATATCTTCCTCTCATTAACGGAGAAACATATTTTTTCCATGATCGTCGTGTGTCAGCTGTTGTGTACTTTGTTACTGTTACGTATCTTTCTACGGTACATTCACACTCAAACGTAAAGGCTGCAGTACACAATCATCTCAAGAAAACCCAAGACTAAGATCAATATCGCCGGTGCATTGTCCTTTTAAAAGCGTGTTGCGTCCGTGAAATGAATAAACTCGTCCTCGTCAACAACAATTCATGTCCATGTAACACAATTAGTTATAAGTTTACGAGCATTTCAACAAAATATCAAACAATATGTCTAAAAAAAAAACTCAAAAAGCGTTAAGATTGTTATGATTTAGAATTAACTAACTCGTGACGAAACATTGAACACGTAATAAGCAGCAACTCTTCATATTTTGTGCGTATCGCTGAGCTAGAGATTCCCTTGAAATAGGCACTTTCTAACCAATATATTTTTTAATCAATTAAATACGTGCCCGTCTTGAAGTTTATGTTTATAGTTTTTTTCCTGAACATAAATAACAGCTGAGTTTTTTTTTCAATTTATTTTTATTTATTTATTTTTGATTAATCTTGACGTTTTCGAACAACGATATCGCAGAAGCATAAGTTGAACGAATGGGAATACACAATGAGTGGGTGATGAAGAAGAGAATTGTTAAGCTTAGATTACGGAAATTGAAACTTTTTTCAAACTTCATCCAAGACGTTTTTCTCTATCTGAGTGTCAATTAACTCGTAATATTATTTTAATCGAACCCAGATACCTAACACGAAAATATTGAAATAATTTATAAATTAATAGTTCAAGAATATTCGAGTTATAAGAAATATAATTCAAGCTATACGCACGGCATATAAAGCACAACTATCATTTTGTTGAAATCTCCGACAAATATTGAAACAGGTGAGTTAACGATGCCGTTATGCAACACCACGGGCGAATGTGTGTCGATATCGATGAAACTCACTGTCAAAATTGAGGCTGATCGTTGCGTTGCTTTCGCCGAGCTCGTTCTTCGCCATTACTTTGTATTTGCCTGCGTCCTCGACGGTTACGTCTCTAATTTCTAGCGTCGCGAAATACGAGTGTCCGTCTTGTTCAACGATTAACTGGTAAAAGACAATCATATTTGGAAACTTCTGAAAAAATAAAGTTCTAAGGACCAGAAAAATATTGGGATCTCTTCCTTTTTTTTTTTGGTTTATTATTCAATAATAAACCATTGTAATCGCCCAAGAAAAAAAAATTTATAACCCCCCTCAAAATTTGATGTTTTACGTTTCAAGGCATGTAGAATCCGAATATCCAATAAAAAAAATTCTGTCCGTCCGCCGTACGCCGTCCGCCGTACGCCGTCCGCCGTACGCCGTACGCCGTACGCCGTTAGCACTTTTCCGGCCAAACCGTAAGAGCTAAAAATTTGAAATTTTCACCAAAAATCAATCTCGGTCCTACGACGGCCCAATTCTTGAACCAACTTGCTAGCTCAATTTTAAGGGTATTTTTGGGGGGTTTTGAGGGGGAGAAAATTCATATTTTCCAAGGTTTTTCAGAAAAATGTGTACGTGGTATCAAATTATATAGATTTTTGGACGCTGAATCGAATGAGACCATTGCCGGGTCGATATTTTTAAATAGAACTTTATTGCATTAAATAATACATTTCAGTTTTGACAGTGATTTTTTCTTGGTTTATAACAACATGAAACATGTGACGGAGTTATAGCCCATTGGCTGGCTCCCTTAAGATGTCTTCCTACCAAAATTTTTAAATATGCATATTATACAACTGTGCGCTCTCATAACTGTTCCCGCTCGATTGAATTAAGAGGTGAATTTTCCATTTCCGTTGCAGCAAACGTAAATATTCAATAAAGAAGGAGCCTCGCGAATGAACTAAATTGCGAAGAAAGTGAGTGAAGGATGCTCTCACGCATTATTTGTCTGACATTCATGCTGTAAAGTTATGACGTGAATTAGGAGGCCTTACAGAGTGTTGTGAGATTTTTAAAGTTTCTCTATTAGCAATGAATTTTGGCATATAGCTGTTCAAGTAGTTGAAATGTTTGTAAATGTTATTATATTTTTAACCGACGTCAAACAAGGAGGAGGTTACTATGGTCGTCTAGCGGGATTTTTTTTTTTTTTTTTTTTTTTTTATTTAATAAAGGATTTTTTACCTTGTGCCTGGCATCGGCCTTGACCTCAGCACCGCTGTGAGACCAAGTGACCGTCGGTTTGGGGTCAGCCTGTATTCTGCATTCGAATAGTAGTCGCTTGCCATCGTCCTCTTGTCGGATAGTGGGCTTTTTCGAAAATGTGGGCGCTATTCCGTCTACTTGTCTGCAAAAAAAAAAATTAGAATTGCTTGATTAGAACAGAAAAAATTGATTAGCTGTTCGAAAACATTCGAATTTTGAAACTTTGTTCCTAAATTATAGATTCAGGAATTCTCTATTGATAGTATATTAATTATTCTCCATTATTATTAACTCGAACTCGGATGCAAAATTGCTCAGATATCGCACTACTATACGCTCGTTTTATTTCTCTCCTATCTTCCCATTTCGCTCCCAATCAATCTCACCTTTGGCACCAATTCTCACCTAAAGTGGAAAACGAAAACTCAGTTTACTGTTTCACCGGGTTCATCTCCCGTTCGAGCTCATCCGGTTCATTTTTAGCCTCCTATTTTACTTCCATATTGGCTTAGTAAATGGAAGTATTAAGATCGTCCAGACTCGAATCCGGAACGCAGGCGAATTTGGGGAAAATGTCAGTACTAAACTCCCTTCCTGAACAAGTGTCTCGAAAAGTTCGTTATGCCAAGCAGATGACGTTTAAATTATTATCGTTTGGCTCATTCGCCAGACTTCCTCGTTATGAGTTTGTTTCGCTGTTTCTCAAGTGCTTATTTTCTATTTTGATTTTTACGGGCTACAAAGTTCAAATCATCTAGGGAGAGTTTTTTCACAACCGTTACAATTTTTTTGCCTTGAAGATTTCTCAAAATCCTTTCTATGATTTTTTTTAATTTGCCAATTTTAATACTCCTCTTATGTAAATTTCCCGATATTATATTATCGGCCAGGTGTATTTTTTCGCCGACTCAAGCATGGAAGTACTCTGTGGCTTATGCACACCGCTGGCTCGAAGTCAGAGACTTCAATATTGTAATGTTTAAATAGTTCAACTAGATTCAACCAAGGGCTAATTGAAACTAATTTTTTCCTTCTCTTTCTGAAGAACAATATAAATGGGACTATTTATTTACTGATGGGGCTGTTTGGTTTGAAATCTCCAATTATCTGTTGATTGATTGAACAATCAATCAATTGAAAAATCATAGAACAATCTTCAACGTTTCTATAATATTAGCCATAGATCCAGAGAATTTCCATAAGAAAATAGAAATCGAGGAATGAGAAGTTGCATGTGGGTTCAGCGACATCGCGCCAAGTGTGTTAGTGAACACCCACGGTCAAGGAACTAGGTCACTAAATTTAGACCAGACAGATCTTTTTCTCTTTTCTAACCCGATCGTTTCCACTAGAGAGAAAATTGGCTCTTTCGTTAAGTAGAAGAGGTTAGGCCAAAAGAAGAGCCGGCTGGTGTATGAATCAGCTAGTCGGAATTCTCACTTTTCTTCTTTGTCACGCCTGAGTGGAACGATTTTGTTCCAATAGCAAATGTAAATATGCTTTCAAGGTATGCAGAACCCCATCTACCTTAATTTCGCTTTTACTTATTGTGCTAGGTTCTCATCACTCTTAGCAAGTGTAGTACAATAAAAATTGAGTTTCGTTGTATTATCCTTACTAATACCAAATGGACCATAACACATGGACAAAAAAAACAGTATCCACTTTTGCTCTAGAGCTAATCTTTTCACGAGAGCGTCGACACGGGAAATCATGCCAAATGTTGAACTGCATTAGGCAGCAGAAGGCCACAATTATTGACTGCAGGCTTGTTCGGGTTTTTCTGAAAACACCTATCGAACATAACGAATCAAGAGTAAAACAGCCAAACAATTTTTCATAGCTCATTGTAAGTTGAAAATTAAAATGTAAATACAACTACACCTCCCCCTCGCATAGAAAATAAATATTCTAATAGCCCTTTAATGTTCCTAAGCAAAACCTGAGGTTATCACCGTTACAACGACTCCATGGATAATGCGAATATCGAATTAAATTATGTGAAATTTTTAACAATAATTATTTTTTTGCCGTTAACAGGCTCAATTCCTCGGTCTGATAGCCACCTAAATATTACCGGTTTTCGTTTAGACAAGAAGAAAAATCAGAATTTGTGTTGACAACATTGGCATTTGTTATCTATTTCAATACATTTTGTCAAGCGCTGAATCTACTGAGACAAGTTGATGGCTCCCACAGCGCTGACGTTATTGCAACTTTTCTGATCAATTTTTGAAATAATGCATTATTCGACATAGTAGTTTCGTTCAAGGATTTAGTAGAAACAATAAAAATCTATCGTTTTTGGGTAGTCGCTTCATATCTTCTTGGTTTTGAAGTTTGCGGGGGAGAAAAACTGGGCAACTCGTTCTCCATTTTCTTTATTGCCCGTAGCTACCAATGGTGCTACAAAGCCCTGATGATGCCCGGAGGGGCGAAAGTGCTCGGCGGGCAATAAAGAAAATGGAGAACGAGTTGCCCAGTTTTTCTCCCCCGCAAACTTCAAAACCAATAAAAATCTATACCCGTATCGTCACTTTTCTACTGGTTTTTATTAGATTGTGAAATCAAATTTCACCAGGATAGAAGACAAATATATTGTCCCGAATTCCACTGATTTTATAAGAGCTAAGTTGTTATATCTATTTCGGGGACTGAACAGTTCAGTTGTAAGATTGTTACTGATGCCGAAATCGATATAATAAAACAATATAATAATAAAATAAAATAATAATATAATAAAATAATATAATATAATCGCCGAAATGGATATAACAATATAGCTTTGTCTTTGTTTCTTTGTCTTCTACCCTGGTGAACAGTTTCTGGATTATTCACACGTAAAGCAGAAAAAAAATGGGTTAGCGCTCGGTACTGAAGGATAAATCTAAGCTCATACCTTTCTCGTGGTTCATCCACAGCTGTAACAGAAAAAAAAAGTTAATGTATTTGTTTATGTAATTCCTATCTTACAAAGGTAAATCAGAATGAAACGTTAGAAACTACTGAACACATGACAAAGAAAACGGAACAAGACATAGTGACAGCAATAGATGATATGGGAACGTTGTTCGTGCGGTTTATTTAGAACTAACCGTATGCTATTCTATGGCGCGCTTTCCGTCTAGTCAAAGGGTCCCTTGAACTTGTCACTTTTCCATTTTGGTTTATTATTCAATAATAAACCATTGTAATCGCCCAAGAAAAAACATTTTATAACCCCCCTCAAAATTTGATGTTTTACGTTTCAAGGCATGTAGAATCCGAATATCCAATAAAAAAATTCTGTCTGTCCGCCGTACGCCGTACGCCGTCAACACTTTTCCGGCCAAACCATAATAGCTAAATTCTTGAAATGTTCACCAAAAATCAATCTCGGTCTTACGACGGCCCAATTTTCGAACCAACTTGCTAGCTCAATGTTAAGGGTATTTTTGGGGGGTTTTGAGGGGGAGAAAATTCATATTTTCCTAGGTTTTTCAGAAAAATGTGTACGTGGTATTAAATTCTATAGATTTTTGGAAGCTGAATCGAATGAGACCATCGCCGGGTCGGTAGCTTTATTGGTTCTCGAGTTATCGCAGCTTTTGTGCCGAATTTGGGAGATTTTCAGAAATTTGACATGAGGGTATAACTCGAGAGTTCTTGGAGCTATAAAAATCGTTCTATACTCATTGGAATGGTCGTCAAACACTCTCTCCAGCTGTAGGGTAAGGCAAAAAAATTAGCTTTTAATTAGGAAATTAAGAAAAATAAAATTGAATAAAATTACAATAGTTGCTACGGAGTTTCCCCCTATAGTTACAATCTGTTTTTCGGTGGGATTGTTCCGAAATGTTCGAAATACTTACTATCACAAATGGATAGTCTTTCTAAATCAATATTGAAGCGAAGGAATAATAAACCACTGTACAATCATTTGCAGTGTTTTTTACTCTACAGATGCTGATCAAAAGGTGAACATTTACGTAGAAGTTACCAAGCTATTTGAAACGTTCAATTTTTTCTTCAAAAAATAGCACGTTGCAAAAAAGATTCGTTTTTGAACTCAAAAGTCAGTAGTAACTTAGGGAAAACCTAACTCACTAACTTGGTCAAACCTTTGGCTAATAAATAGTATTTACCTCGAGAGTCTTGTTATAGTCGCCGTATACGCGTTAATATCAAAACGTTTCGCCCTAGCACTTTGCACATGCTGTATTTTACGAATGTCATTGAAATTTGGACAAAAAAAAGAAACTTTTTGTTTCAGGCCATTTTTAAACCATTAAATATTCGAAATGTATTGTGAAATTGGAATTTTCTATACTCGTCAATTTCGATTCAGCTTTATTAACAGAATTTAAAAGAGAAGTTTATCAAGTTGAATTCGGTTTTCTTCTATCAGGAAATTTGACCTCGACTCCGAGTTGGAGGTGAACAGTTTGTTTCTATCAATTTTCCTATTTCTCCTCTCTATTATATGAAAAAGGAAAAAACAACATTATTCCAACTACAGCGACGAATAAACTAAAAACCTAGAAAGTGAAATGCATCAGTATGACGTTTTTTTCGCTATACAACGTAAAAAAATAACTATGATTGGATTCAAACGTCGGAGTTTTTCCCGCCCAAAGTTTTGTTTTTACCCAAGTTAGTTTGTGACGTCAAAACGTTTTCGACAGCTAATTCCGCCCGCCCGTTTCACTGATGAATTGTTGACACTCTCCTTCTCCTCATTGAAAAATCCATCACGGCCAAATTATTTCTGAGTTCGTTGGGCTGCCAGTTAGAAGCTGTGAGAAGGGGTCAAATTTACAACTTTGTGCTCCCAAGAATTGTGGGAACATTCTGTTGATGGAAAGACGCTAGAGAGGTGTTGAAATCCAATCATGTCTTTTCAATCTGTCTCTTCACTCTGAGCGGAATCATGGCGGAGTTGATGGCTTATAATGGTTCTCGAGTTATTGCATCAGTTATATGCTGAAATAAATCGAGCATTTTTAAAGTTATAAAAATATTTTTGTACTGGGTATATAATATTGAGCGCCTTCCTCATCTAAAAATCAATTGGGTTTAACGTAAACTAAATTGGAAAATTGAAGATCATTTGTCTAAAAAATTTCCCCTATAAGGAACCTCCTCCAACCGACCTAGGTCAATTAGATTTCCAGTATCTTAGTTTCTTTGAAACATTCATAACCGTTCGTATTAGTGACTATAATAACGTGTTAAAGGGCAAAATTCTGATTTGGTAGGTAAGTGAGGATTTTTAAAAACAGGTGAAGACCGAGTGATGAAATAGTTAGTATTACCGCCAATGTTAACTTTGATAACCGCTCTTAGAGCGATGCTGCGCTACTGAAATTTTTAATCTTCGTAAATTGATTAAAAATACCAATGATGAAGTCGGTTAACAACTGATGATCCCTCTTGTAAGAACGCTAAAAATGACTAGACAGTGGTTTATGGTTCCTTATAACTTTTGCTTCTTCTATCATCATTCCTGATTCCTAAAATTCTCAGTAGTGCTCGTTTTAGCTCCGAAAACTCGAGAACAATCACAATTATCAAGCCCGCTAAAGTCTCAGATGAATTTGAGAATCTATCGAAATCGACATAAACACATTTATCTCCCGAAAATATTGGAAATTATCAATTTTACTTCTCTTAAAACCCTCAACGATGCCCTTGAAATTGATTTAGCCATATAGCTAAAAATCTAACCATTTTTACCATTTTGGTAGAAATTACATTTACAAAGCTTATATAATATTATTCAAAGAAAAGTATTGAAGACAGTCGGACAGAATTGTTTTTATTCTGTATTCAAATTTTCCGTTCCTTGAAACGTATCAAGTTTCAGGAGGAATTGGTCAATTTTTTCTTGGGCTATTAAATTGGTTTATTAATGATAAACCAAAAGTATGACGCTAAATATGTGTTTGTGAGGAAAATGACTGAAAAACACGATTAATAACCATTGTCATTTCTCTCAGCAAATCGTTACTTTAAGAAATTCATAAAAATCGTTGCCGTCACATTCGATTGTCAATCTATTGAAAATCACTCTTACTTCATTATCGCGATATTTTTAAACAAATGACGAGATATAGTTTCTCGAAACCTTTCGTTTTTCAAAACGTAATGATATCTTGATGGTGTTCCAAAATCATTGTAGTTTTGAATGTGCCTGAATTGAGGTTCCTGATTGCTCTTTCCTGGCCTTGAGTACAATATTAAATAAAGTTCGGACATTATTTAGTGTGAAAAATAGCTAAAAAGCTGTATTGTCCTATGAAAAAGCTAAAAATTCACTAAAACTAAATTTGAATAATGAACCAAAATTTTATATTGGAGACGTATTTAGGAAACAGCCTCTTCACTCTTCAACCTGTGGTAATTCTGGGAAATCAGCAAGCAGGAGTAGGAATGCTAGACGTGATGATGAACTATCTAATGCTTGACTCTCCCATAATTTGTTCTGAATGATTGTATTTGGGGCATGAGAAATTGAATACCAGAATTAAATTGTTCAGGCGCCCTGCAATAAGAAGAGTATTAAATTGAATGAGTTTTTTCTTTATTCAGAAACGAAACTCTCAGTGCGAAGTAACTGTCCACCTTGAATAAACTTGAACTTTATACAGTGGAAATTGGGATTGACTTTATTGCCAGTATTAAACTATTATCGTGAGTGCCTATCCAAACGCGATATTCAACACTTTACTCTCGCGAATCATACGAATAGTTTATTGTAAGTTTACATTTCCCCGCTATATATAGATATTTATTTTATTTATTTTTTTTCAATTAGTTTTTGTCAGATGTAAAAATAGATTTTGGACTTCGTAATGACTTGAGCGGGGCACAATCTACATCACCTTCAACACAGTGCTGTCGTGCAGACTGAAGCAGAAACTGCGTCCGGTGTGAAAAAGGCTGAGAGATGTGGTTTAGTTTAGTGAGAATTTACAGTCATTATAAAGAAAGCCATAGGCTGCGGATTCTATGGCTCCACGTCGCCCTGAAGATGCCCGAACGGGCGAAAGTGCTCGGCCAGCCGATAAAGAATCGGAGAATGACTCGCCAGGTTTTTCTCTCCCTCACAACCCCTGGACATGAAGAAATGCGAAGACAAGGAAAAGAAGAATAGCAATTTATTTTTCTTTGATTATAACAGTCCAACAGAATAAATAGTTTATTACAGTGAAAACTTCTATATCGATTGTTTTCTATCAATAAAAATGTGCTTTGTCTTATGGATGTTGCTCACGAAAGTGTTCTGTTATCGTCTTCTCCACATTATAGTAAAGATAGACTACTTAAGTAAATCAATAAAACTTGATTCTAAATTTGAAAAGAGTAAAATCTGGCTCCGCGGGTAATAAGCGAATGCAAAGTTCCTTTTCGGGCGAGTCACTATAAATACTCTTTCCGGATGTGTTCCACCGTTCAAACGGCTTTAACGTGCCGATAAACGAAAAACCAGACCAGCAATCTTCTGATCCAGTATTCAGCACGCTTTGAAAGATAAAATATTTCGTTTTGAGTCTAGAATTCTTCTTTAACTTTTACATTGGTTTGTAGCTAAATAATGCAACGAATGCCAATTCATTTTTAGTACCTAGATGATTATCACAAACACGTTAAAAATTTATGATGAATGTTTTAACGACGAGGACATATTGGGCTGGATATCAGGTTACGATTAAACAGAGGTGTCTGCCAAGTCCCCAGAATAAAAAACTGCCTTCGTGCACAAAAAGCGATGAGCGATATTATTTTTCGTTCTCTATCGAACGAACCTGCATGTTCATCTTTGCCTCATATACTTGCGTATAACACCTTTTTAGCCTAGGTGTACCCTTGGAATTGAATGGTTATTGATACCTCAGTCCCTCGAACCTTCTATGACTGCCCAGTATAAATAGGTAGAATCGGTCCCAAAGTCATGGAACAGCCGTAGTTATTTTGAATATTACATTTCGATGAATTTTCTACCAATTACTTTCCTCGAATGAATATCGCCACCGAAATTACGTTTTCCGAGGGGGTGAGGGGGAGAAAATCCAGGCGACTCATTCTCCGATTCTTTTTTTGCTGGCCGATCACTTTCGCCCGTTAGGGCATCCTCAGGGCAACGTGAAGCCATAGAGTCATATGCCTTTGGCTCCACAGGCTGTCAGTGATCGACCAGCAAATAAAAAATTTGATACCACGTACACATTTTTCTGAAACACCCTGGAAATTATGAATTTTGTCCCCCTCAGAACCCCCCCAAAAATACCCTTAAATTAAGCTAGCAAGTTGGTTCAAGAATTGGGCCGTCGTAGGACCGAGATTGATTTTTGGTGAAAATTTCAAGAATTTAGCTATTATAGTTTGGCCTTGAAACGTAAAACATCAAATTTTGAGGGGGGTTAGAAATTTTTTTCTTGGGCGATTACAATGGTTTATTATTGAAAAATAAACCAAAATCGGACGAGTCGCCTGGTTTCTCTCCCCCTCACCACCTCGGACATCAAAAAATTTGACAAGGAAAAGAAAAATAACATTGTAGCACTTCAAAACAAACGTTACATTTTTATGATTCATATCGCAGTTGATTCTTCCGAGATCGCTGTATTGTTAGTACTCCCACGATAATGATATTTTTTTGGAATTTATGTCTTGATGTTGCAGCTGTAACACTACACGCGATTTTTAACAATATGTACATTATAGTCCCATGGTTCTGCAACTCCGAAAGTCAAAACAAGACCAGTTTCAGAAATCGTTTGTGTATGGCAGTATGTGCAAGAGAAAGGGAACACACTAAATGATGTATGAATTATATAGTTACAGTTGTTAAATGTAAGCAAGCCTTGGATAACAAAAGCCGGTACGTCGATCAGGTTTGTAAATATTTATTGATTTGAACATTTGTATTTTCGGTCAATTCCTTTTGGTAACTCTAATAATTGGTCAATTTTCAACAGTTACTCAGTAAACAATTCTGACACGTTAGCGTAATTGTTAAGACAAGGTTTTGAACCAAAAATTGATTTAAAATCAAATACCGGTTTCGCCTTCAAATTGAATCAGGATATTGATATCTGTGTATCCTGAGATTGGTAGTGAAAAACCAAACGACGAAGTGCAATAAATTGCGCTCGTGCCTTAATCAAAACAGAGAGGGATTTCAACTCAATTCTAATCGTTCGTGGGCGCATCAATGGTCGACTTGCGAAGCAACATTATACTAAGTCATACCATTGGCCATATGGACATTGAACTCTAGTTGAAATGAACTCGCAGGCTCGCAACTTATAAAGCTGTATTACATGTAATCGAAAGCATGCTAGTCATCGAAATACTGTAGTGAAAATTAGAAAGAAAAAATAAATTGGATACTTACGACTGAAGTTGAGGTTTATGGATGCTGCAACTTCTCCGAGTTTATTCTTCGCTTTGACCTTATACAATCCCGCGTCACTTTCTATCACATCGTCCAGTTCCAAAACTACTAGGAACAAATTTGTGCCGATCGTTTGAATTTTAACGGTAGTCCTAGCATCTTCAACTAGTTTGGTATCACTCCGGAACCACGTAATTTCCGGCTTGGGTGACGAGGAGACCTTGCATTCAAAAACGAGACGGTTTCCTTCATCTTCTTGCCTCAGCTGAGGCTTCTGCGTGAAGCTGGGGGCAAAGTCCTCGGCCACCCCCATTTCTTTGGCCTGGACCGACTAAATTCCAAATCGTCGACGACGGCGTTCAAGGATCAACACGGCGCGGTACAACATCCATAATACTTCTTGCACGCGAAGAAGCACCCTCTGTCCCTGCAAGCAAACGGGTGAAAACTACAGTGATGAACAAACCGATTGAATTTCAAAGGGGGAAAAATTATTTTTGATCATCTGCGAAGTGTGGTGGGGTGGTGAAAGGAGGGGGATAGAAGTAGCGAGGTCGGGAGATGGCACAAGACTTAGTCGCACTCTTCCATACAGATTCTGATGATCGGCCCGAGAGAAGGGGATCTTGCTGTACGAAATTGAAGCAAAAATATCTTCTTCTGGCGTTCTCGTTCGTCGTCCTAATCTCGATGTATCCCGGCTTCTCTCGGTCCGACACAACGAACAATAGGCTGTAGAACTCACTTCTAGAGGAGATGTCTTCACGATGCCGTTCGGTGCACTACTGCTCCCATCGGCGTGGACTATTTTTGCTTCATCTACCCTCTCCTAGACTTATTTACTAGCCCCACCGGCAAACTTGCCCTACTATCCAGACATCTTCTGCTCACTTTACAATCCCGTACAACTGTAATACTTAGCGGGGGGAAGTGGTAGCCTTGGCAAATTTCACCTGAGGTAGTGACCCACCAATCAAAAATTCCGGTACAATATCGGAATAACTTACCCCAGCGCTTGACGTCAAATGAATGAGTCACAGCTGTCGCGTCGCCCACCCCAGAAACAGCCGCCTCTCCTGCGACTCAAGTCTTGTACCCACGGTATAATCGGTACCTCTTGATCTATTTCGGCAGACTACTGCAATATCTACTTTATAAGCACGTTCGCCGCTGCTATATAACATCTCTATGATTCTTTTCCATGTCGTCACATTTTTTTTATATCCATGGGCTGTGAGGCTGTGGACCCTATGGCTCCACGTTACCCTGAAGATGGCCGAACGGGCGAAAGTGCTCGGCCAGCCAATAAAGAATCGGAGAATGAGTCGACTGGTTTTTCTCCCCCTCACAACCCCTGGACATCTTTATGAAGTTGCGGTGGACGAGAAACGTTGCAAATGACTGCACAGTGGTTTAAGACTGCACTATAAAGTGAAATATAAATCCTAAAAAAAAGCTGCTAGCCGATATGAGTCAAGTTATTAGTTGACTTTCACTTCACTGTTAGCCAATAGGAGTCACGCTTCCGTTCACCTAGAACTATTTTTAAGATGTCCGGGGGTTGTGAAGGGGAGAAAAACCAGGCGACTCATTCTCCGATTCTTTATTGGGTGGCCGAGCACTTTCGCCCATTCGGGCTTCTTCAGAGCAACGTGGAGCCATAGGGGTCCACAGTCTGTGGCCACAGCGGCTGTGGACCCTATGGCTCCACGTCCCTATGGCTGAGCAAAATTTTAGTGCAGTCAGGAGAATTCGTACGTGAAGATTTTCACTCTCGAATTTTAGATTTAAAAAATAGTTCATCTCAAATGACATTTTGAATTGCGTTCCTTAATCTATTATTTTTTATATCTATAGATGGATGTCAGAATAAAATACACGAAGGCCACTGAGTAGCTTCGTCTTACTAGAACAAGCAAGGAATGCAGGGGTTGATCGTGACTAGCGCGAATTATAGACCTTGCGGACTGTAGCCTCATCTCGTCTTCTTGTGTATGGAACCGTTCCAAACGAGCAAGCAGCTGAGTTCAGATTCCTCTCAGGGATACGAAACAATAACTTATGGGAATGACGAGAAGCTCAACTCAAGTGGAGTGGTCATCGCAGAGAGTTGATTTACATGACTCGCTTCAGCCTAAAAATCTATGTTGTACACTTCTGGCGATGCTCAAGTTTTATAAGTTGAATGCACTCTCACTGTACCTCAAGCAAATTTTTGGAGTGAGTTTGTAGCATATTTTAGCCTTTTCTTCCCAGATAACTTTCGAATCGAGAAAATTAACATTAATAGTAACTCGGAGGCGAGAGATTGTACTTAAAAAATATTCTCCGAGCTATTAGCGTTTCGAATAAATAGAACAACCTTTTCGGTCATCGAGCCGAAAATACGTGAATACTCGCAACTATGCGTGAACAAACTCGTAATTCAAATATAATAATTGTAACTTGCCTACTAAAATCCGGACTTATTTTAGATTAGACCAATCGTTCGCTTCCAGTATTTCAGCCTTTGCGGGGTTTTCATTATTTCGATTTTTACAGGCCGCAAAAATCAATATATTAGACGGTTGAGGTCTTAAAATGTTTGTAGTGGCGAGTGAAGTACACCTGATCGCTTGGGTCACACACCATACGTGTGATAAGATCGTGAAATGTGTTGTATGAGGGATAAATGACGATCGGTTTTTATCGTTAGGCTCACTGATCGTACTTCCGCGTTATCCAAATATTTTTCGTATTTAGAATGTTTGTGGGCCACAAAAATCAATATAATTTTTTGAACTCTCAAGGTCTAGGAATGCTCATACTGCAGGGAATGAAGCTTGATTTAATGTACCTCTTTATCAACACAAGGGCTATCTTCAAGAAATAATGAAATAAATGTACATAAAATGATGAAGCTAAATTGATATGTTGAATTGTAGTTATAAGCTCGTAATAAGCTAGGACAACATGACAAAAACGGATTGTTGGGTATGAGGGTTGATATATTGTTATTTATTCCACCATCCACTGAATAAAGGACATAATTTCGTCTGTTGGTCATTATTCGTCCAATTCAGCAACGTTTAGGACGAGGAAAAAATTCATGACCCACAGTATACATATCGTTAAGTAAGAGGAAACTGCCTTAGTAAAGTTGAGTTTTTTATGATTTACTTTACTTTTCGCGCACCTGCTCCTAGAGCACTAAGCTGATTTTCTGAACAACTGTCTGTGGGTCTGTTTATTAGTTGTCTTGTGCGTCCGTCTGTACATGCGTCTGTCTATGGTCAAAAAATGAGAAATATCGTCATATCTCCCAGAAAAATCATCAATATTCGATACAATATTTACAGGAAATTTTCTCCCAGTGTAGTTTTTTGCACTTCCGAGATATAAGGGTTAAAATATTCTTCCATGTTTTTGTTAGTGATTTGTGTAGCCATAAGTGTCAATATTTTCGTGGGGTCAGTCTTGAATTGTTCTTATTGGCAAGCAGATCACCTGTGATTTTTATCTTTAGGTGTTATCGGAACTAATAATCTCTTCGATAGCCTCTGTGTCCTGGGTGAATTTGAATTTCAGCAGTATTGACTTTTGTTTGTATGCTTATCAGCCGGTTAACTAAAATCAACCTATGTCAGTTGACACCAATGATGAATTTTAGTTTTTGACGTTTCTGAATTTCTGCTCTTGCAAAAAAAATCTGCTCATGGGTCGGTAGATGTACAAATAATGTTTCATTTTGGCACACAATCTAATCTAATTAATAACTTGTTTTGATAACGCCTCATAAGGCTAATTCCGAGGGAGTTCCTTCAAATTTGTGTGGCAAATGATTAGACTGAAAGAGCCGATGAGTCTGTTAATAATTTTTCATTCAATTCGTTCAATTAATTTTAATTTGTTCGCGGATAGTTGAATAGGACTCCCGAACAACAGGAATACCTATCGACAAATATTTTCCTAATATAAACTATTGGGATGGTGCCAAGTTTAGCTGAAGGAAGAAATGAATGGGGTTTTCTATTATTCTGTACTGCTCAACTCCAGTGGCTTTTGGATACTTTTCATTTTCTGAAATGTATAGCTCCGCGATCATCCAATACTGCGTTTATGACAATGAAGCTAAGTCTGGCACCTTTGCACGTTTGCCCGCGCTCACCGTATAATTACAAATAACAGGGCTGTAAACCATTACTATGACACGGTTGGAAGAAGATGAGCGCGAGTCCGCACAAAGTGTTTGCGTGCTAATTGTAGCATACGGTGGGCCCATAGCCAACCAAATCGAGCCAGTGCCATCAGTGAACTAACTTTAGCCGAACTCCCACCAAACGATAAAAATACTTTTTATTTCTAGCCAACTCATTCCCTTTTCATTCGGCGAACTGGACCTTAGTTAGTTAAGATTCCAACGATTTTTTTCGCATATCGACTGAAAACCCGGCATTCTCAATTGCCAGTGCGCCGACCACGTTTATATTTCATATAGAGGTAAAATCGATATGGCGTATTTTTCTAAAGCGAGACGATAAGATTGGAGTGGGAGGCCGTTCGTAACTGGTCCAAGGTTATCCTTATTTTATGTGACCTCTTTTGAGCGCTGTATTGAAAATACCTTTCAAGGTTCCTGGAGATTCCGAAGAATTGATGCGAGCGAAGAAAGATCGAGGCGTTGTAAAAACTATGCTTTTCCTTCGAACGGCAAGCTCTATTTACCTGCCCTGTTCACGTTCTGGTTCTAAGACTCGACAATAAACCGTTGGCATTCGCCCAGAAAAATAAAGTTTGTCCCTTCAAAGTTTAATATGATCTGTTTCAATGGAATAAAGAATAGAGGGGAGGGGAGAATTCATCTGCGACTGGTCCGTCCGAATTTGTTGGATGGAGCTAAAAGTGTATTTCTTCCAAGATTTGTGACTTGCACCAGTGATAGAATCAACAAAAAGTCGTCAATTCTGATGTTTGAATATACCAAACGATAGGTAATTTAACTGTCCACATTTTCCCAATGTAATGTACCTATCCATTTTTCAACCGTTTTTGCGTTATTCAACAAAAATAGTGGACTATACACGAAAAAATGACATTTTTCAACTTTAATCGTTCTTTTCATCTATTTAGTGCGAAAGAAACATAGAATGAAACATATATTATTGATATACACATCATCAACTATCATTATGCTGAATTTGAGCGAAATCCATTTCAAAAAATTTTTCGCGAAAAATCCAAGGGGTACCCCTGCGATTTCTTTCAACCGATCAGTTAACGAATTTTTACTCCTCTCTCAATACAGATAAAAATCTGAAATTTTCAGGAAAGTTGTGTCTTACCACGATGTATTTTTGTGATTTTTTTTATTTCTCGGAAAAATCTGCAAGTGGTCCAAAAAAATCGGTTTTTGAAAGCTCAAAAATTGGACTTTAACCGTGATTTTCGGGGTCAAAATAAATGCGAATCAATTGTTTTATTATGCAGGAGTCTTCATTTGACTGCCTTACACACGTACATAGCAAAAAATTTGGTGAAAAAAATTTAAACGGAGCTAGAGAAATTATTTTCCGTAAATCGAGTTTTTCGCCGGCCGAAATTCCGAGCTCCGCTGGCATCGGTAATAGTGAAAAATTAAATTTTCGTTTTAAAGCTATTCTTATAGGAAATTCAACGCTGAATCCGAATATGACGTCAAAACGGTGGAAATTTCACGACAACTAGTTTTTCCAGGTTTAATACTACGCCGCTCCTACGTTTTTCAACTTTGAGAATCCGTTGCAAATACTTACAGTGCTGTTAAAATTTGAATAATTAATGATTCTTACAGGAAATTAGACGTAGAATTCGAATTTAAAGTGAAAATAATCGAATTCGAACGATTGATAATATTTTTTGAATTTTTTACGATTTTCATACTTTTGAAGTTTCAACTTTGGAATTTTTTTTCGTCACGTTCCCGAAATGGGAACGATTAGGTGCTGTGGAGGTGCTCGGCCAGCCAATAAAGAACTGGAGAATTAGTCGCCTGGTTTTTCTCCCCCTCACAACCCGCGGACAGTATTATTTTCAGAAAATTCGTTGAATTGGTTTGGTTTTTAGGGTTTTGGTTTGGAGGTGTAATGATTTTTTTCATTTTTTCAAAAAAAAAAGTCAAAATTCCATCTTCGTTTTAACCTAACATAGATCAATTTTTCGTATTTTACGACGTTGCTGGAATGGACGAACGTGTCTGTCGTCCGGAAAACAATAGTTAGTGATTCAAGTAAACATTTAGTACGTTTCTGTTCCCCTTCACTCAACCAATAATATTCAACCTCATGCACCAACGTTTAGAAGTGTCTAATACGAACTGTGTCTGAATAATTATCTACAAGTAAGGTACATTGCTTATATTGCAATAAATTGTCTTAAACAAGGTAACTTTTGAAAAATTTATTGCGTAACGTTTGTCAAGTATATTGGGAACCGCATTTTCCGAAACCGTTCCTCCCTTCGGAATGCTTTCGACACTTCGCAACGGTCTAGATTTCTAGAAAATGTAATCGCGATTTATTTGAGGTCAAGCGGCATCTACTGACTTTCAAGATAAAATGAATTGAAAAAAGGAAACGAGCTGAGGGGTAGGAAGATGTGGGCGGAGAGGGCGATGGGGACAAGTTGCCAATGGGTGTGAGTCTCTCCATGAAAAGCAGGACAAATATAAACTCTAGTAGATATTACAAAATAGGGAACCACCAACGGCCTCTCATATTACAGTCAGCCCGTTCGCATTGAGCATTTTCTTTTCTTTCGACATGTTTCTCAAGTTGAGCCAATTCGAATGTGTTTCTAACTATCGGTCGGTTCTATTCTTTTGAAGATTTGACAATCATTTTCACGGTTCGTTTCTTTTCGAAAATCTTTATTTAAATCTCAAATTGATTCCGAATTATCATCCCTAATATCAATCACATAATGCTAGAAATATTTTCATGGTCAACGCCTCTCTCATAGTTTTTCAATTTTATTGCTGAGAGAAGCACATCGACGTTGTTGGAGAAGTTAGTGATGAAACTTAAATTCTTTGTATTGTGTAACCTAACCGAGGTAACTATTAATCACAAAACTTGGGCTTTACCGAGATCGAGAAAGGAACTCCGGTAGTATGTAATTTGCTCGATCTGTTATTGGTATGAAAGTTCTTTCAATTTACAACACTTGAATTTTAATGTCCTCGGTGAAGTTCTTTATAAAAAATAAAATAAAAAATAACCTATACCTTCATTTACTATATATAAGTACAATGAATTATTAATTTGATGTATACTCATAAATAGTGCGAATAGCGACTCAAGAAAAGGGTGCTTGGCTGACTTGTCACACGTAGGAGAAGCGCCTATATTTATCGCGGCCCAGGGCTCGTCACCTAAACATAAACCATGCTTTTCATTCTTGGCGCCACTGACTCACTCTGGCCTACATCATTTGGTACCTTGTCGAATATTGATTTTCCAAATTATTCTGTTCATTTAATGTTTAGACGGGGGGAGGGGGTGGTGTTTCTCGAACGATGAAAATTATATTTACAAAAAAGCTAGAGCATATGAATATTTTCAAAATTGTAACCGCACCTTAAATTTGGTGGGAAACCTAGCATATTTAATATTTACCATCATCTATTTCATCTTTCCACGTTGTCTCTGTATGTAAGCAATTTAACTAGGCTTAACAATAAAAAAAGTTTTCACATTATCTTAGCAACATATATGCCGAGAATGTTATATTATTGTGGTGCCTTACTCCAGAAAAAAATTGTATACGTAGCAAGAATAATCATGTTATTTGTGGGAGAAGGTGATGTTAAAACGTTGCATATGATTGTAAAGTGGTTTATAATTTATGGTCTAAAAAATAACCTAAAAGATAATTCAAAAATCATTCAAGTTCATAAAACACGGGTTTTCACATTCAAACCTCCCATGCTCTTTGAAATTCACGAGTAAAAATAAGTTTGATTATACCTTTAGATATATCATATATTTTTAAAGTAATTGGATTATCAAGTGTTCGAAAAAAAACAGGTGTTTTGAAGTATTTAACGCAATTCAAGTTTCATAGGTCATTGTCACGACTCTATAGGGAATTTGCATCGAACTTCTTAATTTTCAACCGACTTCAAAAGGAGGAGGTATGGTTGACGTGCTGGATTTTTTTTCGGTATGTGTTGTCCGCTGGCGTTCAGGTCCTGTAAGTCCGATAGATTTATAGAGTTTTTTTTTTTTTTTTTTTTTTTTTGTTTGAAGAGTCACAATCTAGGTAGGTCCCATAATTTTTAAAAAATGAATCCATCCAGTAGTTACGGTATCACATCAGGAAAAATACCGGAAAACGTGAAGTAAAAAGTTGCTATTTTCGCAAAAACCACGTTTTCTGGCGTCTCTCCAACTCTGGGACCGTAAAAAAAAATTATGAGACCTACCTGGATAATAACCCTTTCGAACAAAAATAAGTAATCCGTTCGGACTTGCTGAACGCCAGCGGACAACACATACCGGAAAAATAAGAGAAAAAACCCTCTTTTGAAGTTGGTTAAAAAGGAAAGTCTTTAACACACCTCACCTTAGTTGCAGCTTTATTCGCTTGTGGCTTCTTCATTTTCTTCTTTTTCTCACACTTATTTAATATTTTTCGAAGCCTAGTTAGTTTAGGCGTTTTAGAGTAAATTGCTCAGTAAATCTTACCTTGCCTCTGTAAAAATTTTTTGGTTTATTATTAATAATAAACCATTGTAATCGCCCAAAAAAAAAAATTTCTAACCTCCCTCAAAATTTGATGTTTTACGTTTCAAGGCATGTAGATTCCGAATATCCAATAAAAAAAATTCTGTCCGTCCGCCGTTAGCAGTTTTCCGGCCAAACTGTAAGAGCTAAAAATTTGAAATTTTCACCAAAAATCAATCTCGGTCCTACGACGGCCCAATTCTTGAACCAACTTGCTAGCTCAATTTTAAGGGTATTTTTGGGGGGTTTTGAGGGGGAGAAAATTCATATTTTCCAAGGTTTTTCAGAAAAATGTGTACGTGGTATCAAATTATATAGATTTTTGGACGCTGAATCGAACGAGACCATCGCCGGGTCGATAGCTTTATTGGTTCTCGAGTTATCGCAGCTTTTGTGCCGAATTTGGGAGATTTTCAGAAATTTGACATGAGGGTATAACTCGAGAGTTCTTGCAGCTATAAAAATCGTTCTATACTCATTGGAATGGTCGTCAAACACTCTCTCCAGCTGTATCGTTAGGCAATAAGTTTAGCTTTTAATTAGGGAATTAAGAAAAATAAAAATGATTAAAATTACAATAGTTGCTACGGAGTTTTGCCATAGTTACCATATGTTTTTCGGTGGGAACGTTCAGAAATGTTCGGAATATTTAAAATGACAAATGGATAGCCTTCTTAAATCAACATTGAAGCGAAATGATAATAAACCACTGTACAATCATTTGCAGCGTTTTTTCGTTTATGGCTTCTCTAGTATCTTAATAACTCTTTGTGCCTTCGTTAGTAGGTAACTTTCTTGTAGCAGAAATCCGTTAGCGTCACCCTTACTGAAAGTCACGCTAAAACCGCTATCTTTTGTTTATGATTCATTATCTGAGGAAGCGTCCACTTGACTTGAAACTGACTCCGATGTGCTCTGAATTACTCATACCTCCCAATTACCTTCGGTCGAACTTGACTCGGGCTTTTACTAGGGCCTTGTACCTTGTGTTGGTAGTTCTGTAGTTGCGGTGGTGACGTTTCGTATTCGACGGTTGTCATCAAGTCCGAGGCCAGGTAATAATATCCTAAAATAAATGTAAGAGATGCTTCATAAGTACGACCTCATTTCTGTTTGTAGGTCGGTGGGATTGGCTGAGGAAAATTCGGTTCTTTGTTTTTCTCGGTTCATGAAGCACCAGCTTAATAGGTTTCCACATTTATCTTTCCGCTTACTTCTAAAAGAATGTACCATTTTAGGTGATTCATTTTTGTGTTCAGAAGAAAGAAATCTGCTATGCAGTAGGTATGGTTGAGTCGTCTCCTGGTTGAGTATTTAATTGTTAAATAGGACCAATAGTTCCTCTCTTACTTGCTACCTGTAACAAATTAATAAATAAAATAACTTCGAGCTGTCACTTATGAAAATCATTTTTGGTTACATCGTGCCATGAAAAAGGAGAACAAACCAAATAACTAAATAATAAATTTGTACTCTTGACAATATTTATAAAAAGATTTTTAATGTAAAATTGGTTGAGTGATTGCTTGGCAGTTTTCTGGCAACTTCAATGACCAAATAATAGTTTTCTAGTGTTCTGTATCCAGTTTCCTATGGAATTGTATTACTGATAAATAATGTACAAAATTAATAATATTTAGTTAATAATTTATAACTTTTTGCCAATTGTTTCAGACAGTTATGCAGAACATAGCCAGGCAAAGAGAGGACGTTGCTTTAACTCCGTTCAGAGTGGACCAGTGGCAACAATTCTTCAACAGGGTAAATAAACACTTCAGCTTGTTTCTATCAAGAGCAATCCGATGCTTGTAAATTTTTATTTTTTTTTTTATTTTTATTATTTATTTATTTTTTTATTTATTTTTTTTAAATTTTTATTGGGTGTTTTGTGCACTGGATTGAACCTTGTTTGAATAATATTAAGAAACGTACTCGCTTGAAATCCAAAATGAAAGTGATTTTATTGTTAATTCTGTCAATTCGAATGTGTACGGCCATGCACCGAGCGGGGATCTGCTCTCAGACCCGTGCTGAGTTCACCGGTTGCTTGAAGTGTGCTTTTACTCAATAGAGGTGATGTTACTATGGATGTTCCTTGCCGAAAGACCAGCTCACATTCTGGGTGATTGGAATAATACAAAGCAATAGGCATACATACACGAGCATATCAAGCACACACGACATGCAACGTCAACATGGAAATAAATAATGTTTCTATCTTATGTACAATGTTGACCCAGAGCCAGAATTACTAGTTGATCAATGACTATTTACACAATGAATTGTATGAGCCGAAGTTGTATAGAGCAGATTTTATCAACCATATAAAATAATATTAGTCGTGGTGTTGAGAGATTGCACAGGCAAGACTGAGGTGGACCTCAATTGTAGCAAGTTGAGCAACTTACTACCTAACACTGCCTTCTGATGGTGATGTTCTTACGAGCTACATAAGACAACCCAAAAGTAACCAGAATGTCCTTGTAAAACTTATACTATTCAATATTTTTGCACCAAAGTTTGTTCACTTTGAAAGTAATTAACATTGACCACGACACACTTCTCCAATCTTTTTTTCTCCATTGTTGGAAACAATTTTTAAATTCACTTATTGGAATCGTGTTTAGGCCTTCCTGCAATTGTCTTTTCATCTCCTCCACAGTGGCTAAACACTTCCCTTTCATGTCCATTTTGAGTCTGAGGATCAAAAGGAGTCACAGGGGGCCAGATCCGGTGAGTAGGAGGGATGAACAATCGGGTTCATGCCGTTTTTTGTCAAAAACTGCCTCACGGAAGGCTGGGGCCAGTGCCGCCCGCTGCTCCCGGCTGTCAGCAATCACACGTTTTCCCCAGAAATGGAAAAAAGAGGTTCGCGAACCGTTACACCCACAGTGATGAAACTTCGCCAATGGACTCGTCATATTATGTTACCCTTCACCCCCTCTACCAAAATTCCACCTCCTCCCCTCCACTTTCCGAAACCAGCCCGATTCCGATTATTTGGGGTCCCCTCTCGTATTTCTACTTAAGATAAATAAATTACATCAGACATTTATTTAACAGAAATACAAAACACAAAATAATAGGTACACGTCTCTCGGGCTGCTAATTCAAGAGATCGCAATGGATGTGAGTTCAAAAACAAAGAGGGAAGTTAAAAACTCCAGACAAATGTTGACTCAAGCTGCAAATATTTACACTAGTGTCAATAGTAACGTCTATTCTGAACAGTTAAAATGAAGAAAACATCAATCTCATTTTTCTGTGTGATTTCAGTATGACCATAACGGCAATGGAAGGATTCCTATAAGAGACTTCATTGCTGCATTGAGAGCTGAAGGTCACAATGTTCCCCCAAAAATTCTACATGGACTCCAAAAAAGGCTGCAAATGGCCGACACTAATCAAGACCAGATCATCACAATTGAAGAGTTCACCGATATGGTTAGTCTTCATGCGATTCTATACACCTTTGAACTTATCTTATTCTAAAATCATCATGGTAATGTTTTGAGTAAACTGCTAAGTAAATTTAAAAAGTTTTTAAAAGTTCAGCAATTTTTTAACCCATGGCACAGTGTTGCCTGCTGGAAATTTTTTAGTCGTCAAGTAAAGGTCAATGGTCCTTTCGCTCTTAATTATTTAAAACTGTTTTATATTTTTATTGGTGTATATTTTCTCTATGTCACTTTTCTAAGTGAAGTAATGGAGACATTATCTTCTTCTTGTATTTTCAAAATACGTGCTTCATCTCTAGTAGAAGTAAAATTATACCTCTACGTTACCAGAGGTGACCATGCAATATTTACCGATGAGCAGCTTCGTGAAAGTGCTAATCAAGGGTTCTCAACCCGTTGCAGTTAAGGCAAACTAACCCATGATTAATCGCTGGCACAGGCTCTGAAACGAGTACCTCCGAGCTGCTATCACAAACACTGTTGACAGAGTTGATCATGGTTCGAGAAACCAGCCCTAATTGTGTCAAACCTGTAATCAGTAAACAGTTTAAGCTAAATTCTGAACCCTATTGACAACAGAAATTGTCGAACGAACTTCTACAAACAGCTGCTATCAATTGATCCAAATGCTGTAAAAAAAATTACATTTCGGACAAAATTTGCATTACTTGATTTGGATTCAATTTTTGATTGAAAATTATTTCAAATTTTTCAGATACAAAGCAAAGAAGGCTCAAAGTATCGGCGATATTTCCAAAAATACATACACTACACTGTTGCTACTCGAGCAAGATACGATACGACTGATGGAGAATATGAAGATGAATATAGTTGCTATCCACCAAAGTTATGTATGGCTATATTCAGCATAATTGAGGTTAGTAAGAATAGTTGGTGTTTTTATGTTCCCCCTTGTTTTTGTTTTTTGTATTGGTCCACACTAGTTTATGTTTATGGCATAAAACTATCCTTTATCTTGTTTGGGTAAGCGAGGGAACAAACCAGATGATGGCAAGAGCTGACCATGTGTCCTTGTAATAGCTGCGTCCTTCTCCTGTTGAGCGTGATATTCTCATCAGGTAATGAGTTGATCATTTTGGCATGATGAACGCAACTACAACGCAAATAAAGTTAGGCGTCTATAATTTAACACTGATTTTAATTATTCTCAGTTACTAGTTTGCCTAATAACCTATCTTGAAATTAAAATTTCCTTACCAGACAGGAGCATCTCGGGGCTGGTCTTTTGGTCTGTTGATGGTTGGACTCCTGTTGGCTAGAGAAAAGCTTCTGTCAACACACTACCATCATTATCTATCACATTACATTATATTGCAATATCGCGTTAATTCATTCTAGTATTTCGAAGAGTTATTTGCTTATTTTCTTTGTTTTCTCTTTTCTATCGCAAGTATTGTTTTCCAACAGGAAATGATCTCTAGTTAATTATTCAAATATGACCAACAATAATAGAAAATGGATGCTCATTTTGCTTGTGTCTTCAATGGAAATCAAGTACCAGTCCAACTCAAGACCCTAGATCAGTACTTGGTTTTAAAAAATAGTTTATCAAAACAAACCCAGTAAAATATGGTCCTACAAAAATTCACCTCCAAAAACAATGATTACATATGTGACGTCTACGACTTAGCCACACTTCGTCTTCCTGACAAGAAACCAGTAATAAATTACTACTTATCCACTATGCCATGTGCAATAATATTAGTTGTTCCCTTATTCCTGGAAAGCAGTGCTACTAAATGATAACGACGTTAGGCTGAGACCAGTCCCATGATGCTCCCTACTGAACGTTGGTAATAATATTGTGAATTGGGGCTATATTGCATCTTTATTTTGATAGTTTATCGTACTGGGGCTGTGGTAACCTATGGTTCCACATCGCCCTGAGGATGCCCGAAGGGGCGAAAGTACTCGGCCAGTAAATAAAAAATCGGAGAACAAGTCGCCTAGTTCTTCTCCCCCTCACCAACCCAGTACGATGAGAGATGCGACGACTCAACCAAGAAGTTGATAGTTTTTTTTTCACTGGCTTATGTATTAATTGTGTAAAAATCACACTATTGAAAGGCAACCCCCGAATTTGAACTTATAACCATGCAATTTGTAGAGTATGTATGAAACAAGCTCGTGTGAATAGTCTACTTCATGACAATGTTCTATTATTGTTGTCCTGATTGAAAGAAGATCTTCCTATTAGCTTGATTTATAGACCCCTACTACTGAAACGCCTTGTGACTTCATCTATTACAGCTGCATTGCTATAACAACTCACCAGAGATTTTGCATTCGTGTTTTTCCAGCTCGATTGGAATATTGTACATTTTGTAATTATACCATTCAGGTACAAATCGTGAACAATTTCTTCAGCTAGGCAGATTATATGAATCAATGAGAACTTTTTCTCTTGACGTCTCTGTAACTATTGATGGGTACCTGAAAGAAAAATTGTAGCTGAATGGACTTGGGATTTGCTATTATTCATTCTGTATCAACATCTCAGTCGGTACCTTGAATGAGTACTGACATTTCAACTTGCTACTGACTGTAATGTAATTGAGCAATGCCTGAAGTTCAAGTTACATCCAATCTGATAGGAAACTCCGATTTGAAACAAAGGATTGCTTGAATAAAATACATGTTTACTTTTTAGTTAGTGGTTGTCATTAGGTGTGTCGATTTTTATGCAATCTAAACCAGTTGGTTTATGAAGAAATCTTGGTACTTCTGGAATGACACCGGGAGAACAATGGCAAAGGGTGTTTGTCTGGTAATTTTTGTGAGCATATTTCTTTTTGAATAACATTCAATTATAAACCATTGTAATCTCTAACGAAAAAAATTTTTCTAACTCCCCTCAAAATTTGATGTTTTACGTCTCAAGGTACGTAGAATCCAAGTAGACCTGATGAAGCTATAATCACTAAACTAACTATGTTTACCAACTGGTGTTGTTCCCCAAAAACCAATCTTGGCCTGACAATGGCCCAGTTCTTTAGCCAATTGCTACCTTAATTTTAAGGACATTTTTGGGGGTTTCAAGGGGGGGGGGGGGTTAATTCGCATTTCTAAGGTTTTTGTAGTATAGTTGTGTTTGATATCAATTTATATAGATTTTTTATGCTGAATCGAAACACAAATTTTTGCGTCCCCTTTGCCCAAATTGCAATATCGCAAAAAAATTCTAGTTACAGACGTCACATAAGATTCTGTACAGATCACTGATCAGACGAGGCTCATTATCGGATGGGGGACGATGTAGCGACCACTACAATGTCCAACCCCTAGTTACGCTGGAACCAAAGACAGGTGTTACACCACGTTATGTGCCTACCAATTCACGTTTCAATTTTACTGCCACAATCATTGATTTACATTTGATTGTGTTTCTTTTATTAAATTGTGCTTTTCTTGGGAGCGATTATGAACGTGGAACAAAACAATGTTGAAACCAATTGGTTTCTAATGGTGTGTTAAATATTTTAAACCCATTTATTAACCTCACTCGTTGTGTATGCTTCATCAATTTTATTTTAATAATTATTTAAATAATTAGTAAATAATTCACATCGCCTTTGGGAGTTCGACCAGCTGAAAATAAATAGCTGAAGAACAAGTCGTCTAGTTATTCTCCCTCTCAACTATAAAACATTAGGCACATTAGTTTGGATTGATACTATAACTGAATCCATATAAGGCCGTAGTCAACATGATTTTGCTAGTTTCAGGAGAAACTTGAATGCATGGCTCATGAGATCACCGTTAGTGATGAATTATTGCATGTTATTAAGTCTTGGAGTATTATGTTTATTCTTGCATTCTCATTGTATAAAAAGTGGCCAAGTTATCCTCATCCACGTTCATCGCTGCAAAAATGTTGTGAACTCTGTTATAACAAAATTAAAGAATTTCGATGTTGAAGAAAATATCACTTGTTTGCTGGCCCGTTTTGTACCAAAGTTAGTGATTATAGTCCTCTGTATAAATATCTTAATGGACCAATTGTTTTAAAATTGAATTGTAGGTAATGTCTATTGACTGAATTTTTGGGTTTCTAATTTGTAGCAGCACTTCCCTTTTTCTGCTAAATTTTAGCTCCATTGTTGCATATCTTTTATCAATTTTATTCGGTTTCAGCTGATTTCATTTATCTATGATTGGGTGTACTTCGAAGGCTCCCCACGTTATGGATCACTTGCATCGTTATTGATTTACGACCCATCACGGAGAAAAGAAGCTTGGCGTTATGTGACGTACATGTTTGTACATATGGGGTTAGTATTTTGATGTGGAAGATTCTGTATTTTCTAAATACCATTCTATCATTACACAGATTTCCTCTTTTTTTTATGATAATGGGGTAGAATAACTGACAAGTGGGGATCAGCTTGTAATTTTTGGAGGATCCTTTCGGTATTAAACCATTAACTCTTAATTAATTAATTAATTATTATCTATTTTGGTTACGAAAAATCTTTTCGCTTGTGCAATCGTTCCAATTTTCAATTCATCCTCAACTATTTATGCTAACTAATGTTTGTTTGAATTCCAGAGTCAGCCATCTTGTTGTGAACTTATCTGTTCAAATTCTCTTGGGCGTGCCTCTTGAAATGGTACATGGTAATTGGAGAGTGTTTTGCATCTATATTGCTGGAGTTCTGGCTGGATCGTTGGGAACCTCGATATCTGATCCCTCAGTGTTTTTGGCTGGCGCTTCAGGTGGTGTTTACGCGTTGATGACTGCCCATATTTCTACTATTATAATGGTATTCAGCAAAAATTTATTGTCACTATAACCGTGTCATAAGTTATTTACTATTTCTTGAAAGAAAATATTCATATCTCTTGAAGCTTCACAGAAACATGCCAATCATAATTTTCAAACGTGGAATGCCTTTTTAATCTCAACAAATTGATAAGAACATATCAAACAAAGGCTATAATATAGTAATTGATTGACAAAACTATTTCTAAACATCTGCTCAGATAAAAGCCAAGCGAAAAAACCTTTGGATAATCCAACGGCAAAATCACCAATAGTCTGGCTTTTGAATATTGCAGACATTGTGCCAGGATTGCAGCTGGCGCTTTGGTCTGTAATCTCCCAAAATTTATTGTGTTCAAACTCATACCTATTTAGGTTAATAACTTATTACTTAGCTGCATGCTGCAAGACAATCTTTAGAACAACACCAAATTAATGAAAATCAGGAAGTGTATAATAATATTCCTCCAAATCAACCAAATTATATTAATATATTCTACCAAAATGAACCATTCAATAATTCGTTTCTGTCTGAAAAAACCATAGAATGTATAGATAAAAATATGTTAGCTTTGGTGAAATATTTTCTTAATAATTCTTCTGCTGCATGATTGCTTCTAACTATAGGATGTAGCACTTGTTTTGTGCCTTTTGTACCTCCTCATGGTTCTAATTTAATTTATACTTTTAATTTTTAGAACTGGACTGAAATGAAATTCGCCTTGTATCAGTTGTTTGTCTTCGGCTGCCTGATTGTCGTTGACGTTGGTCAGGCCTTGTACGGCAGATATTCTGGGGACCCTGCTAGTAGCCGGGTAAATGATCATTATAAGTTAACTATAAAGCTGTGAAATATGTTATTGAGTTGAGTTGCTTGCTTTCAATGCTTTACTGGAATCACGTTCAATGTTTTACTGAGTATGAGTATTGCTTCCTTGCCTCTACCGAGCAAAGAGAAAGCCTTGGTTTCGTATTGTGTTTCAAAAACTTTTCTTCTCCAGGTGGTCGCATTACTTCTTCTGTAGGTTGAGGGGGAGAAAAAACGAGGCGACCTCTTCTCCATTTTTTATTTCGGCCGAGTACTTTCGCCCGTTCGGGCTTCTTCAGGGCATTATAGGACCAAGGGTACCTATGGCCCATGGGGGGCCAGAAATGAATAAAAATAAAAATGTCTGAATAAAAAATGGAGAAGAGGTCGCCTCGTTTTCTCCCCCTCAACCTACAGGAAAACTTTTCATTTCCTGATTTCAAAAATTTTAACTTCTATAGTTAGTTGGTACAATGTAGTTTCTAAATATTTCCATAGCATGTCTGTGGGCCTGATGGCATTGTCCTTAAACTTGACAAATCTCATCCAATTTTCGTTCGATTTTAAAGAAATTTGCAGGGATCACAGGGGATCATACCGTGAATTGTCCTGTATTAGTTTCAGCCTGATCTGATCAGTTGTTTGCTTTGTACAAATGTGAAAACCATGAACCAGACATTCTTGCACCGCAATGGTTTGTTTTGCTCCAATTCGAATGATAGTTGAAACAGATCCATAAGATGACACCCTATCAATTTCAAGACACGTATTGGACCTCTCAGTCTATGTGCAAAGGTGAAAGTCTCTCTCAAACTTGAATAACTTGGACAATTTTTATAACATTTCCAGCATTATATCCTCGATGGTGTTGTGTAAATCTCATTCTGATTAGATCAGCAGTTGCAAGCATCTTTGCAAGAAAGTTAATGCTTTGTTATATTGTCCATGTATTCAGAGGGAGAAACTCAGCCACTCATTCTTCAACTTTTTATCCCTAGACTGAGTTAAGGCGTATTCAAAGCAAATTCAATCCGTTTTGTTTGCTGTACCTTGTTGTAGGGTGCACAAGACCCAATTGGGATTGCTTGGCTCTAATGGGCCTTAAAATTCATATGCTAACAATTTAGGATGGCACCATGTGACGGATTTTATTAATAAATTCACTGTTTTTCAGATTGGCTACATTGCACATTTTGCTGGTGCTGTCACTGGTCTGCTCGTCGGAATCAACGTGCTAAGGAACTTGAGAGTCAAACGTTGGGAAAACTACGTCTGGTGGGCTTCCCTGGTTCTCTTTTCTTTTCTCATGCTGACTGCTGTTACTATCAATATAGCATTCCCATCCTATTTTCCCACCCAGAAAGTCTAACAATTGACCAGTCCATCTTAGTACTAGTATTGATGAGGGAGAAAAAGAGTGAATGATACTACCTATCTACTATTTAGTCAATATGATTGAACTATTCTCTCACTGTCCAAATATTTCCTAGTTCATCAGACTGGCATCAGTACTTTGCCAATAAGAGTGCCTTTCATAGTTTGGCCAACTATGTCTTTCACTTTAATTTAGATACCTTAATAGTTTTCTTTACGGTTGTCATGAAAGTTGAAATTTCTCAGTTTTTAGAATGGAGTTTAAAATCCATTATTTTAATTATATGAAATCATGTATTTACTGTTGGATAAGCATTGTAATTAAGTAATGCTCGTTTTTTAAAACACAGGTAAAAAATGACATTCAAACTTTGGAAGACAATAATATGCTAGTGGTCCAGTTTAAAGTGTTAATGGTTGTCTACCTAACTCCTGTGTTTTTCCTGTTTTTTTTTCCCAAATATTAAAATTAATCACAAAGGAAACTAATGAACTTGAATTTTCATGAACTTCATTACTTCTTGACCTCTCGAATTTTGTTGTATTGTAGTTGTTCTTCCCATGACTGATGAATATTCCTGTCATTTATCAAGATGACAAGGTGTACCTATGTACAAGGAGCGTTCCAGCTGTAAATTCTGACATTTTTCAATCAATAAGAAAACATTGTAACTAACTCATCCTACGTTGTAACCGAAGGCAACTTAAGTTTTTCGAGGGGCTGAAAAGAGTGGTTGTAGGTTTTCATAGCATCATTGAGTGATGTCGAAATATTCTGTGTACTCCATTGAAAATCCTTTCAGCAGTGCGTGGAGAAGCCGAACTGAGCTTCAAAATGGTGAACGGCTTTGTAAAGGGACAAAACAACGTCCATATCAAGACGCCATCTCTTGTAGATAGGAAAATTATGCTGTTGGCAGTTCGTGCACTGGAGGAGGAAGTGTTACTTTTTTTCACTCATCCAAGTGAGGTTGTAAGATGAAAACTGCAATAACTGTAGGCATCAGTTAATGCCTGCTTCTCTCAAAATCGCTGGCATCAGAAGTATATTAATCAAACACCTGAAATGCACTGAATGAATTGATACTAGAAAAATAGGAATCTTGCCTCGTTGAATAATTGTTTTCCATTTAAATAGTAAGATTTTTCTCAGTTGGAAGGTTGGGCTTTTGGAGCACCACTCGTTCTGTATTATGCAGCCACAAGCCTTGTAATTATTAGGAAGTTAGCTTGTTATTCGATCATGGGTAGCCATGTGGTTAGATGGCCATAGTTGGCATGAGATCTCGTTAGACCAAATGCCAGACTTCATTCATGGTCTACAAACGGGCAGTTTAAATATTTTAGCTCCGGTATGCAATTTTTAGTTCTATTCCGTCCTCATCATCACAAATAAGTCCACTGGAGACCCAAGCCACTACTTGGAAGAAGAGTAGTTTAAGAGTGTTCCTCATGTGAATTGCCTCTCTGCGCTCCAGCTTTTTTTGTTGATATAATGATGTCCACCCACCGATTTTATTGTATTTTGATTTATAGGTATTCTTAAATGCTACTGCAAAGCCAAAACGTTACTTATTAAATATGGTATGCATAAAATAGCGCGCACATAAACTGATTTGTTCAAATTGGAATAAATAGTATGACTATTGCATTTTTGTGAAACGTAAACGCTTTGTATGCACTAAGGGAGTTGTTTTTATCAATTAGGTCAACTGTGCCTCAAGTTTCAGAGTGTACCAAGGGACAAGTGATGAATACCATTTGATACACCTGGTTGTGAACTTGATTATTTTTGTACTGTTGAGCTGAATAAATGCTGTTAAATACATTCCAATCAATCTGCCTTGAGCCGTCGTGTTGTAAAAACGCTGCAAATGATTGAACAGTGGCGTATTATTATAATGACTTGCGATTACTATCCAAAAATTTGTGAACGTTTCCACTTAACAGATTGGTAACTATAAGGGAAAAATCTGTAGCAACTATGGTAATTTTAATTATTTCTATTTTTCTTAATTGTCAAATTAATAGCTAAATTTTTTGTCTAATAGTATAGTTGAAGAGAGTGTTTGACAAGCATTCCAACGAGTGTAGAACGATTTTTATAGCTCCAATAATTCTTGAGTTAAAATACCCACATTTACGATAATCTATAGTAATTGATACCAAGTACACCTTTGTCTGAGAAACGTTGGATAATATAATATGAATTTTCTCCCCCTCAAAAATACCTTTAAAATACAGGTAGCGATTTGGTTAAAGAATGAGACATTGTCAGACCAAAATTGATTTTCGGTGAAAATTTCAAGAATTCAGCTTTTATAGTTACGTCAAAAGTGTTGACAGCGGACGGACAAAATTTTCTTTATTAAATATTCGGATTCTGCATGGCTTGAAACGTAAAACCTCAAATTTTGTTGGGGATGGGATTAGAAAAATGTTTTTTGTTGTCGATTACAATGCTTAAATATTGAATATTAAACCAAAAACACGAGCATATGTATAACTTTCATTATGACTGGTACCTAGCTATGATGAATATCATAGTGTTTTTGGTTCCCCTAAGTTTGGTTCCCAAAGTCCCCTCAGTTTGGGGAAGCCAAGGGTATAATTGGAATTATAACATCCTTTAAAAAATTCCTCAACTGACGTTAAATTTTTCAATTCCTTATCAATTTTTATCTAGTTTGGAGATTTTCATGAGCAGCTTCATAATTACTGTGATGCAAAGAATGCTTAGGCCTTGATAAGCATGGGGTAAGAAAAGTAACTAAAAAGAAAATTGTGGTATGAAATTGGCAAACTTCTTTATTTACACTGGTATAATACAGATACATTCTTTACATTCAAATTAACAACTTATGTACATATCATGATCAGTATGCATGATTGCATATTGTTAAGAAGAATCGGTACTGCTTCAGAAACACATCGTACGCCAATTTATTGTGTAATTTAAACAATGAGCTCAAGTTGAACAAAAGCAAATACGATCAAATTACAACGATCATATCAGTTTTTCAAAATTGTATGCATCAAGAAGTGGAAGCTGTGTAAGACTCATCACGGCAACACAATGTAATGAATCCGGAAAGAAGCAAACTTGTCCTCAGCAACAATTGTCTTCAGCAATTTGTGATAGTAGAAAGAAAAAATTGCGGCTTCTCATTTTTATTTAGGGGATCTTACATTAATTTAGGCTACAGTCTTTCAACTATTGTTCCTGAAAAAAATCGGTTTTGTTACAGTACAAGAGTGTTATTTCACTGTTTGATGTGCAAAAAGTTTCTCCTAAGTCAAAGAATCGCTCAAAGGTGAATGAAACGTTGAACGTAACCGAAACAGAACCGATTTCACACACACACACGCACATGAACACGGAACGATTTTCTGCATGAATAAGAAAAAGAAACTTATTGCAGGGGCTGGAACGTCCAGCATTGCTGACCTGAGAAAATCAAAAACTGGTAAAATTAATGCTACATTTTAGGTATTGCTCGCCACTGAAGAATAATTCACTAATCAAAAATATTAAAAAAAACTCTTCATGAGGAAAAAGTGAATGATTGAACACAATACTCTGGTACATTAAAACAAACCAAACAGAGTCATCATAAATAAATTGGATAAATGCTTTGTTCAAGGTGCCTACAAGCTAAATTACCAAAACTAATATTACCCTGCTAAAATACATACTGGAGCTTTATAAGAAGTTAGGTTGAAGGATGTCAATAATCAAACGGAAGCGTACAACCACGGAAGCACAAATGATCTTATTGGATGATGGCTCACAGAAAATTAATATTATTGATATACACCGCATGTTCTTCGATTATTTTTTATTCACTGGCACAAGAAGTGAATAAACTGAAAATTACCGTACCCACACAGGAAAAATGATTTTGACAAATTAGCTCCTTTATCATTAGAAACCAATATTTGAATTATACTTTGGTTTGTATGTTTCCATAATATGATAATGAAAATAGCCTTATATGGTATACACCATGAGCTGAAGTTAGCATAGACATTGACAGGGTGATATTGTTGATGGGGTTTGAAGATTATACTAAATCAAATCAAGCCTAATTGAAAATGTTGTGAATTGAAATTCAACAGCAGCACAGAATGAATGCCTTTTGGTAAATCATAAGTATGATTAATGTTTCCCTTTTTACAGAGCATGAAATTAAACCAATCAATTGGCAAATCAAGTCAAAGAGTAGTCAACAGCACAAAAATTAATGTCAAATAAAATGTCTATTTGCTAATCAATAAATTGTTCTTTTCAGCTAGTGGAAGAATTTATGAAGCATAATGATCTGGTTTTACTCCCTGGCATCACTCCACGCAACTTCTCTTGTAGAACTGTGGGATACTTTTACAGGCAAACTATTCCAATTTTCATAAGTTGGTAGGTACCTTAATAATAGGGTTCATTCCATCCAACAGTGATATCAAAGCTCTTTGTCGGGACAGAATGTCCACAACAATATTAATTACCAATCCAACTAATGATGCAACTGACCTAAACTGAAAGATGTTTGTAGCTACATTAACTCAAGCTAGTCATACTATCAAATCAAGTTGAATTTCTACTTAGCAAAATCGCATTTGAAGAACGATCGTTCGTCACATCAATCAGCAATGGATTCTGAAGATAGGACATTTGGAGATACTTTTGTGATGAGGCAGGAATGCATTCATTTTATTATAATTTATGGAATGCGTCGGGCAATGTTCAAACAGATACTAATCATAATTTCAGAAAAATATTTCCCCACCCACTCATTGACAATAATGATTCACAATAACGAGAAAATAATACTCATAATAGAAATTTCACAACTGGCAACCAATTCAACTAGTTACAAGACGTAGACGATGCTATTTTCTCCTGTTTGACTATGGACAGCGCATTTACAGTGAAAATTATTAGGCATTTTGGTATCTTATCATCACACAAAACCTGCATATGATTCCAAGATCTATTCCTGGGTTAACATTGTCCAAGGCCTTTATTTCACCACACCCTTTTCACATAATGCAAAATTAAACCTGATATTTTCTTCTAATCAAATCAGAAGTACATCATCATGTAGTTCTTGCTTTAAAAAACTTGTTAGCTTGAGTTTATTTCTAATCGCTCTGTAAGTCTGTCTTTTTTGCCATCTTTTCAGCTCTGACAAATATTTCAGGAAGTCGTGGAAAGGAGTAGCATGATTTTACTATTGTAAATGGCAGATGCATTTTGTCAGTCAGACGTTGAATACATTTATACACTTAATAAGCAGGTCTTCAAGCAAGTTTTTTTTTTTTTTGTAAAACATACAAAATAACACACTAACATTGAGAGGAATGTCAGTGAATTGGAAAAATATAATACAATTATTACAGAAGCTATATATAAATATAATAAGTAATGCAGTAGTTGAAAAAATACGGCCACTCCTAATTTGGTAGATTATAGAGACAACGCTTTGTTAATTACAAAAACAAATGGTTGGCATAAATGTGAAACCAGGAACGCCCCATACCACAGATAACTTGTTGGGGATCGGTTTCAACCCTCAATGTGTAAAAAAAAAGAATACGGTTCAGCTTGGCCTAAGCTAGGAACAGGAATACATCGAAATTTACGTAGAGACCTTCATCCACCATTAGGTTCTCAACTGATAAATGCTAGAATTATTTAAAACAAGAACATCATCAGTGGACAATTTCATAACCTAGTGCAGATAAAAATAACTGCCACGTGACGGGCCCAGTCAAACGATCAAAAAACCATAAATACTCAACCCAGGCATTTTTAACTGTCAATATTCTTGAAACTAATTACATCATCACGACTGATGATGACCGAGTTTCTTTTAGCTAGAACATGAACTCTTGTAAAAGCTTTCCATGATGAAGTCTTTGAAATTTAGCTCGTGTTAATTTTGTAATACTTCAAATTTCAACATCTTTGTATTCAAATCAAATCATTGTGCATAAATGCCAATTACAGGGCAACTTTTTTTAACTTCAATTTTTTCCATCAAGGTTGAATGGAGTATTTTTATTAAGTGCCAGGAATTCTTGGATGAGGTAAGCCATAAACGATTTTTTAAATATTGTTTGAACAGATTCTTGATTGATGCCTAGTTTGTTATAGGGGAGTTACTAGATTATCATGGATTGAACTGTGTTCTTGTTTTCACTAATTCCCAACTATTTAAAATAGCCAATCAAATTACAAAAAAAAAAAAATCATTAAATAATGGAGTTGAATGATGATAATAAAGAGTATTATTGACCTAAATATCAATTTATGTCCTAAATCAAACAAAATATGAATACATAACCCTATATTCATCACAATACAGGAAAAGGTAACATAAGTTGGTCTGTTATGCACTCAAAACAGTGAGACAAAAAAAGTAGTAGCATAGGCTTATAGTGGCATAACAATAAATATTTCTGGCTCTCTATAACAGGGCAGTGAACACCTTGATGACATTGTCTTTCCGTAAACCAAACAGTGAGGAAAAGTTAAGTTGAGATTGTTCTTCAAGCCAATTGTTCAACATAAAGAGGAGTTTCAATGGTGATACAGTTAAATCCCATTCTTATTCTCAAAATTGTAGAAGTTAGCAACAATGAAAAGAGGTTTACATTACTTCGCTTTAATTTCCGGTTTTCAAATTCACAACATGCATTCTTACGCACTTGAATTAAATGATTTATTCCGCAGTCAATTTTCAGATAATCCACAGATTCTTTGATCAACAGGGCAAATATATAAAATCACGTTCATTCCATAATTTTATTTCTTATAGCATTGGTGGAAGATCCTGATTAGTCTAATTTCAAACCAAGAGGGATTTCTTTTTATGGGAAGAGTGCTTACCATAACACAAACTGATAACCCCACAGGAGTTCTTCAGATGGTGTAATTGGGCAGATGACAGAGATTGCCTTGATGTATAGCAATATATCAACTGCGGCGTACATCATATATGTATCCAAGGAGCGAGGTAATCTCTTCGGTAATCTTCTAAAGCAAGCCATCTTAAAGCAAGGAAGTTAAGTAGGTATCTATTTTAAAAGCAAAAGTAAAAAATAAAATGACGCTATTGGCAATCAGACCAGTCCTTTCAGCCAACCTAAGGGTCATAATCTTCAGAATGCTAACAGATTAGCAGTGAGAGAGGTTGTAGTCATTTTACCAACAGATTACAGGACTCACCGTATTGAACAAAAGAAAGGCAAGTCACCGGCACTCTAAGTAAACTATTTCAAATAGAAAGAGATGTAAAATGAACTGAAACTTGTTTTAGGCTGTTGATAAGTTCTTAATGAAATTGTTTAGCAGAAAAGTAGGTACCTTACACAACCTCAACTAGTTATTTCAGGTGGAACATTTCACAATAGCTTTTTGATACAAAGTTACCTAGATGATATTATTAAAAAATATAGACCAATTTCATAATCATCACGAATCGAACAGATTTTTTTTCTAAACTGATCTCAAACATTTACTTACGCCACCTATGATGGTTCTACAGTTAACAATAAAACAGAGGAATACTTTTTATGCTCAAATTCGCAAAGAAATCCGCTGAGGTATCTGAATTTGAATGAAAAAAATACTAATCCAGACAAAATACATTAAAATGAAGAATTAATTGTGGTACAATAATTATGAACGATGGGAAAGAAGTAGTAAGAAAAGCAAGTAACAAATTCATACACAAGTTTCCAGGGAAAGAAACTAAATGTAACTTTCGTTCAGAAAAATGTACACTGTTATGAACAGAAGAGCCTATTCCTTTGGTGAGTGAGAAAAATGAGCGATCAGCTCATTCATATTAAATGAGATACGCAGGAGAATTCCTTGACAGTTCAAACATCACAAAACGAAGGAACATGTGATAACAGTACGCTGATAAAATTTGAACTGTCAGACAAACGTGATGATACACATTATACCTAACTACCAACCTCATTACTGATAATATCATCCCTAGCGATTGAGCAGATAACGTATTGATCATCAAAGCTAGAAAATAGATCACATTTTCTGAGAAATGGTTACTCTTATGGTAAAAGAGTGTGAGGACCATCGAATGTACACGATACTAACAAAACTTTCGTTTGCTCTTGTTAGGTTTTCTTAAATTTACAGTATCACTGTTTTGTATCGCCTGCCTTTCCTTTCGTTCCTTTTTTGTGCGCAAAACTTGCCGAGTAATGGCCATAAACATCTGAAACATCACAAAGGATGAATAAGTTTTCACTCGAAACTATTATCACTTTTATTATACTATTCATCGAAAACTATTATTAATTCACTACTGCTACCACATAATCACTTATTCAAGAATGCAGTAAGCCATTGTGCATATAATAGAAGTTGAACTCTAGGGACTTTTTTTAGTTACGTTCACTAAAAGAAAGAAACACGACTGTTGAACTACTTTTTATTTAGAAATAAGTTTTCGCAAGATTAATTTTGGATGAAAAGTAAATAGCTTACTTCTTCGACGTTGATATTGTCTTTTGCGCTTGTTTCAAAAAGCTGGATAGCCATTTGATCAGCAAAACGTTGAGCGTCCTCTGTAAGAACTACTTTTCGTTCAATGCTGTCATTTTTATTGCCAACTGAAATAAATAAAGTTTCAAATTGCAGCAATCAAAGGCGAATTGTTGAGAAATATTCTCAATAATATTTTCTCATCTAACATGGTATTTGATGAGGAAAATGTGATGATGAAAACACCAGGAATTCCTAATAATATCATGAGTCATAGCTGAATTGTAGCATATCAGAATTAGTGATCAGAATTTCAGTTCACATCAAGTTATGAGAAACTATTGCTACATGAATTAACAGTGAACCACATTCCAGTAGCCCAGGTCAAAAGAAAAGTTTAAACTGTGCAGTGCAACCAAAAGTCACATTCAGAGGAAAATAGTTAAAATCAACAACCCTTATTCAACTAAGAAATTAGAGAAGCAACAAAAATCGTTTTATACCACTTAAAATACATGTCAAACACTCTCAAGTACTCCCAAGTACCTTCGGCTTCAATTATCAATATGTTAAAAGGTGGAAACGTCCATGAGAGGCTCTGCAGCTTGGTAATCAATGGAAAGTTTTTCGATGAAATGATCTACTTCTCAAATTGCAACTGAAGCACAGATAATCAGAAATAATAAACCCCTGTATAATCATTAGCAGCGTTTTCCTCTACCATCTAACAGAAAATTATGGTCTTACCAAGAATTTTATTGACGACTTCACAATTTTGGTCGATTTCATGAAGCCACCGTTTGACATTGGCAAATGTGTCACCGCTGGAGACATCGTACACTACGATCACTCCATGTGTTCCTCTATAGTACCTGCAGTAAATAAAGGGCAGTTATTTTCAAGAGCATTCAACGAAGATGGGCATGCCTTGGAATCATCCAAATTTCAAGAGTGGCCCCAGGATAATCTTTACGATTTGAAATTTTGTCAAATGGCTGTTGGTGAACAGATAAAACCAGTGGTGTGCATAGATCACACAGTATTTCCATGTTTGAGTCATTAACAGGTATAACCAGTTATATACTCAAGAAACTCATAACGGGCCCTGAAGGTGGAACCAACTTCATTTGAAAATGATGTAAAATTGAAATAAAGTAACGTGAGTGATCCAAACTATACAATACATGTTTTGTACTGGGTTGGTGAGGGGGAGAAGAACCAGGCAACATATTCTCCAATTTGTTATTTTCTGGCCGAGTACTTTCGCCCCTTCGGGCATGTACCACAGGCTGTGGTAACCTATGGTTCCACATCGCCCTGAGGATGCCCGAACGGGCGAAAGTACTCGGCCGGAAAATAAAAAATCGGAGAATATGTTGCCTGGTTCTTCTCCCCCTCACCAACCCAGTACAATGAGAGATGTGACGACTCAACCAAGAAAAAATACATATTTTGTGATTGTGGGTCATTTTTTGGCAAGGAGTCCCAAAAATTTGAAAACCCTCCGATAAAATAACTGAAAATGAGATTTACGAGGAAGTACTGTGTGTAACACAAATAATAAAAATCTAGCAACGCTCAACTGACATAAAGACAAATTTAAACTCCCCCAGCAGTGAAACATATTGACTTTTGTAATCTGTATACATAAAAATATCGTCAATATGCGAATAACCCAGAAGAATGGTATGAGATCCACGCGATAAAAATCTGTCATCATTCAATAGCCATCCCAAAATTTCAAGTCCTTGAGCGTTCGAATATATTGAGTTTTGCGGCCTGTAAAAATAAAAATACGCACTACTAAAATAGCAAAAAAATGCTCATAATGTGGAAGCACTATGTGTGAGCCCATATATAATAATAAAGGGTTATCTGCTCGCCATAATGACCATTTTGAGACCTCAAACGATAACTAATAGAGACTATAATAGTCTGCAATAATCAAAATAGAAAAAACTTTGAACAGTTATATCTCGAAAGTACTGTGTGTTATGCACTGCGAGTTACATTCATTTTTCAGGGAGATATGGGGATTTATGTCACTTTTTGACCACAGACACAAGGACAAACAGACACTTGTTCAGAAAGTGTTTCTGAGTATAGTACTATAATAATTTCTTCTAAATTCACCTCCCTTCCTAATTCAACTTTTCCAATGATCACGATACCATACACTTCACAAGTGGATAAACTTGATCAGGAAACTATTATAGTGAACAGTGCATGTATGTGCAGTGTGTATAATTAAACGACAAATCAAGCATCATGAAGTCATACGCTAGCATGTAAATCTCCATCGATTATGAACCAACTCACGTAGAAGTAATGGTGCGAAACCTTTCTTGACCAGCAGTGTCCCATATCTGAAGTTTAACCTTTTCTCCATCCAGCTCAATGGTGCGAATTTTAAAGTCTACACCAATAGTAGTAATATAATTGCCGGTGAATGTGTTATCAGAAAACCGCAACAGCAGAGAGCTTTTGCCAACTCCTGAAAAATTGAATAACTCGCATTTTATTCAAATGCTATTACAATACAACAATAGAAGAGTAATAAAATCGTTGCTTGAGTTCTGTTAGCATCTCAACCACATTTCCCGAAGCTTACAGGAGAAACAAAAAACTGTTAGGCTGACACATTTTCCACAGTCTCTCAAAAAAGTGCATTTGGTAGGTATCAATTTCTTTAGATTTCTGGACGCTGAATCGAATGAGACCATCGCGGGGTCGATAGCTCTATTGGTTCTCGAGTTATCGCAGCTTTTGAGTTGAATTTGGGAGATTTTCAGAAATTTGACATGAGGGTATAACTAGAGAGTTCTGGAGCTATAAAAATCGTTCTATAATCATTGGAATGGTCGTCAAACACTCTCTCCTGCTGTACCGTTAGGCTAAAAATTTAGCTTTTATTTTGGAAATTAAGAGAATAGAAAATGATTTAAATTACATTCGTTGCTATGGAGTTTTCCCCTGCAGTTATCAATCTGTTGGTTTATTATTGGCCAATAAACCATTGTAATCGCCCAAGGAAAAAATCTCCCCCCCCCTCAAAATTTGATGTTTCAAGGCATGTAGAATCCGAATATCCAATTTAAAAAAATTCTGTCTGTCCGCCGTACGCCGTCAACACTTTTCTGGCCAAACTATAATAGCTACGTTCTTGACATTTTCACCAAAAATCAATATCGGTCATACGACGGCCCAATTCTTGAACCACATTGCTAGCTCAATTTTAAGGCTATTTTTGGGGGGTTTTGAGGGGAAGAAAATTCAGATTTCCCAAGGTTTTTCAGAAAAATGTGTATTTAGTATCAATTTCTATATATTTTTGGACGCTCAATCGTATGAGACCATCGCGGGGTCGATAGCTTTATTGGTTCTCGGGTTATCGCAGCTTTTATGCCGAATTTGGGAGATTTTCAGAAATTTGACATGAGGGTATAACTCGAGAGTTCTTCAAGCTATAAAAATCGTTCTATACTCATTGGAATGGTCGTCAATCACTCTCCAGCTGTACTGTTAGGCAAAAAATTTAGCTTTTAATTAGGAAACTAACAAAAATAAAAATGATTAAAATTACAATAGTTGCTATAGAATTGTCCCCGATAGTTACCTATCTGTTTTTAAGTTGGAACGTTCACACATGTTCTGAATGATTACTATCAGAAATGGATAGTCTTCTTAAATTATTGTTGAAGCGAAGGAATAATAAACCACAGTTCAATCATTTGCAGCGTTTTTCTTGGGCGATTACAATGGTGTATTTTCAAATGAGTAAAAAAATCGTATTATAACTAGTTGATCAGTATGTTCGAGGGTTGAGGGAGGAAAATTAGACGTTTCTCCAAATTTTTCGGTTTATTTTGACCACTTTTGCCTATTTTGGTTTCTTCAGAGCAGTCCATATAGGTTTGTGTGCGACTATGATTACCACGGACTCCGACGAATGTTGATTCAAGGCTGAACTACGTTTCTAAGCGGTAGGTACTTGTTTTTAGAAACAATTTCATAAAAAAATAGAGACAAATGAGAGGTGCAGATAGCGTGATATAAACGATAGAAGTTATTCGTCGAACCGATGAACTGAACGGCGAGTTCAGAACCGTTCCGAAACTCAGCGTAACAGCGAAGATATACAAATAACAAATCGCGCCTTGGAGCCAGTGCAGAACTCGGTTTATCAATTGGAAAATAATTGGGATAATAGTTGAACGATTGAGTGTAACCCTAACCTGCTGAAAAGAACCTGATTTTGCAAAAGGGCGCATGGAACTACGAGGACGGTTAGATCTTGTGCCCTGCCATAATATTCGAGTCGCAACTTCAATTGAAGCGACGATGGATTAAGGGACAATGGAAATCGGCTATGCTATCACAGCATCTTACCACTATCTCCGATGATGAGTAATTTGAAGAGATGATCATATTCTCTGGCCATCCTAACTGCGGTTCACAACATAATTCACAGTTTAAATTCGATGCACTAGCAGACTAAGAAACATCGACACCAATGGTAAATCGAGCGATTTATAACCATTCTCAATTTTTAGCCCGCTCAATACAACTTCGACGAATAAATAACTTTACCGAAGTTGGACCATTCTAATGGTTACGGTAGATCAAAATAAGCTTGTCAGTGTTGCCCCTCCCTAATGGAAGCCATCTTGGAGCAGATAAGGCTAACGAATTTGTTCGACACGTGACGATGTTGAACATCTTAATATATTTACAGATTGATGTCAGACATAATATTTACCTACCAATCATCTGTATTTTTATTACAAAGTACGATCGTATGATAAGAAATGAATAAGTTTAATAAATTTAAAAAGTATGAGTATAAATAAATACGTTTCGAAAAATTTTAGTCCGTGCGCTTGTAGATAAAAACGCTAAAACATACAATTTTATAGTTCCTCGTTTCTACGGAATTTGAGATTTTACATTTTCAAATTTCCAAAAGATCCTAATACTCCCATTTTTAGAGCAAACGTGGAATTGTGGTATTTAAATTTGAATTTTGTTGCAAGTTGTTCCTATTTTGATTATTAGATGTCAAATGAATCAAAAAATTTCGTTAATCAACGTCTCGAAATGTTTGTTTTCACATGTAATTGAATTTTTTTTTTTTATTTTTTTTATTGTTGGACAGGTTTTAACGTTTCAAAATCTTTTTCTTAAATTATACTAGTAGAGTTTTGGTTCATCCTTTGATGACAAACTATGAGCGTGTATGTTCTACTCATCTACTGGGTGTGTTAAGTACAGGCCTTTGCCGGAAAACTGAATTGAATTTGATCAACGGAGGACCAGGTAAAAAACCGATTCGCGCACTGTGAAAACTGAAACTGCGTGTATTCAATGAACGGCGAACAATGACTTGAGTTTACTTGACTATCTTTTTTGCGTACATGTGCATGAAGCGACACACTTCAACTTTTTCTCAAGATGGCGGATATTACCAAAACCAAGGAGATAAAAATACAATGAATCTAGTTCAAAAACGTGCGTGAGCGCTGAAATAAACATGGCTTCTCCAGGGTGCAAAAATATCATTATAAATTTGATCGGTTTTCAAATGTTTGTAAGGATGAGGAATGAGGCTTGATTCGCCTTAGGTAATAGTTATACATTTTTGTGCGTCTTTGCTATAAAAATCATCTCATTTTACAAAACTTGGCTTGTATCCGGCTCACACATAGTTTGCCCGTTTCCCTTTTTTGGTTCTCCTGGCTAGTTTTTCAATAAGTTGCGGCCTTTGTATGAGTTTCTTGAGTATATAACTGGTTATATTTGTTACCGACTCAACCATGGAAATACTGAATGATCTATGCACACGACTGGTTGTGTTCGTTCCATCCTAATTCCATACTCGGCTCTTTAGATCCGCCATTGCTACAGACCTAGTGCATGATTTTGCGTGATCAGCACGATCATCGGTCGAACCTTTGACCCTCAATGTACCAGCTTTTGTTGTTTGGCGGGAAATAAGGCCGTTGAGAGGATTTTCGAGGAATGGCAGGGAATCGCTAATTTATGTGATAAAACAAAGGTGAGCGGAGAGGTGAGTTAATAATTAAATTATTATTAAAACACAGTCATTGGTTTTCGCTTCCATCGAAAACTGAAATTAAATTCAGTTTCCAGAAGGATGAATTCAGATGGCGCTAGTTTAGCGGCCAGGAAGACGGCCGAATGAACCGCAAAAAAATTAGCGCTTTGTGTGGTTTTCGTGTTCAGCTAGTATGTAATTCGTTATCAAATTAATTGCACTGTTTATTTTACAACAATATTTTTTCTCATCGGTTGGCACTGCAGTCAACTTGAAAGTTCTCACTCTGTAAATTCGCTTGAAAGCGTACGTGGCTGCTTTGTTGGCAACCCTGTCCCCAGCCCAGCTTCCCAGTACATACGAGATACATACGAGTAGCATTCGGAATTTATTATTGAGAGATCGTTGAGTTGCCGTAACTTAAATTATTTTTTCCGTGATTTGTTAACTCAAACGAAAAATTGTGTTCTTATTTCGCTGTTGTTGTTTCCTTCAGCCATAAACGTTCTCGATATTGTTCCTCATGTACGGTACGATAAAATTTAGGCTGTGGTGGTTTCGATTACCTTTGTAGAAGTTCGCGATTGTCAACCCAATCTCACGGAGTAGATCTTTGTTTTAGTCGATATTCAATTTTTAAATGTCCGAACCACAGTCAGCTCTTCTCCTGAAAAAACAATTAGCAGGTGAGCATTTCCCTTCTCGCCGATATCTATTCAGTTTTTTTTTTCGCTATGGATTTTCCTGTTCAACTTATTGCTGTGCGTGTGTCAGACACCACGATGACTCATTTCGCCGAAAATGCTCCTATTTCCATCGGTTAAATTTATTTGCCAGCTTCATTAATAGATTGTAGCTTTGATAAAGCACTCGGCCGCTGCTTGTTCAGCCGAATGGCCCGCAAATGAGACAACTTCGAGCGAAAATGGTGAAGGAACCGTCGGACCATTTCGGCTAGGTTAGGATTTTAAATCTCTCGGCTTTTCCCTTAGTAAAAAGTTGAGTGATAATTTTTCAGCTCTATTCGTTGACGAGCTATAGAGTGAGAATTCGATGATTATTTCGTGCAAGGAGCTTTACAACCGACGACAGCGTTGATTTCTCGTAAATGACCGGTGGTAATAGCTTTCGTTTTATGAATCAGGCCATCGCTGTAACCATTTTTAGAATTTTGTACCAGTTTTTTTCGGATTAAACTATTACAAATCGATAAAGCTGGCGTTCATGTTTATTATTAATTCGTATCGACTAGTACTCGGCATCTTTGTGCCGATCATTTGTTCCGTGTTGTCCTTGATGAAACGTTACGACAGCGGCTTAGACCTTGTGGAGTTCATGGACGTAATTTTAACGTCGATTTCTACGGTAATAATGGCATTTGTGCAGAGTTTACTAGGCATTATTGGTCGGCAACTTTGTCTCACTTTCACGTTTCTTATCGTCGATATTCAATTCCGGATTTAAAAAACGTTCCAGTAATAATGAAGCATGGCTTCACGAGCCATTTTTGGAAAACATTGAGATGACGTAAATGCTAGAGTAAAATCATAATATTTTGTTACATCCATGTTTTTTATTCTAGCTCAAAAATCTTTTGTACAAAACTCGAGAACGATAGATCTACCGACCCCGTTATTGTCTTATTAGTTTTTGAGTGAAAAAAGCTGCAAATGATAGTACAAGCTCCTCTTAACAACAGATTATTTATAAGAGGAAACTTCATAGCAATAGTATCGTTATTTTGATTTTTCTTTATTATCTAATTAATAGTGAAAATTATTCGCCTAACGATATAGCTTAAGAGTGTTTGACGAGCTTTCCATCGAGTATCGAACGATTTTTATTGCTCCATTAATTGGTTAAAGAATTGATCCATTGTATAGCAAAGATTGATTTTTGGTGAAAATTTCAAGAATTTAGCTTTTATAGTTTCGTCAGAAAAGTGTTGTCGCCGGACGGACAGCATTCTTTCAAATTGGATGTTTGGATTCTATTTGCTTTGAAGCATATAACATCAAATTTTAAGAAATGGTCGGTTATAATTTTTTTTTTTTTTTTGCCCAAGAAAGTTTGTTGTATCAAGCTTCAACCGGAATGGACAAATAACAAATCAAGGAAGCATAATGATGTTCTATATGAAGCAAAATTGGTCCATGGGAATCAGATGGTATAAAAGGATATCCCTCTCCTGGGAGCGAGCTTAGGACTGGCTAAGCGTTTAAACTACTTTGTTGCTTATAATGATTATGTGGTTATCTCACCTTTGATCCTGCTAAAGAGACAATGAAGGCTCCAACTTTTGGGATTAATATTGTTTTATTGGGTGAATCTAACCTATCAGTAACAGCTATATTACACAATATATCCAAAGACTATTTTCTATTTAGAATGTACAGTTGCATAAGTAGTAGCACTTGAACTGACAGTTTTGTCTCTAGTTGGTCCAATTAAATTATAGCCAAATTCCTTTTTTCAGAGCTAAATAAAAATCCCGTCGAGGGATTTTCTGCTGGCCTAATCGACGATGATGACATCTATCGCTGGGAAGTCCTCATCATTGGCCCCCCTGAAACCTTATAGTAAGTTTATAATTAAAATCATGATTTATCTCCTTTTAAAATTATTTTCAATAATAAACCATTGAAATAGTCTAATGGTTTTCTCCTGTACCAGTGTCTAAGTGTAACGTGTAGTGTGTAAGTTTATCGATAGATTTCTTGAGAGTGTCATAAGTTATGACTTATTTCTGATATTGAACAAAAGATCTGTGTTGACGTTGGCCTTTAAAAAAAGATCAACCTGCAAATATATTACTATTGCTAAAAAAATTAAAAAATCGATAACTAAAACTAGAATTAATCATTATGCTTGTTATTGTTTTGTTTGGTGTTCTGGACAAATGGTTTTATATCTAAGTATTATTTTAGTCACTCATGTTCAATGGAATGTAAATGATAACGTATTACCATTTTATTTGTTTCCATAGTGAGGGAGGGTTTTTCAAAGCCCATCTCCTGTTCCCGAAAGAGTATCCGTTGAGGCCACCTCGTATGAAATTCGTCACAGAAATTTGGCATCCAAATAGTAAGCAACTGTTGATAGAACCATTAAATTATTGCTCTGCATAAATAATGAGATCTCTTGTACAAAAGTGTTATCCAATCATAATTGTTTCTGATCTCCTAATACCTATTTAGTATCTAATTCTTGTATGTTTATATCTACTGGTTTTAATAAGACATAGTTTTGCTTAAGCCCTTCTGTATTGTAAATCTTTTTCTCTTATTGAAACATCCTCCATACAATGAATTATTGCTGATAGAATTTTTAGGGATTGTTGTGTGTCCTTTCTCCGAGTGTGCTGTTGATTAGGGTACATATTTGGTTGAAACAATGAATTTAAATCCATTGACAACGTGCGTTTAAATCGTTTTCTCCCTATTTCAGTTGAAAGGAATGGAGACGTATGCATATCGATCCTTCACGAGCCAGGTGATGACAAATGGGGTTATGAACAAGCTTCAGAAAGATGGCTTCCCGTTCACACAGTGGAAACGATTCTAATCTCCGTGATATCTATGTTAGCCGACCCTAACGATGAAAGTCCTGCCAACGTTGATGCTGCAGTATGTATCTTTTATATCAACTCATTCTTATTCATTGTGTTGGTAGTGTCAAGAAGTGGGAACGACTTGCTTATAATTTTCATTATGGTCTTTTCATAATCAGTATCTTGGTCTCTCCAAACCAAGTGGTTTTTCATCAATCAGCAATGTAAGCTAGTATAATTTAAGGAGCGCTCTAGATTGCCGGACAAAACTTCTCTGTATTAAATGTGAAACATCAATCATAGATCTCCGATCGCACCAGTGTAATTTTATAAAATTTTAAATTTTAACAAGTCATTTGGAGTTGAATTTGAAGCTCTTTAATCTCCCTTAAAGTTCCAATGATCTTACTTATAGGCCCTTATGCATTTTTTGTCTTACTGTGACTGTGCAAAATGTTGGACTACCTTCTACTGAAAATGAAAGTAATAATGAATAAATAAGTAATATTCTTTCGTCCTTAATTGGAAATTGCTCATATTGAAAATTAATTGGAGTTTTGAGTTATCTTCACTTGAAGATGAGGATGACGAATAAAAATTTGTCCAAAATTGTACTGACAAATGTTGGTTTTCTTATCCATAAATAAATTAATTTCCCATTCATCATTATGGAATGAATAGAGTCAATCATTCATAGGTTTTTTTTATATCCCTAATTCATCTGCTGTTTTTGATCATTTATTTTTGGTTTAATTCAATTTTATTCATTTTACAGAAAGAATGGAGAGAGAATTATTCTGATTTTAAACGAAAAGTAGCTCGCTGCGTAAGAAAGAGCCAAGAGGAGTGTGTATAGGAAATTCAGACCTAATAGGAACAAATTCAGGTGAGCTATCATCTTTTTTACTTCCATATTTACTAAGTAAATGGTAATGTTGTGAATCTTGAAGATAAATGTGGAATTAAGGTCCGAATACAATATACAGTAACACTTATCAACAAGTTTATATGGGCAAACGTGACCAAAATTGTCATTGTCTTGGCGAAAAATAATAGATGTGCTATCTGGATAGCTAACTTCCTAACTGCCCCAAGTCGATCTTTCTATTTTATCACTTTTGGATTTCACATAAAGGATTGCTGAACTACGGCTATTCTCCTTCAAGCTCAGCATGCGTTCTGCCAAATAGATAGATGAATCGAATTTGCTGTAACTGTAGTAGGTGGTACTTTGTTTTAAATTTTCGATTGACTAAATGAGGTAAAATTGAACTGGTTCATTTGTTTAGCTGTTAATAATTGCTCAAATCAACATGAAGCTGAGAGTTTCATTTCATCTGTAAATGTGGGCATTCACGTTGGGATTTGAGTCTGACTTGATAGAACTTCTTTATAGTCGACTCAACACACTCTCCTACTTGCTATTTAACCAGCAATTCTACTCCGTATGTTTTCATAATTGTGTACGTTGCACAAATCCCGAAAATGTATCAAGTGCAGTCCACGGAGGTCAAACACTGACTAAGGAAAGTGCGATGACATCTGAACCCGTGTTAGCCAAAATTCAGGCTCTAAGTTGGACCTTCGTTTCATAGCCTGAAAACTATTTAATGTTGATGAAAGTGCTAAAGTTGACATTGTATGAATTTGGATCACATACAGTACTGTGGTGATACTACCGTTGAAGGTTTTGCTGGTGCCTGACTTGCCGTTATTCGCATTTTTCTTCTATTCTCATGCCTGAGTTTGTTTTGCTAATGGAAAAACATAGTTTCCACTGTCTATCCATTTTCTATCACAATTGAACTTTCAGGTTCTGTTGGTGCAATACGGATTTTTTAAATTTCTAGGTGAATTTGTCCTGACTAGTTGTTTACGTGGAAAAGTAACTTGGCTTCATTGGAAACATGAATGGCGAATTTTTCTCCCCATCAACTTACTAAATTTTACTATTCAACATGTTTCAGATGGGTTGACTTCTTAAGAAAAAAAAGTGGTTGACATCGACACATGTTCACCACTCCAGCTCGTCTATTTGAAATTACATACGACATGACTCATACAATTGAAAGGGGCAGGAATACCTTTCAACATTTCTTGATGCGTTCAACTACGTTTGCGGCAAACTGGTTATCTTCTCACAATTTCGAGCTATCCATATTCTCTCATAATTTCTTAGCTAAAGAACATTAATTTTTCCAATTGGGTTTTTTGCGGTCAAATTGCCTCTCGAATTTTTTTTTTTTTTTTTTGTTAATTTATTTACGATAAAATTCCCAATAAAAGTGGGGGTTTTCAATTGAAGAATTAGGTATGGTAATTACTATTCGTTATCATATCTAATTCGAACACTACTTATTTCTAATTGTTTAAAGTCATCAATTTTGGGCTCCTAATATGTTTTCTGTTCTAGCCTTTTGATTTCAGTAGCACCTCTCTATTAATTGTTAATACTTTTTGTCATTTTGCAAAGAACTGGATGAAACTGGATTTCTCATCTCCTCTTGTCTATTCCCAAATTTCCCACAGTTTTCTTACTCATGCCTTGTCTGCAAAGCGGATGAAAGGCCAACAAGTTGTACCTTATATTTTCGAACCTGTGAAATTTGTTGGAAAAACTGAGAGCTGATGAGAGATTTTCTTTTCCTCATCTTATTTAAAAAGCTGAGTTTTACAAGTGTATTGGAAAATAGAACTAATTGATTGTAGGTATAATATCTTTTTGGATGCATTTTTTAATATCTCAACTTAGAGTCCACCAGAAAACGTACTATGAGCTCAATTTGGCATTTGTTTATAAATCGGAATTCATGAACTTAGTTTGAATTATCATGTTTTTCAAGTTGGTGGTATACTCTATTCATGCAGTGTCATCTGATATGTCATTATTACTGTAGTGCTCCTTTCAGCAGTTGCTAGGAAAACTATGACTAATAATCCAAACAAGTATTTGCTGGTGAGTTCCCGATCAAATTTTATTATGCATCAAGATCCATTAGAACATATGGACCAAGAAACCAATTTCGCTTACAGTTATCACAATCAATTCAAATTACATTATCATCAAAACC